>VDFB02047144.1:40433227-41033227 GCA_007258455.2 Sequoia sempervirens
ATTGCAAAACATCAAGGAACACAAAATAAAGGTCAAAGCTCAAAATTTAAACTTCTAACATATTTTTCTTGTAGGAAGGTTGTTTGAAGATAATTTTTATTGACCTTTTCTCTTTTTGTTTGCTTTGTTTTTTATCTATTTTCATTCAATTGATTTAAGGGATTAAGAAGAACTTCACATTTCATTTTGGTTAATAAAGAATTTTTCTTTTAGTACCAAAAGAGTGAGTGAGTATGCTCTTCTCTTGTGTGCTTTATGTGATCTTGAGAATTAGAAACACCCATTTTTCCCTTTTCTTAAGGGAGATTGTCTAGGGATTTCATCACCCTAGAAGATGACCTCAACTCCAGTGTTCTAGTAGAGTATAAATAGCAAGGGTGAATTGAAAGACACACCTCTTAGAAGTTCTGAGTTTTTCATTTGAGCTAAGCCCCCAAGAACTTTATACCTTGGGGAAGTGAAGGAGGAATTTGGGTTACCCTCTTCTCCTATTTTGTTTACTTTCTTGCACTTTCAAATTCACAGATTAGGCCTCATGCGCCCTTGTGGCATATAAAGGATTCCCATAGAAAAATTGTATAACCTATTTTAAGAACTTCAGCCATTTCTTAGTGTGGTGCAAGGTATAGTATCATGCCTAAAGTTACTCACCATGTAACTCCCTAAGTAGAGATAGAAACTCTTTGGGAAAGGTCTTAGGACCTCTTAAGAAAGGGAAAAGGTGAGCCCTTGTTCCATTTGACCCTTGCCTATCGACTCTTGACAAATAGTTTCCTTGCACTATCGAGGTATTTTGTTGTGTAGGCTTACACTAAGTTAACACTCCTACTTGATTAATTCTAGGCTTGCTCATGTATTTTTTGTGTATTTTATTGTTCGAGTAATACCTCCCCATCAAAAACCAATGCAAAGAAAGGACCCTACTTTTCCAACTTGACACAAGTCAAACAATGATCCATCACCAACAATGACAAAAGATAACCTATTTCACCTCGAAAACATGGCTATAATGGCCTAATGGCACTCAAAAAAATAGGTCAGCATGAAACCTTGTGAATTTTGGATTCTACAAACCTTCTACAACACTCTTCAATGGTTTTCCATCCATTCACAAGCAAGGAATGCATAGATGTGTTCAATCACCAAGCAACCTAGTGCACCTTGAGACATTAAAACTGCAACATAAACACATTCGCCATTCAATAATGAAAATAGCATGTAATATGAGTTTCTTGACTTTTGTATACCTCTAACAACATACCACTATGATTTTGTACCCCTCCATTGACAAACAATGCATAGACTAATTAAACCAACAAAGAACCTAGGGCTTTAGATTGTCTTTCAAGCAAATGAGAGTACACTATCATTCATTCCTCACACATACCAAAATTTAAAGGCTCAAGCCAAAAATTGGTTTTAGATATCCCTAAAATAGAACTTTCTACCAATTTTCATTAGTTTTTGTTGTGGAAAACAAAGATATGATTTTTTTTGTGTTTCTAGAAACCCTAGGTAAGGTTTAGACCTGCACTCACCAAAATTGCAATATCATACACAAAACTTGATGAAATTCTACCAAACAAAATTTATTCAAAATCTAGGACACTTATCCAACTTCTCCAATTGGTTTCAAGACTATACCAGTCCATACAATGCAAGTTACAGACTGCAACTTTTTAGAAAAATAAACTTACAGGCCTACCCTCATTGAAATTGCAATATCTCACTCAAAACTTAATGAAATTGATTCAAAAATAATAATTATAATATTAAAACACATCTTAAACCTTTCCAATTAATTTCATGTCCGTACACTATCATACAAGGTGGTACCATGAATATTACTGACTGTTTCAACAGAAAATGCAAGGAAAAAAATGTGCCAAAATGAGTTTCTTTCATTCCCATTTTTCCCCCAACCTTCTCCAACCTTTATGCTTGAGGTTACATGACATATTTAACATTTTACAACCATTTTAAACTTCCCAACCGACCACCAACTCCCTTGTTAACACTAATGACAACATTTGCAAGTTTTTGACAACATTTTGACAACATTTTGCAACATTTGCAACTTTCTACAACATGACACTAAAACATCATAGAATCGACTTAAATGACTCCAAATGGTCTTAAATGACCTTATTTACCCCAACCAAACCAAAAACCAAAGTTTAGCAACATGACAACAAAGTGCAATAATGGTGCATCAAAGGATGCCCCTGCATTACAAACCCAATGGGAACCTTATCCTTCTTGAGCCTTAGTTTTTTTAGTCTTCTATATTTTTATTAGAATAGTCTAAGTTCAAAATCCAAAAATATAAAAATACATTTGAAAAATCCCAAAATCCAAAAAAATAGAAAAACCAAAAAACCAAAAAACCAAAAAGAAAACTAAAGATCAAAAAAATATTTTATTGCTTGTCTTTACTTTGCACTAGGGTTGGTAATCCAACCATTATCCACCAAATTTTAACCATCCTTTGCATCCAAACCCAAACTTCACCAGCTTATCCATCCAAACCATCTCATTGTCCATCCTAATACAAATTCATAACCATTCCTTCATCTTACCTTGATAGTCTCCTTATTCAAACTGAAATCCCCTTCTCCAATGATGATAATGAGAGCCTTGTTGATCAACCAGAGTATGACCCATTGGATGATAATAAGAGTATTTTTTATCAACCAGAGTATGAACCTTATGATTATCAAACATTAGATTATATTGCCTTAAGCAAGTTTCATCCATCTATGTTCCATCATTACCAAAAACCCACAATTCGTAATAACCCATCCTTCAATCCCCAATACCAACAACCTACAAGATCTAGTAATCCATCCATCTATCATCAATACCAACAAGTCACAATCCCTAGTCATCAATCTATATCCCATCAATACCAACAAACCATAATCTCTAGTCACCCATTTGTCTACCCTTCATTCCAATAATCACTTTTCCAACAACAAAAACCACCTTTCCAACAACCCATAATCTCTATTCATCCATCCATCTACCCTCAATATCAAGATTCAGTTGACACAATCTATACCATTAATCCCCAAGCACAAAAAACATCCATTAGTTTTCATCATCTTAACCTTGACAAGTGAATCTAAGAGGTTCATCCAAAGCCTTCTTCAACACAAAGCTATACCACACATCCCTATGTCCCACACATATCCCAAATTTTTATCCCATCACCAAACCAAGAAAGTTTTATAGCATTCACTTCCTATCACAATCCTTCATCCACTAAACCATTGCAATCCACTCCATCCTTTAAGATCCATAAATCCATCCAATAAAACACCTTTAGCAATGTTCTTCAAGGACTAATGGTAAAGGATCTTAAACTTTGATATGAAAACAAAGTTAGGTAATCCCATCCCATTGCTAATCCTACACCATCCAAACATTTCTCCCATCATGCCCTCCATCACCTATCAATCTCAAAAAATATCTTCCTATCCAAACTCCATTATTTCCATGCCAAAATCCCAAGTCCATCAAAGAATCTTCTATTCATATCTAAAATCGCATTCTATTATCTAAACTATTGGATATGTCCCAAGGGAAAAGTCCAAACCATGATGAAATAAAATCTAAGATAAGTCAATATCAAGTTACCAAAAAAATCCCTATAGATGGTCATGATATATGAGATAATTTGAGCCTTGATCAAGATCCTATTTATAGTTTCCATGATTATCCAATCCTTGATCATGATCCTATCTTTGAGTCCATCCCAAAATACCCTTTAGATGATCAGGGTATCCAAGTTAATGTGATCTTTGATCAATATCTCATATTTAATCATGACATCCAAGATGATCCAATATTTAATCAAGATCCTACCTATGATGAATAAATCCAAGATGATCCCCTCATCCATCTTTATCCCATTTATGATCACAAAATTATAGTTGATCATATCCATAATCCAATCACCTCCATTTCCTAATATGAGACACTTGCCTCCCTAGGACACATAGATAATCAAACAAATGACAAGGATCGTATCAAAAAATAAGATACAAAAGCTACCATGGATCACATAGACATCGCAAATGATCAAGAAGAAACAAGCATGGAAAAGGAGAAAACCACAATATCCTATCAACTAGGATGATCTACTTTTATCAAACCAGGATTTCTCATAGATGAGAAAATAAAAAACATAGAGGGTTTCCAAATACAAAAATATGGGTTAGAATCTTGTTTCCAAAACAAAAAATATCCCATCACAAATAGAATATTCTAGGCATGCAGTATCAAGGAAGAGGACTAGGCCTACATGAGCAAGGGATCTTAGAACCAATATAATTTCATGAAAATACTAGATATCAATGTCTTAGTTATTCATCGATAAACAACTCAAATGATGTTATTGATACCTCCATTATATTAGGGGAAACTTCATCCAATACTACCATCGAAATGGGGGCCATGAGTAGTCCTTACCATAAGGTTGTTTCCAACACTCCTCTCATCCACACCATAAACCATCATTCAAAAATCATTAAACCCATCAATTGGAACCGACAAAAATAAAAGTCTTACAAATCTAAAATCCAAAATCAAATGTCAAAATCCATTGAATCAAGAAAAAATCCAAGTGGAAAAATGAAGTTAAAATGGATCCTAAAAAAACTAGATCAAACAAAGAAAATAGTTCAAATCCAATAATCAATCAAAATGTGGAGCCACGAGAAAAGAGGTCTCCTACATATTACAAGTGTCCACCTCTTTCAAAATGGTCATCAATCCCATCATGCAAGGGATATAAAAATGTTGGCTTCCCAACACTATCCCAATCCAAAATCCAAACTCCATCATCCACCATCCCAAGCTTGGAAAATAAGAATCCCTGCATCCAAAATGCCAAATAATCCATCCACATCTACCATCACCCATCATAATCCAGCTTCTCATCTAAAGTCCAAAAATCCTACATCACAAACCCATCACATCCTAAAAACAACACTTTATGATAAGGACTCTCATGGAACTCTATCATGGTGTGCATATTCAGATAAGACCAACCCTATATCAAAAAGGATCAAAATGGCAACATTGGGTTATATACGAGCACCGTGATCCTGACAAGGCACTTCCTCCATAGAGGTTAGTATTGGCATATCATGACACCAACATTTAAATCAAAAACATCAAAGGATTTAGAATAATAAGTGATCATACAAACATCAAGGCCATCTAGAAAATACTAAAAAATGATAAATTCAAAAATACAAAAAAAAAATAGTAAAGAGAAAAATTCATCCAATAGTGAAAACCATTCTTATGGCTCTTTGGATAAGTGTTGTGATGAAAACCTAGAAAATAGATGGCATGTGTAAGACCGGTTACCTATGTGGACCATTACACTTGGGGGAAATTTGTCTCATCTTCCATACCTTTTTTATAATAGTTTCATCCATCCATCCAATCCATATCATTTCCACCCATCTTCCCTACCTACCTCAATCTTGATAAGGACTAGGGCACAAACTTAAATCATTCTTTGAAAAACTCTTGACATGTCCACCCTTTGAACATGCACCATCAAACATCATGTCATTGTCGATATAGCATTATCAAACCTTATATCTTAGAGAAAACAAGTTATTCTTGTGCGACATAGTCCTTGGAGATCATATCCTAAATCCTCCATCCAATAATCCTCATGTCTCTTATCCTCTACCAAATAAATCCCTTACCCCTTCATACCTATCACAAGAAATGGTTTTCCTTTGTCATTGGTTCAAGGATTCTAATCCATCTATCCAACATCTATCCACTAGCCCATCCAATCCAAAAATTAGTCCATCCAAATGAAACAATCCTAATCCAAACAATCTTGCTATGCAATCTAGCACATTATCCAAAACATACATTGGTTTTGTTCCCAACTTTTTTGCAAAACTTGATCCTTTAGTCACATTACCATCATCAGGATATGTCTTTCCCAATCCTCACCTTTTTTTTTAGGATGTTTCCTTCCCATATCAATAATGTTATCATTATTACCAGCAATCAATCAATTGGTTTTTAGCTTGACTAGGGGAAAAATCATGTTTGTCTTTGTATCATTGTGCATGATTGCTTGCTTTCTTGTGTGTATCTTTCATTAATTTTCATTTTTCATGATCCTTATAGCATACCATCCATAGAATATGTCACCCCATCAATAAACACAAGAAAAAATCCAAACATAGACATGTGCTTCAAACCATCAAACAAACACACTTGAAATGTGCACCTTCAACATAAAATCTTAGAGATCGACATCAACCTAGATAACATGTAGTCAAAACAATCATTTTTCATCATGAACATTCCTTATCACCCATCACTTGTCATATATGGCATGTTTCCTTCTCAAAACCATACATTTGTCTTACACGAGATGTTTCCTTCCTAAAACCAAACATGGTCCATATTCATCCTTTAGTCCTTTTTGCACCTTGGCAGAAGATAGTATTGTTGTCTGTATATTGATCATTACTTGTCCTTTTCTTTGGTTTATCTTTTTGATCTTTTGATCTTTATTTATCTTTATCTTTTGACCCACACTATGCCTATTCAAGGTCACCATGATCATTTCATACCATGGTGTGCTTTGATGTGGCATAAACTAGGGCAAGGTATATAGTTTCCATCCATTCAGATCCATTCCATTTCATCACCATTGCATTCATAATCATTTTTCTTGTATTCATATTTTAATATTTTTCATCCATCATTTTCCATCTTTCATCTAACATTTTATTCTTCCTCTCTTTTGAGAGATCACTCATATAGTTAATGCATAGATAATCTCTCGAGGGGGCATTAATCATCTCATCTTTTCTAATTATCATTTCTCACCTGGCCATAGTACATCATCATCTTCTTCATCTCTTCTAATTTTTCTTCTTGGCTACTTTTCTTTTCTTTGAAACAATGTTACTTTGAACATTGCTTCAAAGAGGGGCAAAATGTAGAAACCTAAATTATTCCACCAAACCCTAATCATCATCATTTCATCGTTAATTGCATCTATTTATCATTTATCACCTAATTATTTAATAATCATTTAATAATTTCCTTTTATCATTGATCACATAATTAATTAACAATCATTTATTATCAAATATCATTTATGATTTAATCATTATATATTATTTATTACTTATTATCCATTTATCACATCACAAATCATTTATTAATTAATGATTCCCATTTATCCATTTAATTAAATAGTATTTTATTATTTAATTAAATGTGATCTAATTTCCAATTTTTTTCAAATAATTTCCATTTCATCTCTTCAATCAACTCCATCATCACTAATCAGTTAGCTTAGTCTTCATTTAGAAACCCTTTCTTCCATCAAGTTAACACTTCTTCCATTTTAGAAACCTCTTCACTCTTCATCAGTTAACTAAGCATGAAATTAGAAACTTCATGTGCACATTTATCCATCATTTCAATTAGAAAATTCAATATTATCCTCTCATGACAAATTGGAAAATTTCTAATTTCAGTTGAGTTGATTCCAATATCAGTTAAGTCTTTATTTTTATCATCTTCCATTTGATTTTTCCTCGAAAAGTTTATAAGTATAGTCTTTTCTTCATCATTTTCATATCTCAAATCTTATGCAAATCAACTCTGTCAAAATCATAAATCAATCAATCATCAATCATATTGTTATGTTCTTGAGATTTAACATCCACATCCAAATACAAATAAATGTCATTTTTTTGAGGTTTGGATGGGATCGGTAAAATAAGAATTTAGATTTAATAGCTTTTTATGTTTTTCAATCTTTTATTTTCTTTTTTTTTTTAAATTGCATGATTACACACCCATCCTAGGTCTTATTGCCACTAGCATTGTGGTGGATGGCTCATTTACATAGTCTTAAGGCCATGTCTCCCATCCTTCTTGGTAGAGAGGTTGTACTTTGTTGTTGTATGAAAATATTGTTATCAGGATTTTGGGTGGCCTTCTCCTACCAAAGATGGCATTGACAATAGAACTATTGTCCATCCACCTCTTGGGTGGGGTGTGCTTGTGACTCTTTGTTGGAAATATGTGTTGGCATTGATTTCAACTCAAGATTTTTTGCCATTGATGTATATTATATGTGTTGAAGATTGTATAATACTCCAGAGATAGTTGATGTATAGAGATATCAACTAGTGCAAGATAGCAATGCAATATGAGGTAGAATGGTGATCAAATTGATGTCTATGTGTGTACACTTGTTCCAATATGTTTCCTACATGCCTACATTGATATCATTCATGTTTGGTGTACCACACATTGAGATAAGATGTAGAATATTTTCTAAGTCATTCGTAGTGTATACTCTAAGATACAATCATGGTATTTTCATTTTCATCCTTTTGTAGAGCAAGATTTTGTCTTATGGTTCAAAATATAATATGGTTAAGATGTGAAGGTGTTATATCCAAGAATTCAATTCATTACACTTACAATGAAAGTTATAAGTGATAGAGTTTTGGTCTATGCTATGGCAAAGTAAAGTATTGATGAAGGCATGTTGGAATTCTTTGCATTCCTTCAGAAGTGAATTTTTGGCCTTGCAGTTTTGTGGACATATTTAGTGATGTTCAATGCATACTATATTATTCTATCATGTGTTCTAGTGGTTTGCAGTGTAGTTTTCAAAGGACAATGTAGTACAACTAGTTGTGGATGCTTAATTGTTCCACAAAACATATGTTTCTCTTCTTGCACTAGCACTTAATGATTAGATACTTTAGAAGATGGTTGAAGAGGTGTTGTGCATAGACTACATTATTCACATCTTGGCCTACTTGATGCTTTTGGTTTCTCCCTGGTGGTGTAAAGTTGAACAGTTGGTAGTTGTGGTGATGTTGTCATTGTTTGGGTTGACAGTCGTGTTTCCTTTGTCTACGGTTGATCCTGATTAATTAATTTTGCTTTGGAGGATGTGTTGTGATGATTTTTGGTCCTATCATGTCATGTGTTGATACAAAACTCATTTTATCTTCATAATGTACATATGTTTGGAGCTGACTTGTCTAGTATCATATGTTTCATCTAAAGGTCATCTTGGAGCCAACCTAATTGAGGTTTTGTGTTGTTGCAGAGGGTATGTATAGAATAAAAAATTTATTTATGAATGTAACTAAGTACAAAGAATTGATATTGAGTAGTATGTTGAATATGAAGTGTGTGAAGTCAGTATGATGGAGTGATTGTGTGAAAAAGGGACTACAATATCAACATATGTTGGATGGTTCTTTATAGTAGTTCATGCTCATGTTTTTTATTATAATTTTCATGTATCCTTCTCTAAGATAGTGAGTCTCAACAAGTCCTTTTATCTTACCCTTAGGTTGTGCGCCTTAGTCTACAAATCCTTAGGCAGTGAGCCTTAAATAGTATTGTATTTTTTGCAAGTAGTGAGCTTCATATACTGTGAGTTAACTCCCACCATGGTTTTTCCCTAATTCGGTTTTCCATGTAAAAATATTGGTGTCCTTATGTGGTGCATTTTTTCATTTCTACTCTTCTTTTAGTTAATGTGATTTGATATTTAATCTACAAATGGAAAATTTTAAGTTTTAGTGTATATTGATTCACCCCCCCTTCTCAGCATTTCAGTGTGTTCAAAAATTGTTATTAGATCCAAGTACCTTTCAGAAGCCTAATAGTTGAGGAAAATATTGCACTTGAACACATGGGGTCTATAGAAAAGATCAATGATATGTTTATTCCAAAACTGGATCTAGAGTTAATGGAACCTGAAGGTTGGGACATCAATCCAAATGATTGTGAGGTAGACTTTGAAGGAGAAATTTGGTCAGCTCTTGAATATTTTGATGAAGCAAGAACACTGAAGATGAAATATGAGGTCATGCTTGAAATATTAGAGGAGATAATTACCAAATTAAAGGCACAAGATAGAAGATCAAAAGAAGAAATTGGAAAACTGAAAGCTCAAATAGGAGATAAAGGATGTGAAATTAAACTCAAGAGGCAGAATATTTGATCTCTAATTTGAAAGTCAAAGTTGAAGAAGGCAAGAGGATTGAGTATTGCTTGAATACCAAGCTCAATGATAAATTAGTTGAATGTTTAAAGCTGGAGGAAGATATTGTTACTCTGAGAAATGAGCTAGAAAAAGAAAAAGAGAAAATTGACAAAGGCTTAAAACTGAAAGGAGGTTATGTAATTCTTGTTGAGTTGATAACTCTCAAAATCCATCAAAAGAAAAAATTGATCGTTTTTTTAAAAAGGAAAAATTCCATCATCCAATGCTTTTGCAAAATTATATGAAAATTTCAGAGTAGAGGGAAGGCCTGAAACAAAGGAGGAGAAAGCCTACACTAAAGAACCTAAGGAGATATCCTCCGGAGATGCAAAGAAAAATCAAAATAGCAAGGAAGTGGATTCATTCCTGTCTGGAGAAAAAAAGGATTCAGAGGTCCTCCACAAGGTAGATAGGATGCCCCTACCAGATTAAATCAATCTTTTCAAGGCTATTGTTATTCTTGCAATAATTTTGGACACAAGGTTGTTGAATGTAGAAGAAAGTTGAGTCAATTTATTTAGGCTTCCAAGGTACAGTGCTATGAAATTTCAATAATTTCATGGTCTGTGCTATGTTTGCAATAAATTCGGTCATAAGGCTAATGAATGCATAAGTAAAGTGATAAGTAATAGTAATGTTATGACTTCTCAATCCTTCTATGGTTACTGCTACACATGCAATAAATTTGGTCATAGGTTTATTGATTGTAGATCTAGCGTGAGAAGAAGTAATTATGCTCTACAAACTAGTATCACTTGCTACAATTGTAATAAACCTAGACACATTGCAAGGTTTTGCAAGGGAAAGAATGTAAGACCTTATGCTCCTCAAAAGAATATTGACTCTAATTAGCAAAAGAAGATAATGAACAAGGTATGGTAGAAAAAGAAAGAAAGTGAAGGAAAGAAGGAATTTGTACCTCCACCTGGTGCAAATGGATCATCTGGTAACTGAAAAGAAATTATTGGCTCGGGGAGAGTTGCAATTGCAAAAAAATTTCAAACCCTTGTGAAGCATATGATGTTGAAGTCTTCAATATAATGGTTAATGGTGATATGGGTTTGTTTGCTCAAGGTTCCAGAGAAAATACACTCTCTACAGAAGTTTGTTGAATGATCATGGATCCCTGTGATATCTCATATAGTAAAAAGCTACATGTGCCAAGATCTAAGAAATGAATTTAATATGGAGTGACTAGGGTTGGTGTGAAAAGCATATTTAGTCCCTATTTGATCAAAATTTATTTTATTTGAAAGATATCAAGTGTATGCAAGTGCTAAGAAAGAGAAGAAGGTTTTCAACGTGTTGCATGTAAACCCTAATGGCAATATTCACTAGTATTTCTCTGGTTTTCTTGTAAAACCCTAAAATTCAAAAATTACTATTATGGTTACACCAATTATCATTGATGTTGTTGAGAAGCCAAGGCCAAAAGTCAAGAAACATCCATACATATCCATTGTGATCAACAAGGATGGAGTGTTCTCTCGTGTTCCTATCATTGTGTTGCATTCGGAAGATTTCTGCATCTACATTCACTCACAGCTAAATGAGTACAACCATCTAAAGATGGAAGAGTTCAGATACAATCATCTCTTGGGTGATGATTTTTAGCTCAAGCTAGAGAATGCAAATGTGGAAGCAAAAGGTTTAGATGTGTGGAAGATTTTCCCCAACTTTTGCTTCAAAGATTAATGGGTTGGAAATTCCTTGAGCCAAATTCATGAATATATCTCTTGGCTTGATCAACCCCACCTAATCACAAAGGAAGCTATCAAGGTTGTGACTAGATTATGCTCCACGAGACTTGTGTCGGTACTGAAGGCCATGAAGAATGAAGAAGTTATGAAGCTTATTAGAGCTAAATTCAACAAAAGAACCCTAATTGTGGATGACATCTCTAACTTAGGGGTTTGATATGCCATGATGGGTATTGTATACAAGGTTTACTACACAAACTAGGAAGGATCTACTATTGCCACCGCCATCTACATTTCTCATCAGATGGTGAAGGAAGGAAAATATTACATATGATCTTTGTGAGCTCTTGCAACAACAATTGTTGGAGAATCTATAAAGAACCAAGGATACAGGAAACAATTTCTGGTATGGCACTTGATTACTTTCCTTATGTTCTATTTCATGAAATAAATGCTTGTTTCGAAGAATGTGGTATGGAGAAGGGATATTTTTGTTGCACAATAGATTAGGGATCACATTCATAGCTTTCTGGATACCAAACAATGTGACACTATGTTTTGGGGTTTCTTTAAAACATTTCAAAATGTAATGCAAAAGAGGGATAGGATACCTCACAAGTTGTGGAGAAATATAAGAATGAAATCACTTTTATGGTGGATAAAGACAATTGTTATATCTATGTAGTTGAATCAAGAAATTCATGGATAACAAAGTTTCCCTATGATGTCTCTTGACCTGACTAGATTGCATATGCTGATATTTTTCTCAGCAAACCTAGGGATCCCACTATTGAAAGGTTTGGAAATATGATGCAATAACCAACAATAAAATCAAGAAGGTCGAAGAAAAGCTGGAGAAGATACCAAATGTGGGGAAGATGATGTCTGAGTTGAAAAAGGTGTTTGTCACTCCTAAGGGTCTTGCAGAAGTTTCACAAGCCACTACTGCTACACCAGCTCCTAGAAGGACAAGTAGATCTACCTTTGTCACTACTACATCTTTCAGACCCACTCAAACACCTCCTAGTAGACGAAGAGTTGCTACTAAAGTACCGACACAAACTAAGACTATAGAAAGGAAGAATCCAAGATCTAATCAGAAAGCAACAAGAGAAAAGATTAATCATGTGAATGTGAATGACGATGAAGAGGATGAATAAGAAGTACAATATTTTCTTTGAGGAAAAGAAAGAAAAGAACAAGACAAGGAGAAGAAGAAGAAATCCTCTTGTAGAAGAAGAAAGGAAAATAGATTGTTAAGGAGAAGACTGAGAAAACCCCTCCGGTCACACATGAACCCCTTGATTTTGGATCCATCTTAAATAGAATTGTTGAGTATAGCCTACTAGATAGTATAATGGAGCTACATCTGAATGTAACTTCAGAAGATAAGAAGACAATTGAGAAGGGTGTCATTGAATATATGCTCATGCAAAACATTCCCTTCAATGACATTGTTGACAAGTCTCCAAATAGCCTTTCTAAGGCTTTGTGGTAGAGAAGAGAAGAAGCTATCAAAGCTGATGAAGAAATGAAACAACAAGCAATTGACAAATCTGGGATCTCTATCTCCAAGGAAGAAAAACAAAAAATTGTCTAGACACAAGCAACAAAGATCCACACTAAAAGAAGAATAGATTTGTTGATGAGCATGGATGAAGATTTCAAAAGGAAGATCTAGAGTGACACTGAAGATTCTACAAAGAAAATCATTAATGAATTGAAAAATGAAGGTGATGTTGATTCACAATGCCTCCAAAAATGCATGATACTAATGTTGAAATAAATGCACAAGTGCCTCTAGATGAACAAGAAACTAAAAATACGCCTTTTCCGGAAAATACAATTGAGAAAAATATATTTGGTCAGTAAGAAGTACAAGGAACCTCCAGACTTCAAGAAGAAGAAGGTGTCTTCAGTGTGCACAAAATACAAGAAGTCTCCAGTATGGGGATGGAAGAAGATAAAAAAAGAAAGAGAAAAATGATTAGGAAAATGAGGAGGCTACTCCTCCAAAGAATATTGGTGCACAAGGTACAATAAATCAAGGTGTAGTGGGTGTCCCTCCTCCCGAGAATGCTAATTCTAGTAAAGAACATAACATTCCTCCTCCGAAGAATTCAAGAAATGATGAGAAGATGAGAGAGGATAATCCTGAGATAGTTCAGGATGCAAAGAGAAGATAATTAAGAAGCAAGATGCTTCTATAGGTCAAGGTTCTTCATCATCAGATTTCTTTAAGGACCTATTGACTTTGTTGATGTAGTTCCAACCTGTGGTGACACCCCAACTTCTGCAAATTCCTTCTCATGAAGGAAAAGTTGAATTATCAAACATTTCTTCCCTTCATAAGTTACAGCTTGGAGATATTACATGCTTCTGTAAGGAGGGAGATTCTACAAGAACATGTCAAGAAGAGTGGATTAATTGATGATGCTGTGAAGTTCATTCAGGAGGGTTTACCTAAGGTAAACATAGATTCTTCCCTTCCTCCAAAACATAAATTGAAGCTTTTGATGGATTCTTTTAAGGATCATTCTTCACACATTGAGAAAAAGGCAGAGAAAGAGGCCTTGAGGAAGATAAATGACAAAAGAACGGTTGAAGCATCTGACCAATGTGCTAGTGCACACAATAAATTACAAGAAAAATTAAAAATGCATTCAAGTAATGTATCAATGAAGTTACTGCTTTATATCAGTTCTATTTGAAATGGCCAAACTCCACCAAGAATATCAAAGATCAAATTGACTCCATTCAGTCACAGATTATTCAATTGGTAGAGATATATGATTTGTCAAAAGATAAGGACGAATCAACTAGGGCACAATTAGAAAATCTTCATGTGTAGTTATCATTGCATCGAGACTAGAGAGAGAAAATAAAGAAGTAGTTTAGTCAGCTAAGTGAAAAATTCAACTTGAGACTTGCTTCATTATTTGGGTTGCTTGTTGAAGTAGAAAAAGTTGATGAGAAAATGAAGACTCCAAGCAATGTGGATGAGGCTCGCGACTTATGCATGCAACTTGAATGCCAAAATCATATTCTCACCTTAGCAAAAGAAAATTGGATTGCAACTTTGGCACACCTTAAGGTAATTTACAAGAATATTCTACCATCTAAGGAAGTTACAAAGGTATAGATAAGACAATTTTGTCTTTGTATAGTTTTGCAAAGGATTTCAACATCTTTTTGGGTTTTTGTTGAAAATATTTTGTACATAGCATCTATTTTTGGGAATCTCCATCTCAAGGGGAGTGTATTTTTGTAATAAATCATACAGTAAAGGGGAGTTCATACATTTTTTTGGGATAATATGAGTAGAAGATATTATGCCCTTTTCCCTTGATGTCAAAGGGGGAGAGAAGTATTGTAGATATATGTGTGTTTCCATCAATGACAAAAGGGGAGATTGTTGGAAAAATGTGTTGTCATTGATGTCAACTTAAGATGTGTCACCATTGATGTCTATTATATATGTTGAAGATTGTATAATACTTTGGAGATAGTTGGTGTATAGAGATATTAGCTAGTGCAAGACATCAGTGCAATATGAGGTAGAATGGTGACCAGTCTGGTGTCTATGTGTGATGCAAAGGTGGGTCCAATATGTTTCTTGCATGCCTATAATGATATCATTCCTTTTTGGTGTTCTGCACATTGAGATAAGTTACATAATATTTGCTAAGGCATTCACATTGTATATTTTAGATAAAGTCATGGTATTTTGGTCTACATCCTTCTGTATAGTAAGCTTTTGTTTTGCAGTTCAAAAGATAAGATGGTCGAGATGTGAACCTATGTTATATATCCAAGAATTCAAGTCATTACACCTTCTACAATGAAAGTTATAAGAGATAGAGTTATGGTATGTGCTTTGGAAGAGTAAAGTATTGATGAAGGCATGTTGGAATGCTTTGCATTCCTCTGAAAGTGAATTTTTGGCCTTATGGTTTCGTGGACATATTTAGTGATGTTAAGTGCATACTATATTATTGTATCATATGTTTTGGTGGTCTGCAAGTGTAGTTTTCAAAGGACAATTTAGTACAATTGGTTCTAGATGCTTAATTGTTCCACCGAACATATGTTTCTCTTCTTGTGCCAACACTTAATGATCAAATACTTCAGAATATGGTTGAAGAGGTATTGTGCATAGACTACATTATTCGCGTCTTGGTCCACATGATTCTTTTGATTTCTCCTTGATGGTGTAAAGTTGAACAATTGGTAGTTGTGGTGGTGTTATCATTGTTTGGGCCGACAATCGTGTTTCCTTCGTATGTGGTTGATCTTGATTAATTAATATTGCTTTGGGGGATGTGTTGTGATGCTTTTTGGTCCTGTTATGTCTTGTGTTGATCTGTGACTCATTTTCTCCTCATAATGTATATGTTTGGAGCCAACCTATGTAGTATCATATGTTTCATCTAAAAGTAATCTTGGAGCTGACCTAATTAAGGTTTTGTCTTGTTGAGGAGGGTATTTATAGAAGAACAAATTTATTTGTGAATGCAACTAAGTACAAAGAATTGAGATTGAGTAGTATGTTGAATATGAAGTGTGTGAAGTCAGTATGATGGAGTGATTGTGCGAAAAAGGGATTGCAACATCAACATATGTTGGATGCTTCTTTATAGCAGTTCATGCTCATGTTTTTCATTATAATTTTCATGTATCCTGCTCAGAGATAGTAAGTCTCAGTAGGTCCTTGTATCTTGCCCTACTGTTGTGCATCTTAGTCTGCAAGTCCTTAGACAGTGAGCCTTAAACAACATTGTAATTTTTGTAAGCAGTGAGTTTCATGTATATTGTGAGTTAACTCTCATCGTGGTTTTTCCCTTATTGGGTTTTCCATATAAAACTCTTGGTGTCCTTATGTGGTGCATGTTTTCATTTTTGCTCTTCTTTCAGTTAATGTGATTTGATATTTAATCTGCAAATGGAAATTTTTAAGTTTTAGTGTATATTGATTCATCCCTCGCTTCCCCCTCTCAACATTTCGGTGTGTTCACCACTGTTGTCATTTATCATGCTTAAGATAGTTATAGACCCTTCTCAAGCAAGCTCTTTTCTTGGGCTAATCTATGTCCCCTTGATGATCCACCCCCTCCTCCTTTTGGTGCGATAGCTTGTGCTTGATGGTTTAGTGGAATTTTCATCTTGTGATTTATAATTTGATTTGAGTTTTTTAGCATGCATACCTGCCAACTACTTCAATGAAAAATATTAGCATAGCTTTAGTGTACTTATATGAGTTATAGGTCCCAAACTTTGTGAAATATTTAAAAATTATCTCCTCATTACAAAAAGAGTGTTTTAGTTAGACAAGAAGAGAATAGAGACTAAATGAGTAAACATATTCATCTATAGTTAGTTAACCATTATGTTAGTAAAAGTATTACTTCCATTTTGGCATCAAATCAATCAAAATAAATCTCACAATATATTGAAATATATATCGTAACTAAACTTTCCAATCAATATAAGATTTTAATTTTAATATAAAATATTAAAATATAATAATAAAAATAAACCCAAAATAAATATTTTTCTTGAGAGATTTTTATTTATTTATTTTTATCTAAAAACCTCTAGGAATGGGGATTTTTTTGGAAGTAAAATATTATGGTACCGACTACCGATAGCATAGATTGTATACAGCACTTTGGATATGAAGCGAGGATAAGATCCATAGAAACCCCAGAGCAACCTTATGAGCAAGGAGAGTATATGTTCTGCTAGCAAATCTTTTAAGAGCTTACTGGAGATGCATTATTGTATAATGGAAAGAATCTCGGTTATGTTTGCGTTTTAAGGGAGTTTTTGGGGGCTGATGATATTGGATGATATTGGAATTGATGGTATGAGCTACGATGGCTCACCTTGTTTTTGATATGAGATTGCCGTCACAGAGTTTTGCAATATCCAGTCCTTGCACCATCTCATGGGTTTGCAGCACACGGTATCAAGGTAGTAAGTTGCTCCAACAACACCCACTTTGTTATCCTTGCTTATCTCTTACTGGTAAGAATTTGAGAGCTCTGTGTGTGAATAGTAAACTGATAGGCAATGAGAGAGTAGAGTTGAATACACCCCCTTCCAGCAAGGAAGAGGCAGTTAAACAAGTAAAGGAATGTCTCTACACTCTTTTGGAGAAGCCCTTGAAGAATCTGGGGTCTTCTTCTGTGAAGCAGAGAAAACTGAGACAGGTCAAACTTCGAGTAGAAATACCCATTATAGAGGATTCTCCTTCTGCTCTCACCTCTCTGGTTGCCGATATTCTTGGTGGGCTTTCATTTAAAAGGAAAGGGCAACCCACAAGAGTTGCAGTATTTTGGTCAGATTCTTCCATGGCAGATTTGGGCAGCGAGGCCTTCAAAAGACTCGAATATGTAAGAAGCTTGGACCTTTCAGATCCAGAAAAAGGAATGGCATTTGTTGAGGGTTCAGATGTTGTGTTCTTTGTGGGTTCAGGGATTTCACAATGGTCTTCCATTGAGTCTTTATCCAAGGAGGCTGCCCCATGTCCTGTGGTTCTCTTCAATCCTAATTGGTCTACAGAAGAGGAAGAAGAAGAGGACATAAATAGGTTTTTGTCGTCCTTTGAGACTGTTTATTCATTCACTGCTTTGGCAATCCAGGGGTTCTTCAGTAAGACAGAAGGGGCAGTTTTCAGATATGCCAAAAGTGGTGCTTCCAAAAGCAAGCCATGGCTCATTTTTATTAAGGAGGAAGGCAAATACAAGTGTGTTTCAAGCTTCCAAAAAAGACCAGGTGCAAGTGAGCTTGAGAACGCCCTTTACAATTCAATTGCACTTAACTCCCCTGTCACCAAGTCAATCAAGTTTCTCAGAGGCCTCTTTTCCGGCACAAGTAAAAAGAAATAAAGTCGGCTTTGTAGGGGGGCAAAGCAAAAATCTCGCAGTTATTTTGTTCTCTTGACAGTCTTTCTCTATTTAGAAATTAGCTGCTTAGGCAGTTTAGCGAATAAAAAAATGATTGTTTAATTTGTTACGATATTTTTTTATCAAATATGACATGTCCAAAGCACCTTTCTGCTTCTGTAGGATTTTCATAATCTGTTGGTGGTGCGCAGACAATATTTAGTCTATATCCTTGGGACTGTAGGACCAATCTTCGATTCTACACAGCCGAGCGGGGGACTGAACTTGTTGGTCAGAATAAGCACAGACAGGGCTTGAGCCTGATTCTTACTAGTTTAACCTGTTTCTTCAAAAAATCTGCATGCATTCAAACTAACCTGTAAGCCCCATCTATGCTTAGTCTATCATTTCTCTGTTTTTCAATCTCTTTTGCTCTGTTTTTTTTTTTCCATTACTTCTATAGACATAAGGCAATTCCACAACTCACTAAAATTTTAAAACGATCTTCTGGGGAGTTGGTTATAATTCTAATTAGTTAGGAAATATCAAGATCTTACAGAGAATAATCAGCGGTACATATTTATCTAATCCTACTTTCTCAGATGTGCACTTGGTATATACACTTCCATACTACAATAATAGATAGGTGTCCTCATACAATTGTACAGGCGGATTGATACAGGTATTGATAGAGTTCAGTTTACAAATTTATTCCCCAACATAGACATAAGATCAAAACCCAGGGGCAGTAATCATAAACATGTAAGGCAAATGGAAAGAAAAGTAAAACCCTTGTAGTGCGCCCACAAGAGGGTTCTCATATGCCAGACTGGCGTCTGGCTTGGTGCTAACCTAAAAAGACAACCGTCTAGCTTTGCATTTTCTAGTAATGCTCTCTTTCCCTAGGCATGTGAATTTTTTTTCTCCTCTTCTTCAAGGCTGTCTGCTCCTTTGTATAATCTTCTTAGCCCTTCAATTTTTATGTTCTATAATCCTTCAAAGTATGTAGCAATGTGCTTGTTCAGTAAAAAGTGAAGGAAATTTATGCAAGAATCTTCTTATTCCTTATAATTTTTATGTTATGGAATCCTTAAAAGTATGCAGCAATATGCTTGGCGAGGAAAAAGTGAAAGAATTTGATGGGAAGTCATCCTTCCTAAGACTTAGGGACTTCCTGAGCTTTTGCATGAAATAATGCTAGAAATAGGACTTCTCTTCAGTCATTGGTGAAGTTCTGTAAAGACAAGCTGGGTAAATGGAATATGTAATGGTAGAAATAGGGGACAAAAATAGGCTTAAAAAACTAAAAAGCCAAACCTAGTGCGTTTAAAGATGTTGGAAGAGTTGTGTATTTTACATGCATAATAAATAGAGTAATAAAGCATTTGAAAACATGAAATTGGAGGAGGAAACTGAAAAAATCCAGTTCCATTTCAAAGTTGATAAAATTTTCATCCATTTATAGGAGCTATTGAAATTTTCCTAACTTCTTGTCAGCTTGGAGATGTATCCATGTGGTCAACTATGCAACTATGCCGACTACTTATGGAACATCCACACCTAATGGATGCAGGCTAACCCATTTAGCTTGTAAGACAACAAAGTTTCGAAACATCTAACAATATCATTTTTGCTGTTTTGTATCAGGTGCACGAATTATTTCTTTTGGTATAGAGTAATGGTTTAAGAGGTATCCATTCTATTAAATTTGTGCAAGATACAATCCCAATCTTATCCTTTCAAAATACCGAACTTTTATAATAAACAAGACTTAATCTTTAATAAACTTTTTCTAAATCATTCAACTTCACCAAAAATTACCTTACAACAAACAAAACTTTTTTTAACTCTACAAAAGTGAAATTGAGTACAAGGTAAAGCTTTAGTTAGAAATGTTCTATCATACACTTTAATGTACAAAACTAACACTTCTGTTCATGCTACTCTCTCTTAAATAGTCATATCGGAAATGTACTTGGCTAACTTGGATATCCACCCATATGGACAGTTATTTGGGCATGTGGCAAACTACTGGACCTAAAATACAGAACTGGATGCAGGGTATTTATCAACATCCCACCGAGCTTGTATGTACCACAAAGACTTTTTCTGCACTTACCTATCTATCTGTAATATTGAAAACTAGTACACAGGAAAGCATTTGTTAGAATATCTGCTATCATATTCTCTCAAGTACAGAACTTCCACTTCTTTTTGAGCTACTTTATTTTTTTGATAGTGATATTGGAAATCTACATGGTTGGTCCTATTATAGATCGTGGGGTTCTTGAATATAGTAATACAACTTTGATCATCACAATCTAACACACTGGTTTGATGGATTTCTCTCGAAAATTTGCGAAAAGATGTTTTCGCCATACTGACTGTTTTGATGCTTTGATCCTGGAAGATATTCAGTTCCAGCTTTTGCTGCTTTTCAGTCACTATAACAAGAAATAATAGTCGTCTGCTGGCCTTTTATTGTTGAACTTGATATCATAGCAGCAAAAATCTTTCGGGGAGAAATTTGACAAAAACTAAAAGTATAAGATTTTTTTAAAAAAAGGGAAAAATCAGATTTAAAAAAGGTAAAAAATTGTAGAACAAGAGAAAAAAATACTTTTTAAAAATTGTAAGGCATTTTCATAGCATAGAGATATAGAGAGCAAATAAAATAAAGAGTTTAACTAATGAATTCTAAAAAATAGATTTTTGTAGTTTATATTCATATCGTTGATTACATTGCATTGCACATCTTTCAAACTCAAAGCATTACTTCACATTGCATAACTAATAAGTAGATGCTGATAGATGACAAAATTTCAATTACAATATAGTTTTTACAAAGTCAACCTAAGCAGTTATGCAATTACTTCGCATTACATAACTAATAACTAGGAGCAGCTGCCAATTGCATTTGTTTGTCATGGCATTCCATGAGACCACATTTCTTTGAGGCATTTTTTTCAAATAGTTCATTGCCTTGTCTATGCTACCACATTTTTCATACATGTTTACCAAAGCATTTAATCAAACAGTTTTTTGCCTTGTTGCTATGGCTAAAAGTTTTGCTTGTCATGGCATTCCATCACCATCAAACCACATTTCTTTGAGGCATTTTTGCAAACAGTTCACTGCCTTGTCTATGCTATTGCTTACTCTTATGCTTTGTTAGATTTTTTCCAAGCATCCATAGCTTGTTTGAAAGCACCTGTTTTAGGCTTTTAGCCATAGCAGCAAGGTAGCGAACTGTTTGATAAAATGCTTTGGTAGACATGTATGAAAAATGTGATACCATAGACAAGGCAATGAGCTATTTGAAAAAATACCTCAAAGAAATGTGGTCTCATGGTGATGGAATGCCATGACAAGTCATAGACATGGCAGTGAATTGTTTGAAAAAATGTCTCAATGAAATGTGGTCCCATGGTGATGGAATGCCATGACAATCCATAAGCAAGCTATGGATAAGGCAGTGAACTGTTTGAAAAAATTCCTCAAAGAAATGTGGTCTCATGGTGATGGAATGCCATGGAATTGGAATTCCATCACCATGAGACCACATTTCTTTGAGGAATTTTTTCAAACAGTTCACTAACTTGTCTATGCTACCACATTTTTCATACATGTCTACCAAAGCATTTTATCAAATAGTTCATTACCTTGCTACTATGGCCAAAAGCCTAAAACAATGCTTTTGAACAAGTTATGGATGCTTGGAAGAAATCTATCAAAGCATAATAGTAAGCAATAACATAGACAAGGCAATGAATTGTTTGAAAAAATGCCTCAAAGAAATGTGGTCTCATGGTGATGGAATGCCATGACAAGCAAATTGCTATCGATTGTCATGGCATTCCATCACCATGAGACCACGTTTCTTTGAGGCATTTTTTCAAACAATTCATTGCTTTGTTTATACTACCACATTTGCCATACATGTCTACCAAAGCATTTTATCAAACAGTTCACTACCTTGTTGCTATGGATAAAAGCCTAAAACAGGTTCTTTTGAACAAGCTATGGATGCTAGGAAAAAATCTATCAAAGAATAATAGTAAGCAATAGCAGTGAAATGTTCAAAAAATGCCTCAAAGAAATGTGGTCTCAATGTGCTTGTCATGGCATTCCATCACCATGAGATGACATTTCTTTGAGGCATTTTTTCAAGCAGTTCATTGCCTTGTCTATACTACCACATTTTCCATACATGTTTGCCAAAGCATTTTATCAAACTGTTCATTGCCTTGCTACTATGTCTAAAAGCCTAAAACAGGTGCTTTCGAACAAACTATGGATGCTTGGAAAAAATCTATCAAAGCATAATAGTAAGCAATAGCATAGACAAGGCAGTGAACTGTTTGAAAAAATGCCTCAAAGAAATGTTGTCTCATGGTGATGGAATGCCATGATGGTGATGAAATGCTATGACAAACAAATTGCTATGGATTGTCATGGCATTCCATCACCATGAGACCACATTTCTTTGAGGCATTTTTTCAAATAGTTTATTGCCTTGTCTATGCTACCACATTTTTCATACATGTCTACCAAAGCATTTTATCAAATAGTTCATTCTATTGCTGCTATGGCTAAAAGCCTAAAAGCAGTGTTTGAACAAGCTATGGATGCTTGGAAAAAATCTATCAAAGCATAATAGTAAGCAATAGCATAGACAAGCCAATGAACTCGTTAAAAAATGCCTCAAAGAAATGTGGTCTCATGGTGATGGAATGCCATGACAATCCATAGCAATTCGCTTGTCATGGCATTCGTCATAGCATTCCATCACCATGAGACCGCATTTCTTTGAGGTAATTTTTCAAAAGTTTACTGCCTTATCTATGCTACCACATTTTTCATACATGTCTACCAAAGCATTTGATCAAACAGTTCACTGTGTTGCTACTATGGCTAAAAGCCTAAAGCAAGTGATTTCAAACAAGCTATGGATGCTTGGAAAAACTCTATCAAAGCATAATAGTAAGCAATAGCATAGACAAGACAGTGAACTGGTTGAAATTTTGCCTAAAAGAAATGTGGTCTCATGGTGATGGAATGCCATGAGAATCCATATCAAATTGCTTGCCATGGCATTCGTCATGGCATTCCATCACCATGAGACCACATTTCTTTGAGGCATTTTTTCAAACAGTTCACTGTCTTGCTGCTATGGCTAAAAGCCTAAAACAAGTGCTTTTGAACAAGATATGGATGCTTGGAAAAAATCTATCAAAGCATAATAGTAAGAAACAAGCTATGGTCTCATGGTTTTTTTCACACAAAAATCGTGATTTTATTCGCATTTTTTGCAAGTTTTAAACACATTTTTTTGGCAATTTTGTAGTTTGAAATGGGAAAAAATTGTTGACCAAAAGATCAACGATTTTTTCAAAAATTGGGGAAAAAATCATCCAAACTACAATTTTTTTTTAAATCAAGATTAATCGAGATTTTTTGCAGATTATTGCTTCTATGGTTGATATATCTTGTTCAGTCAGCATTGTAAAAACATGCAACTTATTGGAACTCATTTGTAACACATTAAAGGTGAGATTCTAATCAATTGTTCCTTACAAATATGCTAGAACTTTGCTTCACATCCTATCAATGATGATTCCCTGTATTTGTCATAAATTGGCTAATTGCTCTAGTCTAGTACTAATTTTTGAATACATAAGACTCCACAGTCCACACAACCTTTCGATAGGGAACTAATCCCTATTTATGGGCATGTTAAAAGATGTGTTTTTAACAGTATATTAATGAATAAATTGATTTTTTTATATATATCTATGGAGTATATGATAACTAAACATTATATAAAACGCATAGAATTTCATCAAATTGAGAGATTGATTATTGTAACATGATCCACAACAAGTAATATCATAAGTGGTTTTTCCTCTCTTGCTATTACTTCCAGTTCTAGCATATTGAGATACTAGAAATGAGTTCTACGATTTTATTTCCTTTCAATATAAATGGATGTGTCCATGTTTTATTGTTTGTTCACAATCCAATGTACATTGATCGTGTCTATGCTCCACAATTTGTGCTCACGATCTTAAGTTGTTTGTATAAGTCTATTTCAGTTTCAATTTTTCATTACATCCTTGAGCTCTCTAATCATTCTAATGATGGATCATAGAGTGTGATCCAAAACGTTGATGCAAAAAATATTTACACAATCAAATCCATAACCATTCAAGCAGTATCATTAATTAATACATATGTCAATTCTCACTATTTAATTTTGGGTTCATTTTGAAAAAATGGCTTAATACAATTACATATCAAATGGTACAATCTTTTGTAAAGTTGGACTTATTTTTTGATCTTTCACTAATTCACTTTTTCACACATTTCCACCTATTTAACCTTACTTTGTCCATATTCACACGTATTTCCATGTGTCTTAACATTAATCATGCCTATTATTACCCATCATGTTCAAACATTCAATCCCCAACTTGATTTTATCTTCCCTTATATTGGGTAAATCCTATGGATGCAAGATGGATCTTGTGCCAATAGAACTAACTCCCAAAAATTCAAAAGTTCAATTCTAAAATTTATCTCCTTTCCACTTTTACTCCTTCTATGAGTTAACTTAGCACACATGTTTCATGTGATTTATTTCTATGTGGTGGTATTTATTCTTTTAAAATGAAGAGATATTTTTTTTTTAAATCAACAAGAAGAAATCATACAAAATAGTCAAAGACCAAGTTGGGTCTAGAAAACAACCCAACCAAACATTAGAAAACTCCCTCTCTGGAAGAACCAAAATGTTTCAACCCCAAGTCTTGGAGTCCATTATCCATCCTTGTCCTAAAAAACTAGCCTATTTAAACTTTGTGAATGATCCTAGGACAAATGCTCCCACTCTTCCACTCTCCAATCCCCCATATGTTCAAAAGCTCATTGTAATGTCCCATATTAAATTTATTTGATAATTTAATCAAATTGCAGCAAAGGACATTCTAAGAAATTAATTTAATTAATTTGACCCTCTAGAATTAACTTATCCAAATGAAACTAAAAAATTCATTAGAAGTTTCATTAAATAAATCTCACAGATCATGCACCCGATTGCACAAATTTCACCCAAACTTCATAAATAACTCACTAGACTTAAGGTGAAGGTAAATGGAGGAAAAATAAGTGTTATTTGCACCAAACCCATGGCTTCAAATATGATATAATCAACCAAAAACTTATGCTACAAATAAACCCCAAATAGTGAGCCAAAAATGAAGCCTAGAATAAACTGCAAGCTCACAAACTTTGAAATAAACTCACCAAACTTCAAGAAGAATTTATTGATGACAAAATATCATGGAAACATATTAAATAACAAAAAATGCATAGCCTCAAGGCTTCCAAAAGACTTCTATAAATATTACCCCAAATTTGAAGCCAAAATATGTTATGAAGGCACTGTCGAACAACACTGCTTTTTAATGATTTAACTCACCCAACACATAAAATATTTACCAAATGAAAAAACATTGGTTTTAAATATAAAATATCAGAAATTTACAGCCACAAATCTATTAGCAAAATCTATAGCAAATGAAATCCAAAATCTAAAACAAACATCACAAATAATATTGACAATCTTCTCAAAACTGTTGGAAAACAAAGAAATATGAAACCTTTCAACACACTGGCAATTTTTGGATGAAATTGTACCAATGGACCCTTGGAATCACTGCCATTAAGATTTTTCCTCCATGGTTTATCAGCGTTGAAGAACTGTCTTCATAGGTTTATCAACGTTGAAGAGAAAGCAACCATTTTTTAGAAAATAACAAAGTAAATGATGCCAAAATGAATCCAAATTTGTGTTTTATTAGAAAATATTCAATTTCTAAGTTGGGAGACCCAAAGTCACGACCAAAGGAAGAGAGTAATCTTGCATGCAAAGATTTGTAACTCCATTTTGTCACTTTTCCATCACCTCCTAATTTTCTCCTCCAAAATCTACCACATGTCCAAACCTATTTTCCACCACAAGATGCCTTCTTAAAAGTCAAATATTCTCCTCCCAAAACCCATGCCAACTTGGAGAAATTAACAACCTTGCAACAATATTTAATATTTATCATTAAATCAGGTTTGTCCCAATCAATTTGAAATATAAACTTTTCTGGTCTATTCATAAGTCCCGACTTACTATTTTTGGGTAACTGGCTTACTAAAAATAGTAATTCGCTATTTTTAGAAAATTAAAAAAAGGGTCATGACACTCATTTAGCCAAATAGTCAACAACGTTGTTCCACTCATATGGAATATGGACGAAGGAAACAAAATCCAGAGATGTACTTAGGTAAAGAATATGTCGAACCACTGCCACCAACTACGAGTTAACACCTTCCAATCTCTGCTCATTCAACATATTAACTAGAATATGAGAATTTGATTCACAAGTAATCTTATGCCACCCAAGAACACAATATTTTTCAAGAGCTATGAGTATAGCAAGACCTTCCATGAGGTTGTTAGAATGTTGACCCTTATAAATGGAGAAGAGGAAAATCACAACCCAAGTATTGTCCCTCCCCACTCCTCCAATACTAGTGTTCCCAAGATTTCCCTTGGAAGAGCCATTCATATTGATTTTTAAAACACCAAAAGGGGGCGAAGTCCATGTCTCCCAAATCTATGGGTTTTCTTTTTGGAACTATGACCTCCCCTCCTCAAAGAGTGAACCATACCACTACTAGATAAACCTAAACCTTTAATCACCTATGCCTCTCCATTTTCCAAAGGGATAGATAGATTACATTTGGCGCTCACCATCTCTTGAATCATGCCTAAAATTATCTGCTATATCTGTTGAACTACTTGATTCTACACTTGAAATATTCTTTGATTCCTTTCCAACCAAATCTTCCAAAGGATGCATGAAGGCCCAATGCTCCATGCCACATGAAGAAAGAAAGCCTTAGAGCCCTCACCGAACTTCTCCAAAATTCAATAAAAAAGAAAACATGAACACAAGCCTACTTCTAGACTCCCCACCATAAGTTCCAGATGTCTCTAGAAAGGGTGCAATGAAAAACAAATGGGAATAGGATTCCTCACTATTACCACATAGAACACACATTAATGGTCCTTGAAAACCCTTCTTCCAAAGGTTATCCCAGGTGAAGCACCTATTCCAAGCAACCAACCACAAAAACAAGTTGCATATGGGCCAAGCAAACTTATTCCATACATTTTTCCACCACAAAACCTTAACCCCTCCATATTTTTGATTATTCAACTCCTAATACCTAGAGGCCACAAAATACATCCCCCTAGGAGCAAGACCCCAGGCCAAAGTATCACTCCCTCTCAAGGAGCTGCAAACTTTTCCAAACAAAATCCTTTTTAATTCTTCTCGATCACATCAAATCCCCCAAGAGGCCATTCCACCGGATCCTTCCAATTACACCTCTCCACCTACCCCAAGCTATGAACAAATTTGAAGTCCTCAACCTGAGACCACCTAGCCTCTAAGAAGCTCTGGAAGAGGTCTTGATAATTGGGATACATAGACACGATTAGGGGAAATTCATCCCTAGAATCAAACTAGAAAAGGACATCAAAACTCCTTTTACAAATCCAAAACAAACCCTGCTTAATTAATTTGGCACCTCTTTTAAAAGTGTCCCAAATCATAGTCCCTTTCCCACTCAATCCAATCCTAGGAAAATCCTCATTCGTAGCACCCCTCAGATACTTGGAGGTGAGAATCTTGGCCTAAGCCTAATTTTGGTTGGTGCACCAATGTCAATAGAGCTTAGCCCCCAGAGCTTTCCCAAAGAGGTTATCTTATCATAGCCCAAGACCCCCTTCTTATTTTGGCCTACATATAGTTTCCCACTTAACTAAGCTCCACTTTGATGCAACTAAGTTACCAACCCATAGGAATTTCCTTGAGAGAGTATCTAACTCCTTTATGAAACTTACATGAGCCACCTAGACCATACACTTGCAAATGGGGAGGGCTTGGACCACAGATTTCAAGAGCAAAACTTTCCCAATAAAAGAAAGCCACCTAGGGGTGTAATCAAGGGAAAATCAGATTGTTAAATGGGTTAGCACAAATAACATAAAAATCCAATGAAATAACGAAGTACAAAGGAAATCAAATGAAAACGAAAGGAAATATATCACCGAGTGTCTCCATCTTCCATGCTTCACCTTCGTTACACCTTCTTACTTGCTAGAAATGTGTTGCCCTCAGATTCGTCTTCTTGAGCAATCTAAAATGCCTAAGCCCTACAACAAGATTCGAAGGATTTGATATTGCCTAAATGTCTATGCCTATGAATCAATGCCTATGCCTAGAATAAATGCCAATATTAATCAAATGCCTATGACAATGAATAAGTGAGAGTAAATAAATGCCTATAGTAATTACGTAAAATGTCAAGATATGAAAAATGAGAAGGAAAGGGCATTTTATAGAAAAGGCCATTTCGAACGGACGGACGAGATAAATTAGTGATGAGACCCTAAAACGAACGATCCAGATTACACCCAAGAATCCCTAATTAGGGTTAAGGAAAAATCCTTAATCGAACGGTTGGAATAAAAATAGATCGACGGTGGAGAATAAATGAGACAAATTAATTAGAAAATAAAGATTTTCGAAAAATCAAGAAGATAAGATTGCCTGATTTGCAAGATTCAAAAATCAAAGAGATAAGATCGCCTGATTTGCAAGATTCAAAAAATCAAAGAGATAAGATTCGGACTGAAGATAAGATTTGGAAAATCAAGAATCTGCCCGATTACTTGATTTTTGGAAGATTAATTACTAATTTGAATTAAAATAATTCAAATTATGGATTTCGAGAGATAATAAATAATCTTTTTCAGATTATTTATCAAAAAGGACTGACAGTTAGGCTTGACATGATATTTTAAATAATTTAATTTATTTAAAATGAGAAGAATATGAAATTAACAATTAAATAATTAAATTTAATTATTTAATTTAGCAGGTAAGATTAATTAATTAAATAAATTAATCAATTTATTTAATTGGATAGTTAGTGACGTATTAAATAAATAAATAAAATTTATTTATTTAATAATCAAGGATAATTAAACACAGAAAGGGAAATTAAATAAATTAAGAAATCTATTTAATTAAAGAAAGACTTAGACAGTTAGTGACGTATTTAATAAATGAATTAAGATTTATTTATTTAATAATCATAAAGAATCAAAGGACATGAATTAATTAAATAATTATGAATTATTTAATCAATAGTCGAATGTGGACCAAGGACATAATTAAATGTCTTACTTATGCTAGGACGAAAGTGGTAAAAATGAAGCTTGCAGGCCTAGGTCATTTTTAGGTGTCTACATTTTGCCCCTCTTTGTCATAATGTCGCTTGTCGCGTTGTGACAAAGAAAAATAAGTCAAAAAATGCCCCTGTACAAAATAAGATGAGGAAGAATGATGATGAGGGTTATGGTATGCCCCCTCGAGAGGACAGACAGGTTCCAAAAACATGGGTGTGCTCTCGAAATTGACGAGAAGACTAGAATATGAAGAGACAAAGAAATGTTAGTGCAAAAAATATGGATGATAATATGGATGCAATTATTATATAAGATGAGACAGAGAAGATGGCAAGACTAAAGAAGATGCATGTTAGTTCCTAGACCAAATCCTTCAAAACATTGCCATAGGACTTTAATATTTATTGCTCTTAATCATCATTGGGCAGATTGTTGTGATGGCCAAGAAACACCATGATATGACATAGATCAAGGTGTGCAAGGTTGTACCATCACGTAAGACAAACAGTCATAGACAAGGATGATCATGACTCCTACTATGAGCGTGATTGCCCCAGTCTTGTTGTCATAATCAACCACAAGCAGAAAAAGACAAGGACAGATCATGAAACGTCGCTGCTTCTCTAAATCCTATTTCCAGGACATCCTTGAAAACTAGTGACATGATTGCCAAAATACAAAAATAAAGTCCCTATCATGATATGTCGTTGCTTTTCTAAATCTCATAATCAGGACCTCGCTGAGAAGCTAGTAGTCATGCGTGTCAATTGTCATGCTATGTCACTGCTTCTCTAAATCCTGCTTAGTGGGATCTCGCTGAAAAACTAATAACATGATAAAAGATCAAAAGACAATTGCCAAGTGTTTGCCAAGTGCATCTGGATATCCATTGTTCTGATGTCAAGATGCCATGTTCGATGATGTTGAGATGTCAAAAATGTTTAAAGTTTTGATTGATCTTGGAAAATGCCGAGACTTGGTGAATTCAGGAAGGACACATCCTGAATAATGCCGATGTCTAGAGGATTCGATCCCTAATGGTCATTAGGGGTCCCTCAAAATAATGACAATGCCTAGGAAGGACACATCCTAAGGCATAAATGATAGAGTTGGTTCTTCAGAATGACACATCTAAAGAATACTAATGTCACGAAGAGTGATCTTTAGGTGTCAAGAGGATCACTCAAAATGTCGAATGACGATGACGACGCCTAGGAAGGACACATCCTAAGGCGTAAATGACAGAGGTTATCGTTCAGAAGGACTCATCTGAAGACTAACTGAATTTTGACAGTTTGACTTGCTTATGATGATTTGACTTGTTTTTGACTAAGTTTGACTTGTGTTTGACTATATGCCGATGAGATTTCCATGCTGAATAAATGATTGTTTTACTTTGGTTCAGGAGATTTCCCTATGTGAAAATTGATTGAAGACTTTTGACGTGTGTGCTAGTGTAGTGCCATGAACCCTAATGGACTGACCTAGTGCGGCCTCGGGAGCTCATCAATAGATGGCCTTGCCTACGTCATACACTCAGAGACCTCGTAGTTCGACATGCCCAATGACTTTGTCTTGATGAGCAAAGATTGCATCATGATTTTATTTCGACAAACCTAAAAAGACTGACCTAATGTCTCGGGGACTCAAGCATGAGTCTTGCCTACGTAGCAAATGCGCAGAGACAACGTAGTTCAGACAGATGACAAAGACTGTTTTGACGTGATTGACTTTGACCAGAAATGACCAGATGTTTATGTTCTTCGAGTGGTCTACTGATTTTTGTTTAATGTTTTCTCCAGGACGTTTTATGATTTTTGGGTCTTTCCTTAGGACTTTTTATGATGTTTTTGTCTATTTTTTCAGGACATTTTGCGATGTTTTTGTCTTTTTTTAGGACATTTTGCAATGTTTTTGTCTTTTTTCAGGACATTTTGCAATGTTTTTTCTTTTTTTTAGGACATTTTGCAATGTTTTTGTCTTTTTTCAGGACTTTTTATGCAATGTTTTTGTCTTTTTGTCATTTTATGATTTTTTTGGATTTTGACATTTAAGAGGATCGTGACAAATGCAAATAACTGATGCCTACACATGAGAATCCAAGGACAAACATGATTGTACCCCTAGTCAAGCTGAATACCCATTGACAAGTGATGACAACGTTGTTTGACGTGGGAAGGACACATCCTGAAACAACATGAGGATGATGACGATAATGTGATGAAAGTATGGAGGTCTACAGCCAGGCCAGGAATGCAGTCACGTAATGTTTTAGATAATGCGCTTGTATGAATTGGACTCGTTGCGTTTGGAATGACTTGGTGAGGACTAGATGGGATGATGACTATCCTTAAACCGTTTGACAAGGGAAAGCCAAGATAGGTGACATGCATGAAAGGATAAGAGGTGGCCTTGGTAAAAGACAAGAGACATGAGACTAAGGGAATGTTATATGATTTTCAAGGACTATGTCATATAAGGACAATAAAACTATGATGGTCAATGACATGATGTTTCATGAATCGTGTATGACCAAAAGATAGACATGTCAAGAGTTTTCCCAAAGCATGATTTATGTGTGCCAGTTTTATGTCAAGACCAATGTAGGTGGGAAAATGGACGGAAATGATAGGGCTTAGATGGATGTCAATGTCACGAGGAAGGCATGGGAAATGAGACGACTTGCCCCCAAGTGTAAGAGTCCACATAGACAATTTATTTTACACATGACGCCTGTTTGCCAGGTTTTCATCATGGTACTTATCCAGGGTGCCTGTTTGCCAGGTTTTCACCATTGGATGAAATTTTTCTCTTTACTATTTTCTTGACTTTCTAATTTTTTTGGTGTCACCAAGACGCCTGTTTGCTAGGTTTTCATCAGGGTGATAATTTTTTTATTTTTGTATTTTTTTTTTTGTATTTATGATTTTGTGGATAGCCTAGATGCTTTAGATAACCACTGACTGTTCTGAATCCACTGAAGATGCCGATGTAGAGACTGGTGCCATGATATGCCAATAATCACCTTGCTGAAGGAGTTGTCTTGTCAGGATCGTAGCACTTGCATACAACTGATCAATGTCATTGTGATCCTTTCTGATACTAGAGTTGGCCTTATCAAAATACGCATATTACAATAGAGTGCCATGAGAGTCCTTGTGGTAAAGAGTTGCTGCCATGATGTGACAGATTTGTGATGTAGGATTTTTGGACTTTAGGCGAGATGTAGGATTATGACAAATGATGGTGGACATGGAAAGGTTGTTTGGACGTTTGAATGAATGAATTTTTATTTTCCAAACTTGGGATGGTGTATGACGGATTTTGGAGGGATGGTGTTTGGAACCAACAATTTTGTATGCCTTGATTGATGACCATTTTGAAGGAGGTGGACATGTGTTATATGTGGGAGTCCTCTTGTCTTGTGGCTCCACATTGTGATTGACTTTTGTATTTGACTTGGTGTCTTTGTTTGATCCATCTTTCTTTGGGATCCATTTTAATTTCATTTGTCCACTTGTCCTTTTGTTTGATTCAATGGCTTGTGACATTTGATTTTGATCTTTTGATTCGTATGACTTTTGTTTTTGTTGGTTCCAAAGGGAAGGTTTATTTATGATGGAATGACGATTCATGGTGTGGGTGGAGGGGGTGTTGGCAACAATCTTATGACAATGATCTCTCATGGAATCCATTTTGATATTTGTATCTGACAAGGTTGCCCCCAGTATTGAGGAGGTACCACTGACATCATTTGATTTACTGTCTGAGGAATAGCCAAGACCTTGATGTCTGTAATTTTCCTGAAGTTGTATTGGTTCTAGAATGCCTTGCTCGTGTATGCCTAGTCCTCTGCCTTGATATTGCATGCTTTGACAGATTCTATTTGCGATGGGGTATTTGTTGTTTTGAAAGCAAGATGCTAACCCATCATGATGTCTATGGACACTGTCACTTGTAATATTTTCATCTGTGAGAAAGCCTGCTTTGACAAAGATAGGTGACCCTAGTTGATAACGTGTCTTAGCTTCATTGTCTTGTTGGACATATTCTTGACTGATATCTTTGGTCTGATCGTGTGACATGTCAGGTTCAGATGATTCTGTTGGTGCTTCCAAGGAAATTTCAAAGCCATCATTATGTTTAGTGTCATAGAGTCCCATGATTTTAGCTATAACTTGATCATATGCAAGCATGTCCTTAGTGGAAGATTCTTGTTCTGGAGGAATATCGTCTATGTGTCTCTTGAAGGCAAGTGTCTCATCTTGGGAAGTGTCAATAGTAGAGGCCTTTATAGGGTCGACAAGTGTTTGATCATGAATGGCGTAAAGGTCAAGGAGTGGATCGTTTTGGACTTCTTTGTCAATAGTAGGGTCTTGCTCGAAGATGGGGTTGTCATGGATTATATAGTCAGAAATAGAGCCGTTGTCAAGGAGAGGTGTGTTCTGGATGTCATGATTGTCTTGAAGGACTTCATGGATGGAGTTTAAGATAGGGTCATGGGATGGACTACCTTGTTCTTGACATGAGGGTGACATTATAAGGTTATGCTTTGGGCTTTCATTTTGACATATATCCTCAAGTTTATTAAATGGGATTTGACTTTGGACTATGATAGAATTTTCATGACTAGATGTGGCTTGTGAGGGGGTGACTTGAAAAGGATTAATGACCAAAGGACTAGGATAGAACGTGGGAACTTGGACTGGAATAGTATGTGAAGGACTAGGATATGACGTGGGATCTTGGACTGAATATGACATGGATTCTTGGACTGGATTAATTATTGAAGGAGAAGGATATGACATGGAGACTTCGACTGGATTGGTGTGGTATGATGTGGGGACTTGACATGAGTTGGTAGATAGTTGATAAGGGATGTAGGCTTGGATGGGATTGATAGGTGAAGGGTCAGAATATGATGTGGAGGTTTGGAATGGACTAGTGGACAGTTGGCTTCCCTTGTCAAGGTTAGGATAAGGGTGATAAGTGGACGTTTGTTGCGAATTAATGGCAGGATTTGTGTCAAATGACTGTTGATAGTGAGGGTAGACAGATGGAGGTGGAAAAGTATTTATGTCAAAGCCTTGTGGTAACTTAGCCCCTTCATCCAAAAGCATGGCTAGATACCTTTGAGGGTCACGTAAGACTATTTTTTTTGCAAAGGAGAATATATCAGGATTTTGCTTTGCAGCTTCTATGTCTTTGAAATATACTTGTCCATTTTGGTCTCTTTCTATGAATGGCTCAAAAATGTTTTGTGATGAAGATGGCATGTTCATGGAAGATTGCATGTTCATGTTGTGAAATGGGTCAGAAAAAGTCCAATGTTTGTTCGTGTTGTAAGTGTTATTCTCAATGTTGGGATAATAATCTTGTCCAAAGTTTGACATTTGTCGTTGTTGTCTTTGAAGCCTAGTATCAACTGTAAAAGGGATTTTCTCAAATGAGAATGATGAGAATGACAACTAAATGCAAGGATGACACTAGCCTATGTTTTTAGATTTTTTTGGATAAAGGATGACAATGCAAGACTATGTGGATTTTTGACAATAAGGGATGCAATATGACAATGTTGTCTAAAGAAAATGACTAATGCCAAAGGACAATGAAGACTAAGATGACAAGTTATGCCACTAATTTTTTTGTATTTTTAGAATAAATGATGACAATGCAAGATAATGATGACGTTTTCCTAAGAAAATGATTAATGCATGATGACAAGGTTGTCAAGGCCAATGCAAAGTCTAAGTTCAAAATGAGGACTGAGATTGTTTTCTACTGTCTTGTTGAAAAGTCTGAGTTGTCCAAGGTCAACTGTTTTTGTCCAAATTTGTGAATGTTGTGTATATTGTTTGAAAATCTAAAAAACACTTGACAAGCACAATGTTTTGGTGTAACCAATCACACATGAAATAAGCACAATCCTAAAAAGGCCAATAGGCCAAGGGTTTGTATACTTGGTATAGCCCACCGATATACCCCGGATTGGTGATAAACACCTTTCCTTCTCAAGAGTGGATAGCTTAGAATTTTGGTGGCATTGGCTCCCCTCCACGGCTCATTAACGTCATTCGAGCACACCAAATTCAAATTCTTTGGGTAGTGACATCCCAAGAATTGCTATCTCTACTCAAGGGGATAAGTAGTGAGTGTCTTCGGGCATGATACTGTACCCTGCACTATACCAAGCAATGGCCAATAGAACAGTTGGACACTAAGACAAGAGGTTTTTAATTCGAGCATTCCGTTCGTGGGGCGAGATCCATGCAGCGAGAGTCCCCTTTCAGATCCATCTCGTCGGAACCACGCTCATGATTCTTGGGCTTTCCCCAAGAACCCACTTTTATATACTGGCTGGAAGTCCCTCAGTGTCAGGGTGCTACCGGTCTGAGTCGTCCTGGGGTGAGTACTTTTTCCCACCAGAACAGGCCCAAGTTCTAGAGTCAGTAACCGTTTCTCTTACACCCAGGATCGCACGAATGCGCAAGGGGAGAGGATACTTCGATATACCAAATCGTGAAGAGTAATTAACAAGTAAAGATGGGTCTAGTTTTCTGATCACAAGGTTTTCACCAAGTGAGAGCATACTCACCTACCATCCCGCAACCACAATCAAGCATAAAAGACATGAGTTCGTTTTATAAGCACCAAAATTAAATGTTTGCTAATCTAAGAAAAACAAGCACAAATTTTTTTTATTCCTTCTTTGACATGCGAATCTGCAAACAATGAATATTAGTAGTCTCTTATGCAATGGTCTTCGACACACGAAAGAGGATCGCCACACGCTACAAGAAAATATTAGTAACACAACAAATCTGATTTTTAGAAATTTTTTTGAAGTAAAATGAAAAATACAAAAAATAAATCCTGTCTAAAATCTCAAGAGGTTTCCAAAAATTTAAATAAATCAGAAAAATTTGCTATTTTGCACCTGCAATTAATTTTTTATGAAAAATCATAAAAAAATTATAACAAATACATAACAGCTTTAAAAATTCTGATTTTTTTACTGGAGTCGTCTGCTATCATCCAAAATCTGAAAAAAAAAAATTGTAATTAGATCTACAACTGGGAGAGAGATATAAGCCAATCTTTGTTAAACACCAATTTTAAAAGATCTATTTTTTGACTCATAATTTCGCATCCAAATTTAAAAAATAAAGAGTACACCCCTATTAAAATTCAAATATATTTTCAGAAATGTAAACATATCTGAAAAATTCAATTATTTGTTCCCAAAATTAATTTTTTATTAAAAACAGAAAAATAATTATAAAAAATGCAAAACCAATCCAAAAAATCTGATTTTTGGAATGCGAGTGTGCAATATTGTCCCCAAGCTACAAAAACAACTTCGTGAGCAAATAAACAGCCGTTTGAAAGTTATGGTTGAATCTTTGGATTTGTCCACAATGATGCCAATCCTGCAACAAAAACCAAGCAAGCCCTGCAACAAGAAGAAATCAACTCCAAAAATGGTTTTTTATTTGTCCAAATACGTCGGGTTCACCAATGTAATCAAGGGAAAATCAGATTGTTAAATGGGTTAGCACAAATAACATAAAAATCCAATGAAATAACGAAGTACAAAGGAAATCAAATGAAAATGAAAGGAAATATATCACCGAGTGTCTCCATCTTCCATGCTTCACCTTCGTTACACCTTCTTACTTGCTGGAAATGTGTTGCCCTCAGATTCGTCTTCTTGAGCAATCTAAAATGCCTAAGCCCTACAACAAGATTCGAAGGATTTGATATTGCCTAAATGTCTGTCTATGAATCAATGCCTATGCCTAGAATAAATGCCAATATTAATCAAATGCCTATGACAATGAATAAGTGAGAGTAAATAAATGCCTATAGTAATTACGTAAAATTTCAAGATATGAAAAATGAGAAGGAAAGGGCATTTTATAGAAAAGGCCATTTCGAACGGACGGACGCGATAAATTAGTGATGAGACCCTCAAACGAATGATCCAGATTACACCCAAGAATCCCTAATTAGGGTTAAGGCAAAATCCTTAATCGAACGGTTGGAATAAAAATAGATCGACAGTGGAGAATAAATGAGACAAATTAATTAGAAAATAAATATTTTCAAAAAATCAAGAAGATAAGATTGCCTGATTTGCAAGATTCGAAAAATCAAAGAGATAAGATCGCCTGATTTGCAAGATTCGAAAAATCAAAGAGATAAGATTCAGACTGAAGATCAGATTTGGAAAATCAAGAATCTGCCCGATTACTTGATTTTTGGAAGATTAATTACTAATTTGAATTAAAATAATTCAAATTATGGATTTCGAGAGATAATAAATAATCTTTTTCAAATTATTTATCAAAAAGGACTGACAGTTAGGATTGACATGATATTTTAAATAATTTAATTTATTTAAAATGAGAAGAATATGAAATTAGCAATTAAATAATTAAATTAAATTATTTAATTCAGCAGATAAGATTAATTAATTAAATAAATTAATCAATTTATTTAATTGGACAGTTAGTGACGTATTAAATAAATAAATAAAATTTATTTATTTAATAATCAAGGATAATTAAACGCAGAAAGGGAAATTAAATAAATTAAGAAATCTATTTAATTAAAGAAAGACTTAGACAATTAGTGACGTATTTAATAAATAAATTAAAATTTATTTATTTAATAATCATAAAGAATCAAAGGACATGAATTAATTAAATAATTATGAATTATTTAATCAATAGTCGAATGTGGACCAAGGACATAATTAAATGTCTTACTTATGCTAGGACGAAAGTGGTAAAAATGAAGCTTGCAGGCCTAGGTCATTTTTAGGTGTCTACAAGGGGTTCCAATGGTTGACCTTCTCTTGGAACTTATCCAACACCTTTTACCAATTCCCCCTAGGCAGGGGACCAATAGAGAGGGAAATACCAAGATACACCAAAGGGAGTTCCCCTACCTAGAATCTTAGAATCTAAGCAATCCAAAGTTGAATTAGATGATGTGTGTTAAAGAAAAAGATAGAGGATTTTTCCTCATTGATCTGTTGTCTCGAGACCACAAGGTAGATGTCTAACACCCTTTGATGGCAGTTGCCCTACCCACATCCTTGAATGCCACCTTGATGCACCTGATGCTTACTGAATCTACCTAAACCTTCAACCACAATGATAAATAAATAGGGTGATAGAGGGTGACCTCATCGGAGCCCATAGGAAGCATCAAACAAAGAAGAAGGCTCACCATTGATAAGGATTGAATAGGATGTTGAATTTGCACAACTCATTACCCAATCAACTCATTCTACCCAAAACCAAAATATAGAAGAATTTTTTGAAGAAATGACCATTTGACCTAATCATAAGCTTTATCCATGTCAAGTTTGATAAACATAACATTCTCCTTAGAAATGAGCTTGTTGAGCCATGACACAAGTCTTTCTGTAATCAACTTCAAAATAATCTTGTAAGCCACATTACAAAGAGCTATGTGTCTAAACAAGTTCAATGAATTAGCTCCTTCCCTTTTAGGAATAAGAACCAAGATTGTAGAATTCATTACTCTCAACATCTGCTTGGTCCTCTAGGATTCTTGAACAACCTCCAATAAATCAAATTTTAGAATCTCACAAAATTCTTGAAAGAATTCCACTGAGAAGCCATTAAGGCTAGGGGCTTTCCCTTTCTTCATTTGAAACACAATGTCCTCCAATTCATCTAAGGAAATGGGAAGCATAAGCATCTTGTTCATTTCCATAGACACCAAAGAAGGGATGCAATCCAAAATAAGGTTTTCCTCCTCCATTGTAGGAGGCAAGTCTTCATTGAAAAGCGAAGAGTAATACTGAGTAGCCTCCCTAGAGATATCATGAAAATAAGATAATTAGAGTCCCTAGGAAGACACAAGAAAAAAAATCTTGTTTACATGCCTTCTAGCCTTGATAAAGTTAAAGAAGAAAGACGTATTTTAGTCTCCTTTTTGAAGCCACCCAATCCAAGCTTTTTGTTTCCAACAAAATTCTTCTTGAAGCTCCCATTACTCAAGCTCTTTCAAGGTGATAAATTCATTCGTAAGGGATTCCTCTATAAGACCATGGTCTCTGATCTATCAAGTAATATCATCCAAGCGAGACAGAGCATTTTCCTTGGCCATAAAGATATTACCAAAAAATTTCCTATTCCTATTCTTGAGTTGATACTTCATAAATTGTAATCTTTTCACAAAACAATACAAAATCGTTGCATGAGGTGGTTTACTTCTACTCCACTAGTCAACCATAAGCTCCTACAATAGGAGATCTCAAAGCCACTTAAGTTGAAACTTAAAGGACAAGTTCTTCATGGCTCCCATCAAATTAGCTGAGAGTTTGATAGGCCAATGGTTTGAACCCCACCACACTAAAATCTCAAATTTGATAGTCCAGTTGTTGCCAATCCAAAAACTAGACACAAAAAACCTATCCAACCTCTCCAAGATATCCTTACCACATCTATTATTCCAAGAAAACAAACCATTGCTCAACTTAATATCCACCACATTCATGGAGACAATGATATCCTTTAGCTGCATAGATGAAGGATCGAGCCTTTGCACACCTCCCCTCTTTTCATCTAAATTGATAATGACATTAAAGTCCCCAACTAGGACCATGAATATAATGGGGTCAATGACTAAATTTACCAAATATGGGTCGAGAGTTTGGTTTTACCAAGAATATCTACTGGAGCATAAACATTGGAGAGAAAATTAATCTCTTTGGTTTCAAAACTAGTGGTGACCCCAAAGATTGAAAATTTGCTCAAAATCCACTAGAGAGGGGTAACCATTAGTGGGTTCCAAAGGCAAGCTACCCCTCCATCATTACCCTAAGCCCTAGTACACTGACACTGGCTACTCCACCACAACTTGGGAGCCAAGTTATAAATCCTTTCCATAGACAACTTTGTCTCCTACAAAATATAATATCCAATAAATGAGTCCTAATCAACTCCCAAACAATTTTTTGTCTATAGACATTGTTCAAGCCCCTTACATTCCATGAGAAGACAATCATTTCTAAGAGTTGAAGATGTAGGAGTCAATGGTATTGACTAACCCTGATTCTATAGACAATGAAGAAAATGAGTTGGAGTCTCCAACTCCTTCCAAACATTTTTCCAAGCCAATTCAAGAACTCCTCAAAATCCACAAGTAAAAACTTCTTTTCAAAACCCAAAAAGAAAGATGAAAGAAAAATCCTCCAAAAAAATTTCCTCCCCAAAACTGTTGTCAAGTTTTTGCACACACGCCCCACTGAAAGCAAGGACCCTCTTTCACTTTAGTTTTGGTGTCTTGGCCCTTTGATTTTGAGGATTTATCTTGCTATGGCATGTGCTTAAATGTTTACTTTGATTGCCTAAGTGATTCCCCTAAGTTATTTATTGAAAATCTTAAGTTCTGGGTGAATTTCGGGTTTTTACCCTAGTTCGGGATTTTCCACCCTAGCCGGATTTTCCTGGATCCTGCTCAGATTCTGATTGAATGCTATGGTTCAAATATTTTCATTCTTCGCAGAATTCTACGTGGGCCAGATATTTCTGAATTTCGTCCTGTCGTCGGGTTCCCGAATTTTCCTAGCTGTCTTGTCGGCGACATTAATATCGTTTTGTACAATTGGTGAGGGGATGTATTTAACCATTCTCGATGACTTTTATGCCATTATACTTTTATTGTTTGTCATCGATTGGTGAGGAGTTTGTTCTTTGAGTGTTGGATTTGATTTTGGGTGCTGAGTTTGTGAATTGTTCGATTTAAGTGGTGATTTCCTTGGCAATTTCGTCACGATTCTTTGTTGGGTGCCATTCAACTAGTATTTTCTGCCTCATTCGATTTCTATTGCGTCAAATGGTATGTATTTGATTGCCTTCCCTTTCATTGATGACTGTGGATAATGCTTTGATGTTATAGAGTTTATTGGGGTCTGAATTCTTGAATGTTTGATCATTTCATGGCTAGGGTTGCATAACATTGTTTGATTTATAGTCTCCCAATGCTTTTCAAGCTTGTTTGTTTATTTATCATGGGGAGTCTTGCTTGAGAGTTGTGATTACCCCTAGTGAGCACTTAGCAGTTGAAATGATTGAATCCTAAGCTTGCCTGTGCATTAATGGCAGATTTGTAGGGTTTGACTTAGGGCATCACCATTTAACTTTAGCCTGCTTTCGAATTGGCCTAGAATTCTAAGAAAACCTATGGAAGGCCCATATCAAACTTGTCTCAGGCCTAGATTCTTGAAATTTATGATCGATCCATTAGTTTGAGCGAAATCGTCATTTAGTGTCGAAGTTCGGGTTTTGTCCTCAGTTCAAGATTTTTCGGCTTTGGCAGATTTTCCCGATCCCCTTTGTTTTCTCAGAATCCACTATTCTTCAGAGATTCAACTTCTTCACAGATTTCAGTTGGCTCTGAATTTTCCCAAAATCCTTGATTCCCTATTTTTTCTGAAATTTTCCAAGTGTCTCCTCCTTCGTGAAAATCCATCTCTAGCAGATTTTCCCAGAATTTGATGAAATATGAGGGAATATGAAATAACATGATGTATTAATAGGTGATGGTGCATTTAATGATTAATTTATGCTATTTTGAGATCTCACATGTTGTTTATTGATTAATAATGATCGGATTGAATTGCCAAAAGGTGTTTTCATGTTTATTCCATTGGAATCCATCTGGCCCGAATTTCTTTGAAATTCTTCCCTGGCTTGGATTCCATGGATGGTCCTGAAACCCAAAGTTTAATATGATCATTCTATATGAGGTTTAATAAGGTTTAATGATGATTTTTATTGATTAACCTTTGTTGGTGTGATTTTTATTATGTTTCCTTTGTTAAGTGCAGGTTGAATCTAGCAAGGTAACAGCTGGAAAAGCTAAGGGTGACATGGAGGGATCTTGATGTCACAGGCGAAAAAATTAAGATGGACATCAAGAGAAAAATCCCGGAGAGTAAGATCACTTCTATCACAGTGGGAAGTAACATATACCAATGTTGGACTATGGGATTATGAGGGAGTTCAAAGGCAAATTGCCTTACAGGATCTTCTCACGGTGGCTAAGAGAATGTTAGAATGGGGGATTGGCACATGTGCTTCGTTTCCCTTCCATGGTGCAGTGTTATGAGTTGGTCCTTGAGGTGTCTTCAGATGTTTCCATTGCTCAGACCTTTGACATGCCGGATAGATCTCTTGTGGTGGCATTCAACATGGAAGCAACCAAGGAGTACTATGAAGAACAGACTGTTAAATCTCAATAGCTCATCAATTCCTGGCTGGAGAAACCTAAGTCTCATTATTCTAAACTACCTAAGCAGTTATTTAGAGAAAAGTTCAAAAGGGAGTATTATGATGCCATCACTCTTCTTAGCAGAGTGGTTAGATTAAAGAATGTTGGTATGTTTGAGAATTGGATGTGCCATATTATTGTGAGGATGGAACAGGAAAAGACTCACTATCATTGGGCAGGTGTAATAAGTAGAGTGATTCATGAGAAATTGTCTATTCTGTTGCAGACCAAAACCTTCACAATGACCTCGTACTTATTCTATGCTCTCGCAAGATTTCATCCATACAAGGGATTAAGTACCAGTGGCACCTTTGGATAGGATGTTATTTATGAGGTGTACCCTCAATTGCACTTGGGAAGCTTGAACTACAAGAGGGTGAATGATGCATTCACCATGCATATTATTAGATTGCTTCAGGGAGCAGAACACACAAGAATTTTTGACCAAGCCAAGGAGCTCATCAAGAAATATGGTGGTTGGTTCATTCAATTCCCAACCTTCTCATACATCTGGGTTGATGGCTATCAAAGGGCTCCATACAGGCTTCCAAGGTATCCCACTGATCATATCATACTTCTACAGGTCACTCGACAGATATGTGATTTTTGATGTTGTTGTCAAAGGGACAAGCGTAAAATTTGGTTTTGGTGGAGACTTTCCTTTGAGGATAGGTAATGGAGAGGCATGTCCTTCCATTATTTCAGCCCAGCCTTCAAAGGAGGAGATGAGTGCTCTTGGTTTGTCCTTTCATTCCAAGAGGTCTCGATTTGATATAACTGGTGAAGCACAAAAGAAGGCCAGTAAAGAATATAGCCATAAAGTTGAGTTGGAAGACTATTGGGCCAACTGTAGTGATGAATATGAGGTAAGGAAGAAGAAGTTTTCTCATCTTCCAGTGGAGTCAATTCGATTATATAATGTAAAGGCAGTTCTTGACCAACTCAAGGATGATGGGGATCTGATTCAAGGTCATGCTTATGAGGTGGTGAAGGATAGACCAATTGGTGATGTTGATTGGCTAGAAGAAGAAAAAATAGAATTAAAACAGTTAATGGATCCAATCACCAAGTTCACCAGAATGTGGCTAAAGCATAAAATGTGGGAGTTGGAAAATGAAGGTGTACAATGCACCTATGATTTGATGGGAGATTTAGACCCTCACTCCACTTTCGAGGAATCCACTGAGCAAGATCCTAAAGGTAAGGGTAAGGTGGATTCTCCTTTTAAAATCAAGATAAAGGGTGTTCAAGTGGAGGAAACTCAAGAAATAGAAAAATAGAGAAGGCCCATTGCCAAAAAGAGGGGACATACTTCAAGGAGAAAGAATTCTAGTAGGGAGGAAATTGAAAAGCAGAGTCCTGAAGTTAATGTTCCTATGCCTAAAAGAAGGAGAATTGTGAGATTATCACAAAAGGTAGGTTCCAAGGATGGAGAGGAAGTTGCTCCATCTCTAGTAAATATAGAGAGTTCAGGAGAAAATACATAGGTATACACAAGGAATTCTAGGACTCCTTCCCTTAGGGATGGTGTGCCCAAGGCAGATCCTCGTCCAGTTACTTCTCATGAGGAGTAGCATGATGATGTTCCTTCTTCCCATGAGGCTCAAAGAAAACCAGGTGAATCTGACAAAGTTGTAGATCATCCAGACACTGAAGGAGAGGAATTTCATGAGGGTGAGCTTTATAGTGTAGAAGCAGAAATTGAAAAGGTAATGCAGTCTCCCTTGGTTGCATATAAAGTTTCACGTGTTAGGACTAAGGAGGTCAAATCGCCTCCAAGAGAAGAAGAAGCAGAAAAGGTTTTGTCACCTGAGCACAAGGAGGAGCATGCTGAAGAAAAGGAGAGTAAGACAGATGAGACTCCTGAGAAGCAGAGTTTGGATAAAGAGGATCCTAAGGGTCAACAAGTGGAAGTGGGATAGAGCAAAGTGTAGTTAGAGTCCACTATTCCTGATTGGTTGGACAAGGAAATAAAGAGAAAGCAAGTTGTTGTGGAGAATACTCCACCTAACTGGGATGAGTTGCTGGCCAAGATTTGAAAAGATAAGGGTAAGAAGATGATGCAGGAGCATCTAGTGGTGTAAGGGCAATCTTGCATCACCCAAAAATAGTTAAATTTCAAGTTTCTCAATTTTTATATGTTTCTACATTTTTGGATACCCTTTTCATCATAATGAAATTCCCAATTTAGGGTTTTTATTTTCTATTCCTGGGTTGAAAGATATTCTAGTTTGAGTTTCCTAGATTTGCACTTGAAAATCTTCTGAGTTGGATTTGAGGCACTTAAATCTTCTAGAATGGCCCCAAAACTTGTCAAAATTGGCATAACAAATTTCAAGCACATTCTTGACTTCGATACCTTTCCAATGGTTCAAACGGTTCACAAATCAGAGTCCCGGATCAAAAGTTATGGCCCCAAGAAGTTGGCGCACTTTCTAGAAGATACAATTGCAAATGTTCTTTTGAAATTTGAACTTCAAGTTGTAATTTTTTTGTGCCAAACTACCTAAACTCAAAATTTGAATGTTGTTTTGGCTCCAAACTAAAGAGGAGCTCTATTTATGGGCAGGTTTCTAATTTTTGGGTAACTTTTTGGGGACAAGCTCGCATATTGCGAAAGGGTGATTTTGTAGCTTCAGAATCTCATATGCGTTGTAAGACTTGGGATTTTGCAGATCCTCTCAAGATGTAAGAAGCTCCATTTTCTAAATAATAAAATTATTCTCTGTTTTGTGGTTATTTTGTGTCTCGTAGTTTTTCCCCTTCATCAAGTGGTGGTATCGAGCCGCAGGCTTCTTTGAGCTGTGGATAGATCACATCGTGAGGCGCTCTCAAGCATTCAAGACCGCGGGTTGTGGTCGAGGTCAAGAAAGATCTCTCCAAGAGTGATTCCCGTAGGTGTGGTGGTGCCAGAGGTGGTCGAGAGGCTAAGCAGAGATGCCGGTGGAAGAGATGCACCGCAGCCCTCTAGAGCATTGCATTGATGTGTTACAAGATACGGAGGTAAGGTTTAAAACCCGAGGGAGGAAAGGAGGATGAAGGAGAGGAAGAAGGTTCAAATGTAGAAGAGGAAGAAGAAGCAATTGATCAAGACCAAATGCAGCTAATAAGGGCCATTTCAAAGATTGGGAAAAGACCCAGAGCAGAAGTCCCAGTTATTCCGGAAGTCTGAACCCAAAAGAGTTGATCTGAATGGATCAACGAGCTAGAAGAATATTTCGAGTATGAGAAAATAAAGGACCCAGATCGGGTTAAGTTTGTGAAATTGAAGCTGATGGGCCATGCCAGTATTTCATGGAAAGAGGTCTAGTTAGAAAGAAATCAAAGAGGAAAAGTCAAGATCACCAGATGGGATCGCATGGTAGAAAAACTGAAGAAGCAGTTCATACCAGTGGACTACGAGTTAGATCTGTTGAAGAAATTGCAAGGGTTGAAGCAAGGAAGCAGATCTATGAAAGAATATAATGAAGATTTTCACAAGATAATCATCAGAACGGGTCACACAGAGGCCAATAAGGAGAAGGTAGCCTGATATCTTAATGGGTTACAACCAAGCATTCAGGAGGAGTTAAGCCTAGTCAGAATGACCACCATTGAGGATGTGTATCAATTTTCTTTGAAGGTGGAAGAGAAGCTAAACAAAAGATTTGATGGCAAGCAAAAAGGACAAGGAGGTCAAAGCGAAAGGGGCAATGGAAGACCTTCAGGAAGCCGAAATGATGATGAAAAGAAAAGGAAGATGTGGGGTACCTCACCGGGCTTTCAAAAGAATAACAACTTACCACCTCGCGGATCAAAACAAAGGGTGATCGCAGGAGGATGAGGATATGGACAATGATCCGAAGAGGTGGTTTCGTGAGAACGGTTTTCAAGCAGGCCAGGAAGAATGGCATCGAAGCCTATGAATGTCCACAACACCCGCTGAAGGGCAGACAAAAAAGGCCGGTTGTCGAAGAGTTGCACATGCAGATGAGGAGGCCCAATCTGAACATTCAGATGATGCTGAAAGGGGAGAAGCCCTAGTGATTAGGAGAGCCCTAGTGACTAAGGAAAAGGAACCAGAACAGAGGAAGAATCTGTTTGGCACAAGGTGCAAGTGTGAAGGAAAATGTTATGATGTCATTATTGACGGTGGGAGCACTGATAATCTGGTGTCAGAAGAGATGGTCACAAAGTTGAAGCTGAAGAGGGAAAGGCACCCGCATCCATATCGAATTGCCTGGTTGCAGAAAGACCACAAAGTTTTGGTCAATGAGCAGTGCCTAGTGAAATTCAAGATCGGAAGCTACCATGACGAGGTACTCTGTGATATCCCCATGATACATGCCTACGTTGTTGGGGAGTAGTCGTGGCAGTCTGAGGCGAAGCATAATGATGATGGCCACAAACACTTAATTCCTTTGACAAAGTACGGGGTTCAATACAAGCTGAAACCCCTAAAGGAGACCGAGGAAAAGGCGCAATAGTGCTAGAATTAAGTTGCGTAGATGGAAGAAAATTTAGAAGGTATGAAGCATGAGCATGTTATGCATTGATTCCTAGAGAGAGTAATAAGGATAGTGAGAAGGTTCCAGAAGAAGTTTCTGGGATGTTGGATGAGTTCCAGGATATTGTTTCTGATAATGTACCCGAGGGTTTACCGCCAATAAGGAAGATCAGTCATCAGATTGACTTGATTCCAAGAGCCAATTTGCCAAATAAGGCAGCTCATAGAATGACACCAGCAGAAAATGAGGAGTTGAACAGACAAGTTCAAGAGTTGTTGAGAAAGGGTTTGATACGGGAGAGTTTGAGTCCATGTGCAGTACCTGCAGTACTAGCACCAAAGAAGGATGGGGAGTGGAAGATGTGTATAGATTCTCGATCCATAAACAAGATAACAATCAAGTACATATTTCCCCTGCCAAGGATGGATGACCTGATGGACTGTTTGAGTGGAGCTCAGTACTTCACAAAGATTGATCTAAAGAGTGGATATCACCAAATCCAGATTCGAGAGGGAGATGAATGGAAGACTGCCTTCAAGACCAAAGAGGGCCTGTAGGAGTGGTTAGTCATGCCTTTTGGCCAACCAATGCACCCAGCACATTCATGCGGCTTATGAACGAGGTACTAAAAGAATTTTTGGGAAATTTTGTTATTGTGTATTTAGATGATATTTTGATTTTCAGTAAGACATTGGATGAGCATTTGATGCATATTCAGAGATCCTTTGAGAAGTTAAGAGAAGATAAACTGTTGATTAATCTGAAGAAGTGCAGTTTTGTGAAGAGGGAGTTGGTGTACTTGGGGTTTGTTGTCTCAGCAAAAGGTCTCAAGATGGACCCAAAGAAGGTGAAGGCTATTATGGAATGGCCTACCCCAAGAACTGCTACTGAGGTGAGATATTTCCATGGTTTGGCTAGTTTTTATAGAAAGTTCATTAGAAACTTCAGTAGTATTTGTGAATCCCTAATTGAAACAATGAGAGGGGATAGAAAAGAATTCAAGTGGAGCAATGGAGCGGAAAAAAATTTTGAACTGTTGAAGTAGAAGGTGACAAAGCAACATGTTCTAGCCCTCCCGTATTTCAACAAGGTGTTTCAGGTGGATTGTGATGCCAGTGGTTGTGCCATTGGAGTAGTATTGAGCCAAGAAGGTAAGCCCATTACCTATTTTAGTGAAAATTTAAATGATGCCAAGAGAAAGTATTCTATATATGATCAGGAATTTTATGCAATAGTTCAAGCATTAAAGAAATGGAGACATTATTTTTTGTTGAAGGAATTTTTTCTATATTCTGATCATCAGGCCTTGTAGTACCTAAATAGTCAGGGAAAGTTAAATCAGAGGCATATGAAATGGGTAGAGTTTTTACAGAGTTATACCTTTGTTTTGAAACATAGGAGTGGAAGTCAAACAGGGTTTGCGATGCCTTAAGTAGGGAGGCATACATTGATGACAAAGATGCGTATTTGAAGTGGTTGGGTTCAATGAACCAAGACATCAGATAAAAGATCCTTAATTTTGCAGAGGCTTGAAAGTTGCAAGGAACCTCACATGTTGGACAGATAAGTGATGGATTCTGCTAATCTAGGATGGCATGTTATTTATGCTGAAAAGCCACCTCAGTATCCCGAGAGGAATCAACAATGAGGGAGAACTCCGATAAAGGAGAAGCATAGTGGAGGAATGGCAGGATATTTTGGTTAGGATAAGACCATTACCATTATCAATGAGCATTATTATTGGCCTCAGTTTTCATAGGATGTGAAGAATTTTGTACAAAGCTACAGTAGGCGTCGATGGCTAAAGGAGTGAGCCATAATACAGGCTTATATCAACCCTTACCTGTACCAGAGAGGCCATGGGAGGATATAAGTATGGACTTTGTTCTCGGTTTTCCAAGGACACAACGAGGGAATGATTTAGTTTTTGTGGTGGTTGATAGGTTTTCGAAGATGGCACATTTCATTCCATCTCAAAAGACCCATGATGCAGTCCACATTGCTGACTTGTTCTTCAAAGAGGTGGTGAGGTTACATGGTTTGCCAAAGAGTATTGTTTCGCATCGCGGACACCACAAATTTGTGGGGTACTGGCTGAGGACCTTGTAAAGAAGCTCTGCCACGAGTTGAAGTTCGGGCTCGCACACCATCCACAAATGATGGGAAAACAGAGGTTGTTAATGTGAGTATAGGTAAATCACCGAGATGTTTGGTGGTGGGAGATAAAACCCAAGGGATGGGACTTGATCTTACCCCAGGCAGAATTTTCTTACAACAATTCTATCAAGAGAAACACTAGTAGATCACCATTCCAAATTGTGTATGGAGGTAGCCCTAGAACAGCTCCATAATTGAGGAAGACGGACCAAGAGAAGAAAATAAGTGTTGAAGCTAAAGATTTTATAACAATACAAAGGATATACATGAGAGAAAAGGAGAACATATTAACAAGATGAATATGCAAGATAAGGTTAGCTGCTGCGACCGTACAGAGGCATAAGGAGCATCGTGATTGCGGGATGAAGGATGGTCCACTTGAGGAAAGAAAGGTTTCCAATGGGAACATATAACAAATTGAAGATGAAGAAGTTCAGTCCCTGTAAAATTTTAAAGAAGCATGATTCAGGGAATGCATATGAGGTAGAGTTGTTGGATGGATTCAACATTTCCCCTGTGTTCAACATTTCTGATTTGACAGAATATCATGAAGGTGGCGCAGAGGAAGTACCAACAATGGAACAATGTGGGATTCCAGCATCTACTTTAGAAAAGGATGAGATTGAGGAAATCTTGGATAGTCGTGTGGGAAGGAGTACTAGAAATAGGCAGTATGAAGAATATCTAGTGAAATGGAGAGGAAGGCTTGTGGAAGATTCATCCTAGCTATCTAAGGCAGTGGTTGACTGGTTGGGTTTTCCTCAACCATCTAAGACGTGACAGAGTCACTTCTCAAATTACCCTAGGTGTCTGATGCAGGAGCATCCAGTGGTGTAAGGGCAATCTTGCATCACCCAAAAAAGTTAAATTTCAAGTTTCTCAATTTTTAGATGTTTTTACATTTTTGGATACCCTTTTCATCATAATGAAATTCCCAATTTATGGTTTTTATTTTCTATTCCTGGGTTGAAAGATATTGCAATTTGAGTTTCCTAGATTTGCACCTGAAAATCTTCTAAGTTGGATTTGAGGCACTTAGAGCTTCCAGAATGGCCCTAAAACTTGCCAAATTTAGCGTAGTGGATTTCAAGCATGTTCTTGACTTTGAGACCTTTCCAACGGTTCAAACGGTTCACGAATCAGAGTCCCAGATCAAAATTTATGGCCCCGGGAAGTTGGCGCACTTTCTAGAAGATACAGTTGCAAATGTTCTTTTGAAATTTGAACTTCAAGTTGTAATTGTTTGGCGCCAAACCACCTAAACTCAAAATTTGAATGTTGTTTTGGCTCCAAACTAAAAAGGAGCTCTATTTATGGGTGGGTTTCTAATTTTTGGGTAACTTTTTGGGGACAAGCTTGCATATTGTGAAAGGGTGATTCTGTAGCTTTCTGTAACTTGCATGTGTTGTAAGACTTGGGGATTTGAGATCCTCTACATGTAAGAAGCTCCATTTTCTGAATAATAAAATTATTCTCTTATTTGTGGGTTATTTTCTGTGTCTCGGGTTTTTCCCTTCATCAGAAGAAGGCCAGGGTCATTTCAAAGATTGAAAGAGATGAGGTAAGTAATAGAGTGGTTCACATTGCAACTCCTGCTCCGGATAAGAATAGAGATGAGGTAACTGCAAAAGATTATAATCTGTAGACTATCAATTTGGGGCGTACTTCCGTTGAGCAAGACATCAAAGATTATCAGGGTTCTAGCACAGTTATCCTGGAGAGATTGAGGAAAGAAATTCAAACTAAGGAGGAGATGAAGAAAGAAAATGAAAAACTCAGGAAATGCTTGGAGGATCTGATGAAACCTTTGCAATCTATTAACCCCTCATCCTTTGTTGCAAATCCCTTACCCCGGGAAACTATCACTGGGCTTGAGAGAATGAAGGCTTCCACTCTTGCTAGTGCAAATTGGCTGCAAGGGGTACGAACTAAAGGAAATGATGCTATCAGGGACATTCTATCATCTGGAAAGGATGCTATGAGGGCAATTGATTGGTTGAAGGAGGTATTGGCCCAAGATAAGGAAGATACAGATCTCCTGCTATAGAAAATGAAAAATATCATGGAATACACCAAGGACAGGATTATAAGTGATGAAATTCTCCCTTCCTCCAAAGCTGCTGAACCTTGGGAGTGGTTTGAGGCTTTGCAAATTAGGCACAAGGTTCTGAAAAAGGTCTACAAGTAGAGGAGGAAAATTGATGATAACCTGACTAGTGTCTATAATGGTTGCATTGCTTTCTTTGAGATAATGACAAGGAGAAGGAAGATTGTGCCTAAATATTTGAGTTTGGAGTAGTTGAGAAAGTGGTGGCATGATGTTTATGCTCCATTCAATGATGATTATGTTTATCAACATTAGTTAGATGATGTGGCCACCTACATTATTGTCATTGATAAGTATCTAACATATAAGGTTGAGTGGGATAAGTCGGTGAAACAATCAAGGGAAGAAATTACATCAATTGAGAGTCGACTTAAGGTTTTTCCTTTACCACCTGTGGCCGACTTGGATAAGGTGCTTTTGAAGGTGCATGGAATGCTGGATCGAAATAAAGACAAAGGGGAAGATAGTTAATGTTGGACTACATCGAGATTTTTTCTTCCCTATTATTTTGGCATGCATTGGTCCAAGCTACATTAGAGATCCCAGGCTGACCTGGATGAAGTTCATGCATTTAATGCATATTTTTATCTCATTTTTAATTTCTCTTTGCCGATTTGTTGTGCCTGATTATTATTGTAAAACCCTAACTAGGCCAACATGTTTTGATGGTTCTATAAATATGGCATTTTTCCTCATTTGTAAGGGTTAAGTATAGACATAGACAAATAGAGAGATAGCTAGTGTAGAAACGAATAAAGTAGAGCAAGAGTTAGCAAGTAGTTGTTCTCAAGCAAATATTGTAATAGAAAGTTGGAACTATTGCTACAGTGGATAATTTGATGCAAGTAATGACATTGTGATTTGGTGCCATACTTGTGTTCTTCTTATCTTGCATGGTTCTTGTTATTCTATCTTTAGAATTTCTTTGAGAAAAATTAATATTTAGAATTAGATTTGATTCAATGATTTTTATGATTTGATATTTGAAGTGTTGCAGCAATCCCTGGTCCATACTTTTTGCAACCAATTGATTGTTAGTTGCTTTGCAAAGTTATCTTGGACTTTATATTCATTGTGCTTAGTTCAATTGTGAGGTTTTATTCATTTCAATTACAATAGGGTTGTTTAAATGAATGTTCATGATCTGAAAATATTAACACCTTAGAAGATTGCACTGTTTCTATAAGATGCAGATCCATCTGGGTCAAGTAGAAATTAGCTTTTTGAGGGATTGGTCCCTTCCAAGTATTTCATCATTTGTATTGTTAATTTTAGGTTTAGTGTTAGATCTAGAAATCTCTTTGAAACCTTATATCTTTTGTTGTTTCTTTATCATTCGGGTTAAATTTAGGATTGAAGTATCATTATATTGCTAGATCTGATCATTTGAGATTTAGTATTTTGCTTGTAGAAAGGTCCCATTGTGATTACCAGCATTTTCACATTTATTTATGAATTGTTTATGCATTTTCAAGACCTGACATTAGAGACCTTGGGGTTATCTCTTGAGGCTTGTTGATAGAGATTTACCTTTCAAGAGAGATAGGATATTATATTCTGTCTGAGTTGTTGCTTTGCAGAAAACATCATCAACAAGTATCCAGTTTGTTACCTCGTCAACATTGTCAGATGTTTGTGGTCAATAGGTCTTGTTTTTCGACCCTGATTATGGTTAGGTAAATTGTTGTTTATATTCGGTTTTAATTTAAATTTGTTTGGAAAAAAAAAATTGGCTAATTAGTGCATTAAAATAAATTATTAAGTTAAAATGGCATTTTGATAATTAAATATAAATATATTTATTAATAATAATAGTTTACAATAAATTAAAAGTGCAATGAAATACTAAAATAAAATAAAATATTATAATGGAATGTTGCAATAAATAAATGGTAAAATAATAATAATATAACAGATAAATATAAATTTTGGCTCATGAAAGCATTAAATGGATTTTCTAAAAGGGACTACACATGACAGTCTAGTGAGCATGCAACAACATGCAGCTCAAATAGTTATTAAAAAAATAAATTATTTTCTAAAAATAAAACTTGCATGGAATCTTCAACAGCCTTCCTTTTCTAAAATAATTATCATTTTCAAGAGATTTTCATCATTATTGATTTTTGTTTTTCGAGGAAGAAGAAAATATTTGTCTACAAGAATATTTCTGGAAAAAGAATTGCACTCCATTGTTGTTCAGGGAAAAGATTGACTGAGATTTTTGAAAGTTCTTATTGTTACAGAAGCTTGAACTCAGCATCAAATCTTCAACCCTGTCAAGTGAGTGAAACCAGGTTCCATTGCTTTCTAAATTCTATCTACCTATGTTTTTGAAACAAAAGCTTGAATGTCTATGTTGTATGGAAAAAAAATGTTTCTTGTTGTGATAGGTCAAATGTGAGCGTTAGAAAACGAGCAGCAAGCTAAACAGTACAAATAAACACCAAAACAACCTACACTTCAAGATTAGCCTAAGTTGGAATCAACACAAGATAAAAAGCAACAAAATGGAACTTTATACCTTGCGTCGAATCGATCCTTTGGTTGGCCCTTCGATCTTTGATGTGTACACTCCTTGGATGGCACAAGATGAAAGCTAAATGATGTTGTGAGGATGAGTGCAAGTGGATGAAACATGAAAATGGCTAAGTGTAGGTTGAGAAACAAAATTGCAAGAGTTTGGCTAGCAAAATGATCTCCCCCAAAATGAGAGAAAAGAGGGGGTATTTATAGGAATTTTGAGAATTCCTAGGGGAAATGGATGGCCAAGATTGAGCCACCAAAGATCAAGATGTAGGGCCAAGGTGAGTTGAGAACTCACAAGCCCTCACATCTTGACATGTGGCTTGTGATATAGCCCTAAAAGGTGAAGTGGACATGAGGTGGAAGGAGAAGTACATGACATGGAGGGGGGTACAAAGTACCTTGGAATTGGACAAGATCTCCTCATAAAGGAGGTCCTTGTCCCCATGTGGGTGAGAGGACATGTGAGCAATTAAAAATTCCTCAAATATTCTCATGGGGAGAAGGGAAATAATTTTAAATTCTAAAGGGTGCATTGGGGGATTAAATGTGAATTAAAAATTCACATAGGGAAGTGGAGATTCCTTGTCAAAAAAAAAAAGCATTTAATAGGGTTGACTCAATTAAGTGATTAGGATTGTGCAAGTACTTGATTAGACTGATTAATGAAGATTAGAAGAGTTAGATTTCACATGTGACTTGATGTGACAAGTCAAAGATCACATGGGGAAGAGTAATGAAGGATTAGAGGAGGGTTAGGTGGCTAAGAGAGATTAGAGGCCAACTTGCAAAAGTTGGAGGATGTGACACATCCTAATCAAGGATTAGGCATGTGCACATCCTAATGATGGGATTAGAAGAAGGATTAAGATTAGATAATAAAAGATGGAGAATGTGACATGAAGGGAATTAAATAAATGGAATATTTATTTAATTCAATTGATGGAAGGTGGATTAAAGAGATAAGGTATTATTGATTAAATACCTTAGCGATTTGGTAGAATTAAAGCTATTAATTAAATAATAGTAGTATTACTTAATTAACGAAAATAAGACGAAAGGGGATGAATTTGGATAAATTAAGTGTCCAAATTTAGATGTCCACACTTGTTTATTTATTTTCAATTTGAAATAATTATTCAATGTATTTTTTGAAGTGTTTCTAAAATCCCATCTTGTAAATTGATTTGTACATATCATGTAGTATCTTGCAATCGTGAAACCACTTTTCTTTGAGGGTATTTTGCTTAATTTGTTTGCTCTATATTTGTTTCCACCATTCAATTTCCTATTAAATAGGTCAATTCAACTACAACACTTGACAAAATCTTCTATTATTTATTCCTCGCGTAGCCTCTATTTCCTTCATCGTTTTCCCTTTGGCATCCTATTCATAATTTGTAGCTTATCGAATTGCATATTATGTTATTGATTTATTCCCTACCAATAAATTGGCCTAATTGTGTCATCCATAACTTTTTTTTTACAAAATGGGTTAGTTGGAACTTTAAAGGGTTTTTTTCCTTGTCTTCTAATCCTCATCCAAAAATCTCAAAAACCTAGATCATGGTTTTTGAGATATGTTTGAAACATGGGACTGTTGTCAAGTTGTTTTCCCCATGGTTGCAAACATATATATATATATATATTATATTGTGATTATAGTAAAAGAATATTTCTACCTTGTAATTAATTAATTAAGTAGATAGTGAATTGGAAAATTAAATAGAAAAGAAAATAAATTGATTTAATTATATTAGGATGATTGAAGGATTAAATTAAATGAATGAATTAGATGATCCTTTTAAATGTTGATTTCTTTCATAATCATTTAATGGACGATTCGTTAATATTTGTTGACTTCATGTTTATATTGGTTAATTGGGTGTTTGTTTTAAATGATGAGTTGGTTAGGTATGATTTAAAATAATATATATACAAATGTGTTATGACTATAGTTTAAGAATATTTTCTCTATCTGATTAATTGCTTATATTAGTTTGGTGTATTGGGTATTTGAGTGGGTTAAATTGGTTACTTATATTTTGATAATAGTTTGGTGTATTTGGTATTTGAGTGCATTAAATTGGTTACATCTATACCTAGCCTATGACCCATGATTTTGGTTGTGCAAACATTCACTTTCCATCCCCTTTTCTTTGCAGGATACCCTTGGTTCTTGACAAGTATCGTTTAATACCCATCCTTCCTTCATTTCATAAGCTAAAAAGTTAGCCTACCATCTGTTTCCATCATTATGCAAGCCCTTATTTACACTCATGTCCACAATGAATTTCATTCATTCATTACTATTTGTAAGGAATTTAATTGCATCTCATCCCATATTCTAGGTTCGTTACAATTCATCCCATGTGCATTGTCAGATTACTCATAATTGGTTATTCTAAGCATCTTTTCCTCCATCGTTTTCATTCTTTTCATCCATCTCACATCTCAATCCAATCCTCATCCATTCAATCTAACATAAATCATATAATCACATCCTTGGTCTTGTTACCATCCTTGCTACAAGCCTTGATCCAATCATCATCATCATCTCCATCATCATCGGGATGTATCCTTCCCTATCCTTTGGTGTTGTTTTGGGATGTATCCTTCCCTCATCAATAACACTTTCATCATCATCATCGGGATGTATCCTTCCCTCATCAACAACACTTTCATCATCGTCATCATCGAGATGTATCCTTTCCTATCCTTGTGTTGTTTCGGGATATATAATTCCCTCATCGACAACACTCCATCCATCATCAATCCATTTTGGGTTTTAGCTTGACTATGGAAACATCACATTTTTCTTTGAATCCATTTGTGCTTGATTTTATCTCTTCATCTTATGTCATCCTCTCTTATCCATCATTTTGCATCATCTTCCCCATCTACTCTCACATCACCTCATCCATTTCAAGAGCACACCCGTGTTCTCTTGAACTTGTATGTCCTCTCGAGGGGGCATCCTCAATCCCTAATCTTCATCTTCACCCCCATCATCTTTCTTCCTAGTCACTACTTTGAATGAATGGGGCATCTTTTCCAATCTAACCATCTTCTTCTTGGTCCTATATTTTAATCTTCTTTGAAATGATGCTACTTCGTAGTACCATCTCAAAGAGGGGAAAAATGTGGACATCCAAATTTGACCACTCCCATATGGTCAAATTCATCTCCTTTATTCGTCTATCTCATATTCACCATCAATATTAAGTGAATGATTTATTTAATTAATATTTCCCCTTTTCCTATGGTTTCTAAAGTATTTAATTTAATAATTAAATACTTTACCTTTCATCCCTTCCTCTCTAAATTAAATAAATTTATCAATTTATTTTATTTAGTCACTTAGCTTTTTCAATTTAAATCAATTTTAAATTCCCCATTTTCTCTCTCCTTGTCACATCCTCCATAATCCTTTTCTAATCAAAATTAGTTTAATTAATTCATGATTAGGATGTGCACATCTTTAATCAGGATTAATGTCACATCCTCCATATTTTTCCACTTGCCTCTAATCCCTCATTAGTTTTCTTAATCACCTATTTGCACAACCTTAATCTAATCCTCATGCCATTTATAGTATCCCTCCAAGTCAACCTTCATAAGTACTTTCTTTATTTAGCTATGACCTCTTCCCCATGTGAATTAAAAATTCACATTTATTCCTCCAATGCTTTCCTCTTCCCCATGTAGGTTGTTGGGAAATTCTAGAACCTCTCATATGTCATATCACTCACATGGGGACAAGGACCTCCTTTATGAGGACCTTGTCTTATTCCCAAGGTACTTCCAATCATGTGAATTAAAAATTTGCATTTATTACTCCAACACTTTTCTCTTCCCCATGTTGATTAGTGAGGAATTCTAAAATTCCTCACATGTCAACATCATTCCCACATGGGGACAAGAACTTCCTTTTTGAGGAAATATTTCCCTAATCCCAAGGTACTTGCAAGTACCTACGCCTCACATGTCCTCTTTCCACCTCACATGTCTTTTTTCCACCTCATTTCCACATGGAAAGATGTGAGGGCTTGTGATTCATCAACTCACCATAGCCCTTCATCTTGTCCATGTTGACTAAATCCTAGTCGTTCAAATCTCTAGAGACTCTTTCCCTAAAATAGAGGATCTGGTCTCATTTTCACATAACACAATTCAAGCAATCTAGCATTCTACTCTCAAGCTCAAGCATTCAAGCACTTGCATTTTTCATCCTCCATGGTTGCACTTCAAGCTTTCATTGCATTCATCTCATACATCTATCAAAATACCCACATCCATTGTTGCATTCTCCATCCAATCTACATCACTCTACATATCATTTTAGCTTATTTTCCATCAAGGAGCACACAACTTATCAACATCAAAGGGCCAACCAAAGGATCAACTTGAGCAAGGTATAATATTTCCTTTATCTTGCTTTTGTTCAAGTTAAACTAGGCTTATCTTGAGGTGGTGTTTTGTGTATTTATCCTTTTGCATTTTCTCTAATTTTGCATCACTTAGGGTAGGAAATCACGATGCACACATTTTTGGCATGCTCGGTGGGACCCAAAAATGGGTATGTTATTTTCACGTGCTTTGTTGTTTCAAGTTTTGCAGTTTCAGGTTACATAGAGGCGATTATGCCACTAACAGAGGTGATCATGCAGCAACAGGGGTGATTTCACATCAGAACAAGAGATTTTTTCTTCAACATAAGTGATTCTGCACTTGCAAAATCGCTCATATATCAAACAGGGGCAAATTTTCTCCTTGTTTTTCAAACAGGCAACCTTGCTTCTGACTTGGGCGAGCCTACCTTCTACAAATAGGAGAGCCTACCCCTAAACAGGTGATTTTGCACCCTAAACAGGCAATTTTGCACCTTAAACAGGCAATTTTGCACCCTAAACAGATGATTCTAACACTAACATGGGCGATTATGCTTCAAACAAAGGCAATTCTAAGGTAAACAATAACTTAAAGTTCATTTTTCATAGTTTGTTTCTTATCATTTTTCTTAGTACTGACCCCCTAACCTGTTTTGTTCGTGAATGTTCTTGGTTTTACTAATGTTTGTGTTATTTCACATTTTTCCAAGATCGTAGGTTCAAACTACTAACAGTTTCTTATAAAATGGTCGGTCCCAATGTAGTTAGTTTTGTTTGTTTGCTATTTTTCGTACTGGTAGGCACATATAACTAATTAGGAGGGTTCAAATACACTTGTTTGTTATGTTTGTTAAGTGGACTATTGACATATCCAATCCCCTTGCGCCATTTGGTGATCCTGGGTGAAGAGAAATCATAGTCCACTTTAGTCCATCTGTGTTACCCAGGAGATACGAGAACGTCCAAGCTCTCTCCTTATGCTTCAGGCGAGCCTGGGGATTAGCCAAAAATGTCTAGTGTCTTCTTTTAGTAGGACCTGCTTGGGGATTTCATCACCCCAAAAGACGATCCCAACCATTTCTATCGGTGGGGAATATAAAGGGGGGAGAGCCAAATTTGTACCCTAATCCAGCCACGTCATGTCTGGAAAAGCGTTGAAGCTAGGGTGATACCTAGATAAGACATGAAGAGTTGGTCCAAGTTTCTAGTACCTCGTTGGGGCTTCTGACTCATGTCTGTGATGGGCTGGTGTTCACAGTTGTGCCTCACATACTGTACGTATATCGAGGACTCCCTGGATCACCTTGTTCAGCCTAGATAGAGGATCATGTTGGCCATACCCTTCTTACTAATCTTAGGATTATGTTGCTTGAACTATCTTCTTTGTGCAAAATCAGTGCATTTTTGTTTACTTGAGTCATCCTTACCTTTTGATTGTTGTTTGCTATGTTTTTTTCCTTTGCCACAGTTGTTTTAACCAAGTCCAGTCCAAGTCTATCATTTGGGAAAGTTTTCCTTTGTCAATGGAAAACTTGTTGTTTGGGATGAACCTATTGTCCACAAGGGTGACCCTATCTTCTGTCTTAGTCATTTCTCAGTTGTTTCCTATCAAAATCACCCATTCTTCACAGAATAGGCGAGTTTGCACCCAAGTTGGGAAATCCTACACCTTAGTTGGTAAATTCTACACCTAATTTAGGCAATCCTACACCCAAGTTGGGTGATCCTACACCTTAGTTGGGCGATCCTGCATCTTAGTTGGGCAATCATGCACCCAAGTTGCGCAATCTTGCACCCAAGTTGGGAAATCCTGCACCTTAGTTGGGTGATTCTGCACCCAAGTTGGGTGATCTTGCACCTTAGTTGAGCAAGCATGCACCTTAGTTGGGCGATTATGCACCCAAGTTGGGCAATCTTGTACCTTAGTTGGGCAATCCTGCACCTTAGTTGGGCGATTCTGCACCCAAGTTGGGCGATCCTACACCCAAGTTGGGAAATCCTACACCCAAGTTGGGCGATCATGCACCTTAGTTGGGCGATTCTGCACCCAAGTTGGGTGATCTTGCACCTTAGTTGGGCGATTTTGCACCCAAGTTGGGCAAATCCTTCACCCAAGTTGGGCGATCTTGCACCTTAGTTGGGTGATTTTGCACCCAAGTTGGGTGATCCCACACCTTAGTTGGGAAATCCTACACCCAAGTTGGGAAATCCTACACCTTAGATGGTCGATCCTGCACCTTAGTTAGGTGATTCTACACCCAAGTTGGGTGATCCTGCACCTTAGTTGGGAAATCCTACACCCAAGTTGGGCAATCTTGCACCTTAGTTGGGTGATCCTAAACCTTAGTTGGGAAATCCTGCACCCAAGTTGGGAAATCCTGCATCGTAGTTGGGTGATCTTGCACCTTAGTTGGGTGATTTTGCACCCAAGTTAGGCAATCCTGCCTTCTTGTTAGCCAATCCTACCTTCCAGCTAGCTAATCCTACCTTCTCGTTAGCCAATCCTACCTTCTAGTTGGCCAATCTTGCATTCCAGTTAGCCAATCTTGCCTTCCTGTTAGCCAATCCTTCCTTCTAGTTAGCCAATCCTTCCTTCCCATTAGCCAATCCTTCCTTCTAGTTGGCCAATCTTGCCTTCCCATTAGCCAATCTTGCCTTCCCATTAGCCAATCTTGCCTTCCAGTTACCCAATCCTGCCTTCCTATTAGCCAATCTCACCTTCCAGTTATCCAGTCCTACCTTCCAGTTAGCCAATCCATCTTGATTCTGTCATTATCTTCGGCCCAATCAATCTACTTCCATCTCGAGGTGGATTGGGTGTTGTAATCATCTATTTGTCCTTTAATTCAATTGTCAACACCTTATGTCACCTCGTTAAAACCCCTGAAATTGGTTTAAAATCAACCCCATCACATCCTCCAATCATCCTAATCTAAGCTTTAATCCAATCCCAATCTGAGTTTACTCTAAATCCCAATCTAAGCTTTAGTCTATCTACATCCAATATCTTTTGATATTGAAACAAATCTTAAGATCCATTCCTCCATCTTCTTCCAATCCATCCTATTTATCCTTTCATCACCTTTACTTTCCTTCTAATCATTCATTCCCATATTTTCAATCCCTATCCATCTAATCTAACATCATGAATCCTTATCCTTCACCAATGCAACCAAAAATAGTAGTCAAGGGGAATCCTAATTACGTTGATGACGATAACAAGAGTCTTGTTGATCAAGAGGTATATGACATAGATCCCCTTGATGCTATCATTTCTAGTAAACTTTCCCCAACTGTTGTCCAAAATCCAATCAACCCTCTGAGCTATCCCATCACATCTTCACCCACACCTACTAGAAATCCTTATGCTACCTTTGACAAGGGATATACATTATCTTCCCTTCCCGCATCTCCATCATATCCTTCATCTACATCTTTCTCTTATCCAACACCCACATCCTCTTATCCCAATCTACCACCCAATCTTCTCATCCTAATCTACCATCCCAATACTCCTATTACAATCCCCCATCCATGTCCCCCTATCCTAATCCTCCTTACCAGTCTACCCATCCTAATCCTACATCCACACCTTCTTATCTCAATCCTACATCCCCATCAACCTATCCTAATCCAACATCCACATCTTCCTATCCTAATACACCATCTATGTTAACCTATCCTACTCAGACATCCCAATCTTTCCATCCTAATCAATTATCCCAATACCTCTACTACAATCCACCACCCACATCTTCTTATCCTAATCCACCACATGCATCCTCTTGTCCCAATCCACCATCCACATCTTCCTATCCTAATCCACCATCCTGATCTTCCCAACCAAATCCTCCTTCCCCATACCCTTACTACAATCCACTAGCCGCATCCTCTTGTCCTAATCCACCATCCATATCCTCCTATGTCACTCCATCTTCCACTCCACCATGTCCTAATCCTCCATCTACTCCCAATTCTACATCCAATCCCATTCCCCCATCTAATCCTCATCCACCAATCCATAATCCTAGTCCTCCACCCATCCATAATCCTTCATCCACCCCTACCATGCCATCTAAGCCCATAATATGAAAGTTTCTCACTCTAGAAGTTCTCCAAGGACTTATGACAAAGAAGATATTCCCAACTCCACATCTTGAAGTCATGGAACCATACCATCCCAATCCATCATCCACAGTCATTAGTGATGAGACCCTTCTCCATCCCACACCTATCATTACTGTTACCACCCTTAGCACCACTCAAACTATTGAAACCATCAAATCCACCGAATCCATTGAACCTCCATCTCCTACTCTGAGAGCCATCAAACCCATCGAAGATAACCAAATCCAATCACCATCTTCTACTCCTAGATCCACCCAAACCATCAAAGATACCCAAATCCAATCCACTCCTCCCACTCCTTGTATCATCGAAACCCATTCCCATGAACTTCATGAATCCTCCATCCTTCCATCTCCCCCACTTGAGGAGTCTCTCCAACACTCCATCATCATGCCACCCACACAAGATGATTCATGCCAAGATCATGATCCAAAGCATACCAACTCCTCCCACTCCTCGTATCATCGAAACCCATTCCCATGAACTTCATGAATCCTCCATCCTTCCATCTCCCCCACTTGAGGAGTCTCTCCAACACTCCATCATCATGCCACCCACACAAGATGATTCATGCCAAGATCATGATCCAAAGCATACTAGCATATCCCCTTCTCCACATCAAGATCTTTCCATCCCATCTAGTCCACCTCAAGATCATAGTCCTTCATCCACTTCAGCCCATGATCCCCTTGTCACTCAAGATCTGACCTCTCCATCTCATGAGCCCTTATCACTTGTTGCCACAACTCTAGATCCTATCATATCACCTAATCCCTCTCTTTATCCCTTACCACTCACTCATAATCAAGATTTTGCTACCCCATCATCTCCATCTCATGATCCTCCATCGCTGCCTAACCCTACTATCCCCACATCACTTTTATATTCCATTGGTACTCTCACATTCATCCATGGTGGTTTCCTTACAGAAGAGGAAACAATCATATACGCCACCCATCCTCCTCCACCTAATAATGGATTCGTATCATTCTTCGAAAATAACAAGCACCCTACCATAGAGCAAATGCTCAAGAGCATGAACTATCAAGGAAAAGGTTTAGGCCCTCATGAGCAAGGTATTTTAGAGCCCATCCACGTCAAATAAAATCCATGTACACAAGGTCTTGGATATATCTCTCAAGACTCACAATCCAAAAAAATTGGTACAACCCCTATACGTCCTCAATGAGCCTCCTCCAAAAGAATAATAGGCTCTTCCCATGACTCCACTAAACCATTTTCCTCCATCCCCCCTCCATCATATTGCCTCAAAACAACCATCCATTTTGGGTCTGTATGTCCCTCCATCCACCATTTCCCATCCTTCATCTACATCTATTTTGGGTCCTTATGTCCCTCCGTCCACCATCACATATCCCCCACATACTAGGTCCATTTTGGACCCTTATATCCCAAAATCACCTCCTCCATCTCATCCTATTCATCCTTTTATCCACCAATCACCTATCCATGTCACCCATCATAAACATCCCACTCTCATGTTCCCTAATCAGGATCAACAAAGGCATAGACCCGCACATCCTCCATTGACATATCATCCCCAAAATCCTACCTCAATCACTCCATTCATGTTTCCTCCACATCATCCAACTCCTCACACCCATCCCATTGCTATTAAAAGCACTTTGGATGCCAAAGTAAAAATACATAAATCTAAACATCCACATGAATCTAAAGCTCCTCATGTCCCCTTAAAAATATATGTTGAAGGAAAAGAAAAATAAAATCCAAAATCCAAATCAAACCCATAGGTCACAAAGGCCCACTAAAGCAAACATCAAAATCATGTGGATCCCAAAGAAAAAAGATGCAATGCCTTCAAATGAAAAATTTGTAACAACATCCAAAGTTGCGAATCCAAAAGCTAATCATATGCACCCTTCATCTCCTAAATCTATTTTAGGTCCTTATGTCCCAAAATTCACTATCCCATCTCCTCCATTATCCCCACATTCCCTGTCCATTAATCCTCCTATCCTTTCACATCCACCACCATATGTGTCAATGTTGGTCCTGAAAAACATCTCCCCATCACATGCCTACCCCATCATTCCATCCATACACTTTCCAACATCCCATCCATTATCCCGCATATCTCCCTCATCCAATCCCTTTAATACATTCTCTTGCATAATCCATTTATCTTAATAAGGTTGTACCAACATCCAATAGTCACTTTACACATGGGCTCTTAATACCTTGTATGGAACTTGATGCTTGAGTCCATCCATATCCTTATCACATATCTTCTAAATCCACTTATCCACATCCTTATCCTTATCCATCTCCATCCACATACTACCCAAAAATCAAAAAATCCAAAACATCCAAAAAAATTCCAAAAATTCCAAAAAAGCAAAAAGTCAAAAAATTCAAAAAAAAGTAAAGAGAAATAATTCGTCCAATGGTGAAAACTCAGCAAACAAGCACCTTGGATAAGTGAAAACTTAGCAAACAAGCACCTTGGATAAGTACCATGATGAAAACCTGACAAACAGGCATCATGTGTAAATCTCCCATCATGTTTACTCCCACACTTGGGGGCAGCTTCCTACTATGCAACTACCTTCTACATCCTACCCATCATATCCCATTTATCTCCAATCCCTCAATCCTTCTTGTGATCTTGATAAAGATAAGGGAACCTATCTATACATGCTTTGGACACCTCTTGGCATACATTCCCCTCATCCATACACTATCCTATTCCTTATCCACATCCATCTACTTTTTTTCCACCCATCATGTTACCATCAATCTCTCTTCCTTATCCATCCCATCCTATCCTCCTCCATTTATCTCCTTTATCTTCCCATCCACCCATCTTCCATCCCTCTTGTATCTAGAGTGGGGGCATCTACTTCCTTTCTGACATATTCCTTGGAGACATCATCCATCCATCATGCCATCGCCTCCATCTCCCCATCCTTAACTTTCCATCCATCCATCCAAAAAAATAAATCCCTTCCATCTTCCAAATCCTTACCTTCCCATCTATTCATCCAGTAACCTTTTCCTCATCCAAATCCTTATCCCTCTATCCATCCATTACAACATCCCTTCCATCTCCCCATCCCTTTCTTCCTCTTCGTCCAAACAATCCCTTCAATCTCCCCATCTGTATCCCTTTATCCATCCATCCTATCATCCCTTCCATTTCCCCATCCTTATCTCCTTACCCATCAAAAAATGCTTTTCATCTCTTCATCCTTATCTTCCCATCCATCCATCCAAACAATCCCTTCCATCTCTCCATCCTTATCTCTTTACCCATCCAAAAATGCTTGTCATCTCCCAATCCTTATCCCTCTATCCATCCATCCTAGCATCTTTCCATCTCCTTATCGTTATCTATCCATTCCTTTATCCCTATTTTTCCTTCCATCTCATAATCCCTTGTAATTGGTATATGGCTATAGGCTTTCCCCCATGCAATCCAATGTCATCTATCTCACTATCATCAATCCCAACTTTTTCACACATCTTTCCAATCTCCTCTCACTTTTCATCACTCATCTCTCCATCATATCATTCTCCCACTTCATCTTTTAATGATTTGGATAACTATCCCATCCCTGAGCTTTGTGCAATCACCATCATCCTATCTTATCCACCAGGTCTATCTCATCTCATCATAACCATTCCATCATTTTTCCCAGTTTATCATGGTCATCTCATCATCCTTTATCCATGGTATTTTGTTAAACTACATTTCCCCTACGCTTTCACGTAGGAAAGGTCGATCATTTGATCAGCCCCTGGGGATTTTTTTCGTCCATTCCTTATCATCCATCATGGTCTCATTTTTCCTCTTTCTATTTTTATCCATGGTTAGTCATCACCCTTTCATTGAACTACATTGCCCCTGCACTTTCACGTAGGCAAGGTTGATCATTTGATTCACCCTCGGGGTTTTTGTTCGTACAGTCTTTTTCATCCATCTTCATCTCCAGTTTCCTCTTTCCTCTTTTATCCATGGTATTTTATTGAACTACGAGGGCTCTGCGCTTTCACGTAGGTAAGGCTAATCTTTGATCGGCCCCTGAGCCCCTAGGTCTTTAGGGTGTCAATTTTGTGTCTTGTTTCTCATGTATTGTGTCATGTCATCAAGCATGCCCCTATCTAGTTGGTTCTTAACAAATGAGATCCACTAGTATCATCAAATCCAATCAATTTTGAATATCCTATGTCATTTCGATCTTTTAGTTTAGTATACATCTTTGGTATTAATAGGATGCATCTTTCCTAAAAGACCTCAACAAAACCATCCATCCTCTGGATCCTATGGCAAAGGACATTTGAAATTGATTGTGATCTTTTGATACTTTTGGATTTTTTTTATCATTTGATCTCCCTATCATACTTTTTCATGGTCGCCTTGATCCATCATATCATGGTGTGCTTTTACTAGTAAGCATAGGGGCATATCTTGATCTTTTCTTTCTTATTGTCTTCCTGGTTGTCTCATGTAGTACCCACCAAGATCCATGTGGTCTTGTGTTATGTTGGGGCATCCTTTTTTCTTGTGGTTATCCCAATACCTGGCCTGACCAAAGTCATCGTGACTTTGGGGTGTTGGGATAGCATTCTTGTCTATTGTGTTTGTTTTATGCATTAGACACTAATCCACCTTGGTTACATATACCCTCGCACTGGGTGTCTTATGCTATAGCAAAAATCAGTGCTTCAAAAAAGGAAAATCGCATTAGGATGGCATTTCATGTTCAGTTCTATTGCATTATATTTATACCTAGCCTATGACCCATGATTTTGGTTGTGCAAACATTCACTTTCCATCCCCTTTTCTTTTCAGGATACCCTTGGATCTTGACAGGTGTCGTTCCATACCCATCTTTTATTTCATAAGCTAAAAAGTTAGCCTACCATTTGTTTCCGTCATTATGAAATTCGTTACTTACACTCATTTCCACATTGTATTTCATTCATTCATTAGTTTTTGTAAGAAATTTAATTGCATCTCATCCCATATTCTAGGTTCGTTACAATTCATCCCATGTGCATTGTCAGATTACTCATAATTGGTTATTCTAAGCATCTTTTCCTCCATCATTTTCATTCTTTCCATCCATCTCACATCTCAATCCAATCCTCATCCATTCAATCTAACACAAATCATCTAATCACATCCTTGGTCTTGTTCCCAACCTTGCTACAAGCCTTGATCCAATCATCATCATAGCCATCATAATCAGGATGTATCTTTCCCTATCCTTTGGTGTTTTTTTGGGATGTATCCTTCCTTCATCAACAACACTTTCATCATCATCATCATCATGATCAAGATGTATCCTTCCCTATCCTTGCGTTGTTTTGAGATATATAATTCCCTCATTGACAACAATCCATCCATTATCAATCCATTTTGGGCTTGTAGCTTGATTGGGGAAACATCACATTTGTCCTTGAATCCATTTGTGCTTGCTTTTATCTCTTCATCTTATGTCATCCTCTCTTATCCATCATTTTGCATCATCTTCCCCATCTACTCTTGCATCACCTCATCCATTTCAAGAGCACACTCGTGTTCTCTTGAACCCACATGTCCTCTTGAGGGGGCATCCTCAATCCCTAATCTTCATCTTCACCCCCATCATCTTTCTTCCTAGTCACTACTTTGAATGACTGGGGTATATTTTCCAATCTAACCATCTTCTTCTTGGTCCTATCTTTTAATCTTCTTTGAAATGATGCTACTTCATAGCACCATCTCAAAGAGGGGCAAAATGTAGACATCCAAATTTGAATACTCCCATATGGTCAAATTCATCATCTTTATTCGTCTATCTCATATTCACCATCGATATTAAGTTAATGATTTATTTAATTAATATTTTCCCTTTTCCTAAGGTTTCTAAAGTATTTAATTTAATAATTAAATACTTTACCTTTCATCCCTTCCTCTCTAAATTAAATAAATATATCAATTTATTTAATTTAGTCACTTAGCCTTTTCAATTTAAATCAACTTTAAATTCCCCATTTTCTCTCTCCTTGTCACATCCTCCATAATCCTTTTCTAATCTAAATTAGTTTAATTAATCCATGATTAGGATGTGCACACCTTTAATCAAGATTAATGTCACATCCTCCATATTTTTCCACTTGCCTCTAATCCCTCATTAATTTTCTTAATTGCCTATTTGCACAACCTTAATCTAATCCTCATGCCATTTATGTTATCCATCCATGTCAACCTTCATAAGTACTTTCTTTATTTAGCTATGACCTCTTCCCCATGTGAATTAAAAATTCACACTTATTCCTCCAATGCTTTCCTCTTCCCCATGTAGGTTGTTGGGAAATTCTAGAACCTCTCATACGTCATATCACCCACATGGGGACAAGGACCTCCTTTATGAGGACCTTGTCTTATCCCCAAGGTACTTCCAATCATGTGAATCGTTTTGTACATATACCTTGTCTTATCCCCAAGGTACTTCCAATTATGGGACCTTATGTTATCTCCTAGCACAGGGGCTGGACCTTAGGGTTCCACATGGTTGGGAGGTTGGTGCTTTTTCCTCCATTGGTTTTCCTTTGTTGCTTGTACGTGTGCGTGGAGGTTGTACCTTGTGTAGAAGATTCCAACTCATGTTCCTATTCGAGAAGACAATCTTTTTTGTTTATGTACTAGACTTGTATATTAGTTGTACTATTTATTGTAATTTGATGTATTCTTCCCAATTGTATTCAGGGAAGCATTATTGTAAACAATGTAACGATGTAACAGATTATGATGTATTCTCATGTGATGAAATTTGAATGTATGATTGTTAGAAATTATCTTTGAAGTTTTTTATCTGATGACATGTTATAGAATTATATAATGTTGAACCATTTAATGTGGTGGATTAAAATGAACTTGAACGTTAGATAAACCATGATTAATGAATTAATCCTAGCTCTTGATTATCAGACATGTTAATAGTGTATTCATGGAGCCTTAGAGGACTTAGGTTTAGTTTATATGCTATGTTAAGTTATGTAGTTCACTGTTATTTTGTTTTAAAAAAAATATTCCATTATTGTACTATAGTTGTGTCATCCTCTGGGGTTCCTTAGCGTGGCATTACACCTAGTATTAGAGCCCAAGTTCTAACACTGGGTATTCTAGTTTCATATGAGCCCATTATGTTGTCCTAGTGCTTAGACTCTTGAGCTTATGTTTTTCCTCTTCTATCATCCTCACTTAGCAACCTAAGATTTTTCCTTTGGTGGTGTTTGTCCAATGATGCAGAAAACCAGTGGAAAGGATATGACCCTCGATGTAGTGCACAATGCATCGATATTTTTTCTATTGGGGATGCATTATGGACCCGTGTGTAGCCTTATGATGTGATTTCCGGTGATGTGAATTGTGTTTGTATGTGAAGAATGTATGTTAAATCATGAATATAGTACTTATGAAATGATAAATTGTGTGTCTATGCTTCTAAAAAGGTGTAAAATCATGATCTTGTGTTGAATATGTTATGAGATCTAGTGTTGTATACTGAATAAAGTGGAATGTCTTGTTTGTAAATGATGGAAATTTAATGAAAAATGTGTGCTTTGTGTGCATAATTATGTTTTGTTTTATGAAAGTGTAGCATTTTGATTGCTTAACAGTGTATTAGATGAGGAATTGTAATTTAAGGGTAATAGAAATTTTTAGTACTAATGTGTTATGTTTCTACCCTAGTTTGTGACTTCCAGGAGTAAGTCAAGTTTTAAGGGGGGAGGATGTAGTGCCCCTCCATTCTCACCATGAATGTGCAGGTAGTTGGCTTTGGAACTCGTAAGTGAAGCTAAAAATAATGGTGATATTTAAGGTATGCGCTAATGATGTTAAGAAGTTGATTTGTTTTACGATACAGTATATGATGTTAGATGCATTATTTTGATCAGTATGTGATTATTTTATCATGAGCACTATGTGATTATTTGATTATGGTTATTATGCAATTATTTGGTGATTGTTCTATCTTGTTTGTTATGTAACTAATTGATATGAGTTGATGTGGTCACTTGATTGATGTTTTTCGGTGAAAGGGACAGTGCACATAACTCACTTGTGAGTACCCTGCTACGTTGTGATTTCCTTTCATGGTGTGCCTGATTGTATGATTATATATATTTTTGATTATTTTGTTTGTTGCAGGTTGTAGGTACTAGGCATCAACTCCACCTGAATTAGTAGGTCTAAGCATGTCTTAAACCCAATGGAATAGTTGTTCGGAGATAACAAAAGATCCCCTACCCTGCCATCATCCTCGAAGGGGATGAGTATCCAGTCTATTACGTCGTCAACATTGTTAGATGCTTCTGGTCAGTAGGTCTTGTTTTTTGACCCTAATTATGGTTAGGTAATTGTTGTTTATATTTGGTTTGTTTAATTTAAATTTGTTTGGAAAATATTGTTTTGGTTAATTAATGCATTAAAATAAATTATTAAGTTAAAAGGGCATTTTGATAATTATATATAAATATATTTATTAAAAATAAAAGTTTACAATAAATTAAAAGTGCAATGAAATATTAAAATAAAATAAAATATTGGGCGGGGGCCCTAGCTCGGTTGGCTAAGTAATTCCGTTGCGGCTCTACTGGTCACGAGTTCTAGTCTCCCCCGTCCCGTGGTACCGGAGGGCATGTTGCGCCAGCGCCGCCGATCACGTTAAAAATTTTACCAGGTGCACTGCAGTTTATAGGGGGTCGTGCTACCCGATTCCTACAGCCTAAAAAAAATAAAATAAAATATTATAATGAAATGTTGTAATAAATAAATGGTAAGAAAATAATAATATGACAAATAAATATAATTTTTTGCTCATGAAAACATTAAATGGATTTTCTAAAAGGGACTGCACATGACAGTCTAATGAGCATGCAACATGTAGCTCAAACAGTTATTAAAAAAATTAATTATTTTCTAAAAATAAAACTTGCATGGAATCTTCAACAGCATTCCTTTTTGAAAATAATTATCATTTTCAAGAGATTTTCATCATTATTGGTTTTTGTTTTTCTGGGAAGAAGAAAATATTTTTCTACAAGAAATTTTTTAGAAAAGGAATTGCACTCCATTGTTATTCCAGGAAAAGATTGACTAAGATTTTTGAAAGAAGTTATTATTGTTGCAGAAGCTTGAACTCAGCATCAAATCTTCAACCCTGTCAAGCGAGTGAAACCAGGTTCCATTTCTTTTTTAATTCTATCTACCTCTGTTTTTGAAACAAAATCTTGAATGTCTATGTTGTATGGAAACAAAACATTTCTTGTTTATTTATGTTCGATTTGAAATAATTATTCAATGCATTTTCTGAAGTGTTTCTAAAATCCCATCATGTAAATCGTTTTGTACATATCCTGTAGTATCTTGCAGCCATGAAACCACTTTTCTTTGAGGGTATTCTACTTAATTCATTTTCTCTATATTTTTTTCCACCATTCGATTGTATATTAAATAGGGCAATGCAACTGCAACACTTGAAAAAAAATTCCATTATTTATTCCTGGCATAGCCTCTATTTCCTTCACTGTTTTCCCTTTGACATCTTATTCATAATTTGTAGCTTATCGAATTGCATACTATGTTATTGATTTATTCCCTGCCAATAAATTGGCCTAATTGTGTCATCCATATCTTTGTTTCTATGAACTAGATTGGTGAGAAATTTAAAACATTTCTTTGTCATGTTATCTTCTAATCCCTGTTCAAAAATCTCAAAAACCCAAATCATGGTTTATGAGATATGTTTGAAACAAGGGGCTACTGTCAGGTTGTTTTCCCCATGGCTGCAAACATATATATATTATATTATGGTTATAGTAAAAGAATATTTCTTCCTTGTAATTAATTAATTAAGTAGATAGTGAATTGGAAAATTAAATAGAAAATAAAAGAAATTGATTTAATTATATTATGGTAATTGAAGGATTAAATTAAATGAATGAATTAGATGATCCTTTTAAATGTTGATTTCTTTCATAATCATTCAATAGATGATTTGTTAATATTTGTTGACTTAATGTTTATATTGCTTAACTGGGTGTTTGTTTTAAATAATGAGTTGATTAGGTATGATTTAAAATAGTATATATACAAATGTGTTATGACTATAGTTTAAGAAGATTATTTCTATGTGATTAATTGCTTATTTTAGTTTGGTGTATTGGGTATTTGAGTGGGTTAAATTGGTTACTTATATTTCAATAATAGTTTTCTAGAAAGTTATTGGGTAGAGATTAAAGTATTCGTAAGTATATTTGCATCCACATTTAAATCATATAAGTATATGCATATATTAGTATATTTAATACGCATATCTAAGTAAAGATACGAATATATATATATATGGGAATTGATTTGGTTTAGCATTTGATCACCCTCATAGCTTGTATCCTTCTTGGCATTTATCCATATCCTTTCTTTAATTAGTTAGTCTTATGTGTATTACTTAATGTAGCATTTGATTAACATCATGGATCGTATTATGGAGCGTGACATAACAAGGTGTTGGTAAGTTAGCCTTGAATTATTATGATAGCCTTGAAACATTATGAAAATTAGGATAGTTGTATATTTATGTTTGTATGCATGATTGATAATCTTCGTGAATTTTAAGATAATTGTTTTAATGCACCATGCTATAAATATAGTTATGTGCAGTAAATAGTTTAGTGATTGAACTATTGGCAGATGGTCAACGCTCCCCTCAAGATTCATGACATGGACTAACTGCCTCCTGTGGATCCATTAACTTTGGCAGTTGTATCGGGCATTAACAAGTCGATCTTTTGGTGCAACAGCAACTGTGGGCCAACAATTGGTATCAAATCCAAAGGTGTCAGGTTTGAATTCTCTCGGGTAATGTTGAGGGGGATTTTTTTGGTAGATGGTCAGCGCTCCCCTCGGGATTCGTGACATGGACTAACCACCTCCCATGGATCTGTTAACTCTGGAAATTGTATCAGGAATTAATAGGTCAATATTTTGGTGCAACGGCAACTGTGGGCCAACATGAACTAAATGGTTAAGTTAAAATAAATGAATTAGATTATCTTTTCGTTAATTATTGAATGTTGATTTCTTTCAGAATCATTTTATAGTTGATGTGTAAATTCACTATGAAATTAGTTATTAGAATAAGTGTTGATATAGATGTTTATGAATATTGTGTTAAGTGGCCAATAGGTGAAACATGTGGAAATATTGTTTTTGTGGTTGTATTGCTTGATTGATTACTTGCATTAAATATGGTGTTTGAATTAGTGAGATCAAGATGATTTTGGGTTATTGTTTAAAATGGGATTCATATGTGCGAAGTTGCTATGGTAATCTTCTAGAGGTTTAGGAAGGAGTATTTTGTATGTATGATTCTTATGGTGGTTTTACTTTGGAAATGGTTTGGAAAAGTTTTTTGTTTTGTGTTTTGTGCAAGGTGGTCAATGTCTTGCACTGTGGTTAGATTCTTGTGATTTTAATAAGTGTGCAAGAAGGTCAATGCCTTGCACTATGTATAGATCATTGTGATTGTGATATGTATGCGAGAGGGTCAATGCCTTGTACTGTGTTGGATTCAAGTAGTTGTGTTCAGTTGCAAGATGGTAAATACCTTGCTTGTTTTGTAGGGTTTACTGGTTGCAAGTAAGGGGAGTGGCTCTCAATGGGGGTCAGAATCCAAAGTGGTGACCAAGACAACCCATTCAAGAGTTTTTTAATTCAATGATAACCTAAATAATGAATTGGGGGGATGGGTAATTTTCACATAAACAAGATAATGGATGCCTCACCCATGCCTGTAATGCTCATTTAGGCTAAGGATGGGTAGAGAAGGTCTGGTTCACAAGATCAACTTCCTTATCCTCATGAAAGGAATTTTGGTTCAACATGTGTCACCCTATGGGGTCGGGACATAGTGAGAGGTATACCAAGACAACCATAGATGGGGGTCGGGATCCAATGAGTGACCACGAGGACAACCCATGTTAGGACCATGCGATGACACTCTTCCCTATTGCAATCTAGCATTCCCTAGTTATTTTATCCCCTTCTATCGTGTGTGCCTCTGGAAGCAATGTATGTGTTGTTAATGTTGTTGCAGTGTTGTGTTGGAATCATGTGTAGCCCCTTGGTTATGTTAGCATATTATCTTCTTGTTTTATTTTTGTTAGTAGTGGGACCTTATGTTATCTCCTAGCATGGAGGGTGGACCTTAGGGTTCCACATGGTCAGGAGGTTGATTCTTTTTCCTCCATTGGGTTTCCCTTGCTACTTGTAAGTGTGCGTGGAGGTTGTACCTTGTGTAGTAGATTCCATCTCATGTTCCTGTTCGAGAAGATAGTCTTTTTTGTTTATGTACTAGACTTTTATATCAGTTGTACTGTTTATTTTAATTTGATGTATTCTTCCCAATTATATTCAGGGAATCATTATTGTAAAAAATGTAACGATGTAACAAATTATGATGTATTCTCATGTAATGAAAGTTGAATATATGATTGTTAGAAATGATCTTTGAAGTTGTTTATCTAATGACATGTTATGGAATTATATAATGTTGAATCATTTAATGTGTTGGATTAAAATGAACTTGATTGTTAGATAAACCATGATTAATGAAGTAATTATAGCTCTTGATTATTAGACATGTTAGTAGCGTAGTCATGGAACCTTAGAGAACTTAGGTTTAGTTTATATGTTAAGTTATGTAGTTCACTGTTATTTCATTTTTAAAAAATTGTTCCATTATTGTACTATAGTTGTGTCGTCCTCTGGGGTTCCTTGGCGGGGTGTTACATTGTCCATATTTTAGTGTGTGTTCTTATAGTATGTTTTATAGACCCATTTAGCCCTCTTTTCCTAGTCTAGTCCTTAATCCAAATTCTAAGTTTTACTTTCTTTTATATGTTTATATTCTTCTTATGTATTTTTAATGTGTCTTGTGTTCAATGTGATGAATTTGTGATGTTAACTATGTTGGGTCCCAAAATTGTTGCTCCAAAATCTTAGAACATAATTTAAATTTCAAGGGAAGGGGTTTTCATCATGAAAACAAGGTTCATCGACATATTATGTAGGGTTAAAAGCCAATTGACAAGAGTGGATAATCTCTCCTACACTTCAAGTTTAGAATTAAGAGGGTTTTCCTAGAGTTATGCTTTGATAGGCATTCAAATCAAACAAAATAAAAAACTAAAACAACAATAAACAACTATACTCAAATTGAATAATTGACCCCAAATTTTGTCACTAATTCAAGTATAATTAGTTGCATAAGACCTTTATATAGCTGATAATAATGTCCAAATATGACTCACATAAGATGAATGATTTGAAGAGGCTTGGTTAAAAACTTTCCCTATTAATAGCATTAAATCACAAATGTACAAAATGGATTTCCATCCCTAGACTACTTATTAATCAGTTTGATTGATTTCAAGAGACTGATATTGGTCAAATGTTTCCAAGACTAATGCCTATTCATTGGGTACTAATTCACACTTATCATAATGAACAACAAAATGGATGGAAGTTGTGCACTTACACACACCAAAATAATAACATCAAATATAGAAGATTCTTAATCATCTATCAAATTACAAGACTTAAAATGAATTAGATTGTTGTTAGATCTACCAATTTTACATTACAATCATGTTCTATACTTATATAGAACATACATACATATATACACATATATATGTATATATACTCATATAGAGCATACATATATATGTATGTATGTATGTATGTATGTATGTATGTATGTATGTATGTATGTATGTATGTATGTATGTATGTATGCATGTATGTATTTATATAGACACACAAAAAAATTCATAGAATAAAATTAAAATTAAATAAAAGATAACATAAGAATACAAATTTTATTATTGTAATATCTTATTAAATTAATAGAAATAAGTATAATTGAAATTGAGAAAGTTTTTGATGAGGAAAAGCAGGTTTTAATGGGACCCGAAACCCATTACAAACTAGTTTTGAAGGGACTAGAAACCCTATCCAAGTGAAACATGTTGCATCAAAGATAATCCAAATACCAATAGTAGCCCATCAGTAACAGTACTATGAATAAAACAAGAAAGCACATGTTGCACAAAGGTTTTACAGGGACCTTGAACCCACAAATCAGCTAAAACTAGGACCTTAAACCCAAAGGTTTTTGAAGGGACCTTAAACCCTTAACCAAGTTTTTCAAGGGCCTTGACCCCATAACAGGTTTTGAAGGGACCATTAACCCTTTACAATCATGTTTTGGCAAGGACCTCAAACCCAAATAAAAGAGGAAGCAAAGAAGAGCCCCAACCTTTAACCAGTTCCAAACGCCTTGCAACACCAACTCAAACTCCACCTCAACAAGAGAGACTCCCCTCTATAGAAGAGGAAAAAGAAAGAACTAGCACTACCAGAGACACCATTCTTCTGCACACACCAGCTCCACCTCAATAGGAGCCTACAGCAGAGTAGAGCACTTTCCACCACCACTACAGCAACCAGCTCCACCTCAATAGGAGAGGGCTTTGCCTCAATGGGATCAATCTTCACCTATGTAGAATAAAACACCTCTAGAAACTAGTAGAAAGCCACCACTCTAATAGCACAAGAGAACACGTCATCCTTTGACTACAAGAGAGATAGAAACTGGAAAAAGTACATCCTACAAACCTCAACCATAAGCCAGCACCACTGAGCATACCAGAGAGTCAAGATAACCAACTTAGACCACGAACAAAGAAAAAAAAAACCTCCTTTGAAGAACAAAAGCTTGAAAGTACGAAAGGGGGACCAACCAACAAAAATAAGCACCAAAACCTCCTAGGACTCAACCCAGATAAACCAAAAAAGACCAAGCCTCACCCATAGGCTAACATGCTTCAGTAGTAGGAACACAACCAAACCAAACTAGACCAGCACCATTAAAAAAACAAGGATCTCCACTTCAAGAAAGGAGGCAAAGACATCCTTCAAATCCATGAAAACCTGGGTCAAGAAATAACCTCTGCCCACCAGACACAACACCAACCATAGATTAGATGAAACCAACCACCAAGATCCATTGTAGCCAGAATGGAACCTCAAAAAGCACCCACAGAGGCCCAAGGGGACCAAAGAAATAGAAATAGTCACTCCCCCAAAAGACTGCATAAAAATCAAAATGAGGGTGTCACAAGAAGTGACTCCCTCATAGCAGAGAAAGGACTTGGAATCCAGGACAACCCATTCGACCCCCACCAACACAATCACAATTCCAAGCACAATGAAACAAGCTTCAGCATCAACAAATTCAGAAGCCCCAACAACTTGCAGCAAAAGCAGGACACCGAACAGAGGCTTCCACCACCAGACTCCCACAATGAGAGAGCCAAGATACCATGATAAAAGAGCATAAAGAGCTCCCACACCATTCGCCAACCCTAATACCAAAAAATAGCAAACCAAAAATTGAGCAGAGAAAGTCAAAGCCACGTCAGACCACAAACGAGCCCATGCAGAGGCCATAGGGAAGGTGGAAGATAAAAAGAATGCATCAACAACCAACCACCACACACCCAACCCCAAATTGAGCATAACAACACAAGGGCAAATGATGCCCCCAAAAGCCAACCTCCGAGAAGCAAAGGCCAACCGCAGCACCTCAGGGGCATAAACACCCCAGAACCGGCCCCAATGCCTAAAGAACAGCAAATGAAGGTAGCAAAATGCCCAGGCCATCAAGATCTCCATTGTCCTCACCCTCCTTTGCATCCTCAACTTTAAAAATTCCCCCTTGTCCTTTCGCGCTTGCCACTCCTTGCATTGCTTCCAATCACATTTATGTGTCTAGGTTGTTAGTAATAGTTATGAATCTTGAAATTGAGAAAGTTACTAACTTAATGACAATAATTTCTTTACAAAGTGCCTCAAAAAATCATACTAATCTATGTCTTTGGATGATGTGTTCTCCAAAATACTATACCAAAAATGGAAAAATAATAGTAATTGAAATCTCCAAAATTTAGTACCATGAAAAGATAGAGAGTTGATACCATTAAATAATTCATTATGTTAATTGTATAAAATTAATATTTTAATTTTTATCCAAATTGAAAAAGCATTACATGTAAATACTTAATCAAGAAATACAAATAGAATCTACTCGTCATAATATTTTAATAAATAGATAACATCATTATGTAATCAAAATTTTATGTTAGACAAGCTATTTAAAAAAATTCTATGATTTCATGACTTGTAGTGATATTTTTCTTTTATAAAATTATAAGAATCATTTTAAACTTTCATAATACTTTCTATATTTAAAAACTCAACAAGAGGTTATTGTTTATGAACAAGTGTTAGCCAACTTGTTTGTCAATTTATTTTATAAAATAATCAATAAAGTTGAGTTCACAGAAGCAATGAGTGCATAATATTGAAAACTTCAAAAAGTAAATTTGGAAATCTATTACAAAAATACTCCAACATCCGATCATTTTTGCTACCAAGTAGTCCATGTCATCCATTTAAATATTAAAAGCTATTTATTAAAAAATATAAAAAATATAGAATAACTATTTATTTTTTTAAATAATAATATTATTATCTTATAAAAATGACATCTTATTATATTTTTAAAAGTCAATTTTATTTCTCTCATAATATAACATACTTTTATATTTTTAGGTTGCTCTTCATAATGATGTGACGAGTTTCAGAAAAGTCTAAGCAATTCACTTAAATGATGATATTTATGTCTTCCCAATTTTTTTATGAATATGTATTAGTATCACTTTATTTATTGTTATATGCCATGTGTTACTAAAAACATGTGGTGAAGCAACATCAAAAGAATTCAGTATGTTGGTATTCAAGGCACTAGAATTATACTTTACCAATTGTACTCGATCACTTGCAATGCCAAGAAAATTAATACGCTTTTCTGAAATCCAAAAAAATGAAATATAGGTTGACTTCATGTAGTTTAGGCCTGGAATAAAATAACATGATGAATTTCTTATATTTATCTTTTCAAATAGTTATTTATAATAAATCCCATAAAAAAGCTTTTACCTTTGAAAAACATGTAAACTTATAAGGAACTAACTAGTAAAATTTATGTTACTGATCATGTTAATCTTTGTTGGGGAACTGATCTACTGGATGATATGTGGTTTTAAACCTTTGGCTATAGCTAGCATAATATCAAAGAGCCCAAGAAGGCTTTTTTTAGATGGATCCTATTATTGCATTAACTACCATTCAAAATTAATCATGTTGATGTTGATATATGTAATATTTGTAGAACTATGAAAATAATAATGCATATTTTTTTTATTTTTTTTATGTAAAAGAAATTTGGAAACTCTTTTCAAATAATTTAAAGATTTGGGATGTGAACAATAAAATTTTATGGAAAGATGTTATGCTCAATACTAGAAATTTAAATAAGGAATATCATATGTTTTGGTATTGCTTGTCTATTAAAATACTATGGCACTTATGGAAAGAAAGAAGCACGGATAAATTTCAAGGGTGCAATAGGGTGCTTACTAAGTCTTTAAAAAGTCTCACATTCTGTAGTATTATTTTGTAGTTCACTATTCACCTGGATATTTCCATGACAAAGTTTTCAAGTAGGGCTCAATGACAGTCTTCAGAGATGAGGTGAGGTGTGGGCATGCCCATCAGTGCAATCAGGAGGAGGTTGATGCTTTCCTTAGGGAAATTAATGAGTTTCAGGGGGTGTTCAATAATGCAGATAGGCACAGAGGCACGCACCATACAAGACAACAAAGGGATGAAGACACCATCTTAGCTTATTTATTGTTATATGACATGTGTTATTAAAAAAATGTCTTGCAACAACATTAAAATCATTTAATGCTGGTATTCAAGGCATTGGAATTATACAAAAAATATAGAATAACTAAATTGATAAAAAAAATATTAAATATTATTATCTTATAAAATGACATCTTATTATATTTTTAAAATTCAATTTTATTTCTCTCATAATATACCATACCTGTATATTTTCAGGTTGCTCTTCATAATGATGTGACGAGTTTCAAAAAAGTCTAAGCAATTCACTTAAATGATGATATTTATGTCTTCCCACAATTTTTATGAATATGTATTAGTATCACCTTATTTATTGTTATATGCCATGTGTTACTAAAAACATGTGGTGAAGCAATATCAAAAAAAAATAGTATGTTGGTATTCAAGGCACTAGAATTATACTTCACCAATTGTACCTGATCACTTGCAATGCCAAGAAAATTAATATGCTTTTTTTAAATCCAAAAAAATGGATGTAGCTTGAATTCATGCAGTTTAGGCCTGGAATAAAATAACATTATGAATTTCTTATATTTATCTTTTCAAATAGGTATTTATAATAAATCCCATCAAAAAGTCTTACCTTTGAAAAACATGTAAACTTATAAGGAACTAACTAGTAAATTTTTTGTTACTAATCATGTTAATCTTTGTTGGGGGGGCTGATCTACTGGATGATATGTGTTTTTAAACCTTTGGCTATAGCTAGCATAATATCAAAGATCCCAAGAAGGCTTTTTTTTAGATGGTTCCTATTATTGCATAAACTACCATTCAAAATTAATCATGTTGATGTTGATATATGTAATATTTTCAGAACTCCGGAAACAAAAATGCATTATTTTTTTATTGTTTTTATGCAAAATAAATTTGGAAACTCTTTTCTAATAATTTAAAGATTTGGGATGTGAATGATAAAATTTTTTGGAAAGATGTTTTCCTCAATACTAGAAAGTTAAATAAGGAATATCATATGTTTTGGGATTGCTTGTCTACTGAAATACTATGACACTTATGGAAAGAAAGGGACACGGATAAATTTCAAGGGTGCAAGAGGATGCTTATTAAGTCTTTAAAAAGTCTCATGTTTTGTAGTGTTATTTTATAGGTCACTGTTCACCTGGAGATTTCCACGAAAAATTTTCTTGAGGCTATTCAAGTAGGGCTCAATGACAGTCTTTAGAGATGAGGTGAGGTGTGGGCATGCCCATTAGCGCAATCAGGAGGAGGTTCATGCTTTACTTAGGGAAATGAATGAGTTTCAAGGGGTGTTCAATAATGCAAATAGGCACAGAGGCGTGCATCATACAAGACAAGAAAGGGATGAAGACACCATCTCAGCTTATTTACTACTCTATGACATGTGTTATTAAAAAAATGTGGTGCAACAACATTAAAAGCATTTAGTATATCGGTATTCAAGGCACTGAAATTATACAAAAATATAGAATAACTAAATTTATAAAAATATTAAATATTATTATCTTATAAAAATGACATCTTATTATATTTTTAAAATTCAATTTTATTTTTCTCATAATATAACATACCTATATATTTTAGGTTGCTCTTCATAATGATGTGACAAGTTTCGAAAAAGTCTAAGCAATTCACTTAAATGATGATATTTATATGTCTTCCCACATTTTTTATGAATATGTATTAGTATCACCTTATTTATTGTTCTATGCCATGTGTTATTAAAAAAAAATTGGTGCAACAAAATTAAAAACATTTATTATGTTGGTATTCAAGGCACTGGAATTATACTTCACCATACTTAATCACTCGCAATGCCAAGAAAATTAATACGATTTTTTGAAATCAAAAAAATGGATGTAGCTTGACTTCATGCAGTTTAGGCTTGAAATAAAATAACATGATGAAAATTTTGAGTTCATGCAGTTTCAACATTTCATTCCTCATTTCACTACATTATCATTTCTTAGATCATGGAGTAGGATATAGCATCTACACGATGCCATCTACATCATAGCTATATTTTAGATCATTTGCATTTGTCTACCGAAAGTTATCGCTCTCAAAATTTTAGTGTAAATCATAGTCAGAGAATTTAGGGCCAACTTGGTCCATATTTCATAGTGCAAACCTATTCTAGAGTGCGTAGAGCTTAATGATACATCATTCAAGCATTTTGGGTCCAATGGGATCTATCTTGGCGATTCGCAATATATTTCATTTCACGAAGGATTATCTTTCATGTTTTAAGGTTGACCTTCACATTTGATCATCTATTAGGTTTGTAAACCCTTAAGGTCGATGTAGACCTTTATTGGAGCTCGAGAATCATATTTAAGATCATTTATAATTCATTGTAATCAGTCATCAATAGAGTAGTTTAGGATTTCATGATTTAGAGTTCAAAAAGTTTGCATTCCCCATTACGGGATTGTAATAAGGACTTTGGCCAGTTTTAATGTTGAATGCCCTTGTAGAATGCTTGTGAGCCTTGGTTATTCACCCATGAGGAATATAATGCATGTAAGATTTCCAATTCAATAAAGATCAATGTTTGCAGAATATCTTCTTGTGTTATTTCCACTATTGACACTAAGCTACATGGTTGGATAGTTCTTTTTGGACCCTCCATTTGTGATTGTACCAAGTGGTATCTGAGTGAATTTTCAATTCCAAAATTCATTCCTTGTGGTGAATAGATCACCGACCTGAGGCAAACTACATGTGTTTTCAACTGATCATTGACTGTGAGGTAGTTGAAACCCTTGTAGCCAGATTGTTGAATTAAGGCATTTGCACCAGATCCAAGGGGAGAGATTCCACCAAGGCGAGAAACTACTATCAAAATTTTTGCTAGAAGAATGGATGAGATGTTAGAGATGATGCAAGCAATGTGAGTCTGATTAGATACTATTGAAGAAGATTGGAGGCGAGGTCTAAACCCTAGGCATGAGGAAAAAAGTGACGATAATCTAGATCATGTTGTGAATCAATTTAAAGAATCCCTTTTTGAAATGAAAAAGACAACTAAGAGGGGGGTGAATTAGTTGTAACAAAATAAACCTTCAAAACCCTCAACAATAATCAGATCCACAAGCATTCATTAAACCTATATTTTGTTAGTTTGATTAAACATGAAATGCAAATAACAAAAATTGAAATCACAACACCATACACATGTGAACATCACATTTACATGGAGAACCCAATGAGGGAAAAACCATGGTGATTATTAGCTCACAATATAAGTAATAATAAAACTGATACAAAGGGGCTCACTGCTAGAATAGGACACATTGTCCAAAAAGGCTCACAGCCAGGTCTCATTGTCATGGAAAGAATGCAAGAATATAGAAGAAGAATGTTACATAGAGAAAACACTTCTCAATGCAACAAGGAGTCCACCAAAATTGCTCATACACTTTCACAGTCTCACATGAAATATTTTGGATGCCTTTAGCTCACTACCTTCAGGAACCCTAACATGAAATTCACACTACTCTACTCAAATTTTCATCACACATTACTTGCATCAATATAACATATATTTTACTTATTACTATTTTTCTCACCCTCTTGCATCAACACCATACATATTTATACCAAGATCTACCTCAAAAACTTTCTCCAATGTCAACCACTAGCCATTATACATTCAAATTCAAAATAGGTCGGCACTTAAAAATTCTCGCGGTGGGTAGGAATGAAAATCAACCTACATAAATCCTAAAATAGCACCCAAATAGATCTCAACATACTTCAACATGCTTCCACAAGCCTCATATGTAGTGTTAAACACAAGGCTGGCCAAAAACGGTGCAAAACACCATAATCATTAAGTACACACTTCCTTAACTCAAGCTGAAAGTTTTGGACAACATAATTCACTTGAACTCAATCCAAAATAATCCACAAACTACTTAAGATTCATCAAACTCTTCATCCAAGATCGCATCAACAAATAATTTAACTCAAAACAACTAATAACCCTTATTTGCATACTAATAAATCAAACTCACATTGTATTACACCAAATCAAGGAAAACCTTGAATACAAAAAGATAAAAGCATTATAAGAAACTTCCCAAATCTGCACAACTGCAAACCAAACAACAAAGAAACGCAGAGAAAATACATTTCTCCTAGACCACAAAAAACATCACTGAACAACTGGTTCACACACTGGTGAAAATATCTTTCACTGTACAATGATCCAAAAACCCAAATTCTAAATATAGAAACCTCTATCAACCTTGAATAACTTGTAAGATCCGCATAGGCATAGCATCAACACAGAAAAAATGTGGAGCACATTATGAACATTGCACAACACAATTTACTTTGTTTATTAAATTTTCTCAAAAGCACTTTGAAACCAAGTACCAGAGACATCATCTCAGCTCATTACTTCATTCCAACTCATCTTCTGACTCTATAACAAAAGAATAGCTCCATGTACTCATGACACTTCCTCAAGGTCTCAACTACACATGCACAACTTGCTTTCCTCTTTTCCACAATTTTCTCAAAATCCTCAACATCTTCATCCCATAGTTGACATCAATGACAACACCATCATACTTGCAACAATCTCCCGCTTTGTCATTGATGGAACCATAAGATGTGAAAATCCACCAAAGACTACACAACAACTTCGAACACTCTCTCCTAATACCTTACATGATTACCTCTCCACTTTAGTAGATAATTTATTTTTCACATGATTCTCTCTCCCCCTTTGACATCAATGACAAAGGATAAAATATTTTTCATTGTTCTCCCTCTTCGACATTGAACCAAGAATACCTGCTCTGAATACTCCCCCTTAGGAGTATACCCAACTAAATCAATAACACAATGACAACACATGACACTACCTACTCCCCCTAAGAGGTAGCCACCAACATCATTATAGAAAAGAGATAGTTCCATAGATCCATTGGATTGATGCATCTCCATATGCATCTAGTTCAAGAAAGGAGGGGCAATAACCCCCAACTTCTCTTGAAGATACTCAAAAGTATCCTTAGGAAGAGCCTTAGTAAATATATCAGCAATCTGATCCTTTTTAGGAACATACTCAACCTTCACTTCATTCTCCATGACCTTCTCTCTCAAAAAGTGATACCAGATAGATATATTATTTTTCCTTGAATGCATCACATGATTCTTTGAAATGTTAATTGTACTTGTATTATCATAGAAGATAGATATAGGTTTGTCATATACAACTCCGATATCCTTCAATGTTTGCCTCATCCATAATACTTGTGTACAACATGATGCTACTATAATATACTCAACCTCTGTAGTGGATAAAGAAACTGAATCATGTTTCTTACTTAGCCATGACACCAATCTATATCCAAGAAATAATGAACCACCACTTGTACTTTTCCTGTCATCAACACAACCAGCCCAATTTGCCTTTGTATAAGCATTCAATGTCAAATCAGTATCCTTAAGATACCATAGCCCATAATCCAGTGTGCCTCTTAAATATCTAAATATTCTTTTTACTATTGCAACATGTGTTTCTCTAGGATATTATTGAAATCTAGCCACAAGATGAACTGCATACATGATATTTGGTCTAGTAGTAGTCAAATACAACAGTCCACCAATCATAGATCTATACTTTCTTTGATTAGCCTTAGGTGAATCATCATCTTTGTTTAATTTACAACCAGACACCATAGGAGTACATACCAGTTTGGAGTCATCCATTCCAAACTTCTTCAACATCTCTTTGACATACTTACACTATAAAATGAAAATCCCTTTATCTATTTCATTAATTTGTAACCCAATAAAGAAACTCATCTCCCCAAACATTGACATCTCAAATTATTTATGCATTTCTTCAACAAATTTCTTACACATGGCCTCATTTCCACCAAAAATAATATCATCCACATATACAACTACTATCAAGATTTTGTCTTCCTCAATTTTAAAGTAAAGATTACTATCTGTAGAGCCCTTATTGAATCCTTGTTGTATCAAGTACCTATCGAATCTTACATACCAAACTCTGGGAGCTTGCTTCAAACCATATAGTTCCTTCTTCAACTTACATACCATATATGGCTGATCTAACAACTAAAAACCTTCTAGTTGTTCTATGTAAACCTCTTCTTCCAATTCTCCATTCAAAAAATTAGACTTCACATCCATTTGATGGACCTTAAAATATTTATGTGCTACAAATTCCAAAAAACATTTTGATAGCTTCCATTCTAGCCATAGGAGAAAAAATTTCCTCAAAATCTACACCTTCTACTTGTGAGTAACCCTTACACATAAGTCTTTCCTTGTTTCTTACTACTCCATTCTCATTCAGCTTTTTCCTAAATACCCACTAAGTTGCAATTATGTTCTTGTTTTTTCGGTCTAGGGATCAATTCCCAAGTTTTATTTTTCTCTATATGTACAAGTTCTTCTTCCATTTCCTTCATCTAATGCTTATCCTTACATTCTTCACTCATTGATTTAGGTTCAACTTTAGAAAGTAAACACAAATTTACCTCAACTTCAATAGATTTGCTTCTTGTCAATACACCTTTCCTCTTATCTCCAATGATCTGATCTTCAAAATGATTCTTTTGCACATCCTTAGGGGTTTTAGTGGTCTTCTCTGGATCTTCTTCCTCTTCATTTTGCACTTCTTGTTCATCAACTTTTTCTTCTACTTCTTTGCAATCAAGTTCATCTGACACATATCCATCTACTGTCATAGAATTCTTCATGTTTTCATCAACTTTAACATTTACACTTTCAACTATCTTTCTCAACCTTTTGTTTTAACATCTATAAGCTTTGCTTCTAAGAGAATATCCCAGGAAGATACCTTCATCAGACCTTGCATCAAACTTTCCTAATTTTTCTTCTTCTCTTTTGATGTGATATTTGCTTCCAAACACTCTAAATTACTTCACAGTAGGAATCATTCCATACCATAGCTCATAAGGAGTCTTTGTGTTGCTAGCTTTAGCTTGAACTCTATTAAGTATGTAAAAAATAGTATAAATAGCTTCTCTCCAGTAGACTTGCGATAGATTTTCCTCTTTCATCATAGTCCTTCCAACTTCTTGAATAGTTATTTTTTTCCTTTCAACAACTTCATTTTACTAAGGATTTCTCGGGGTAGACAAATGCCTATTTATTCCATGAACTTTACAATACATGTTAAACTCATTGGAGGTGAATTCACCACCTTTTTCAGACCTCAATAATTTTATTTTCAAATTCATTTCATTCTCAACCATAGATTTAAATGCCTTTAATTTATCTAATGTATCATATTTCTCTATAAGAAAAGTAACCCATGTCATTCTAGAATAATCATCAATCAAAAGCATAAAGTACTTGTCACCTTGTAGACTTCTCACCCTTGTAGGACCACAAAGATCTGTATGCACTAATTCTAGTAGTCTGGTAGTAGATTGTTCCCTTCCCTTAAAGCTACTCCTTGTTTGTTTTCCAAATTGACAACTCTCACAAACAACATTGATAGGTTTTGTGATTCTAGGTAAATCTCTCACAATATGAACTAAACTAATTCTTGCCAAGTTATCAAAATTCATGTGACACATCCTTTGGTGACATAAAAAACTATCATTAATCTGTGACATAAATAAATGACCATCAACACCCTTAAGCTAATAGATGTTTCTATCTATTCTCTTACCAGTAGCAATCACAGTTCCAAACCCTTTTGGATCTTACATGCTTCATCCTTAAACACAAGATCATACCCTTTGCTACACATTTTTTTGAAACTAAAGAGATTATGTCGTAAGCCCTTCATATAGTAAACATTTTCAATATATGCTTTCCATCAAAACTAATTGAACCTATTCCACAAATCTTAGCTCCTAAATCATCTACAAATTTAACTAATCCTCCATCATACTTTTCAAGTTTAAAAAACTTACTTTTGTCTTTGGTCATATGATTAGAGTAGCTATTGTCAACAACCCAATAATTCTTATCCTCTTTGACATGAAAATAAGATACCAAAGTACCTTCAACCTTATCCTTCTTCTCCAGAATACTTTGCTTCACACAACTTTCAGGGTTAGCAGAACTAGATTCTTCTTTTATAGCCAAAAACAAATATTCATTATCATCAAGATCTCCATAATCAGATTCATCATTATAAATACCAACATATTATTTCACATAGTAAGCTTTCTTAATCATATTTCCTTTATTTTCCTTGTTCTTATTTTTTAGATCTCTTTTTGGACATCTAGAAGCATAATGACTTATCTCACCACAACTAAAACATTTGAATCGTAATTTACCTTTGTACTTACTAGTGCCCTTTTTCATTTTCCTCATAGCTTCCAAATCATCAAGACTTCATCACTTGAATCTTCAACCTTCTCTAATTTACCAGCCTTGAAAGTAGTCTCTACTTTTGTACCTGTCTTCATTTTTCTCATTTCAAATGTAGTTAGAGTACCAATCAACTGATCTCTAGAATAACTATCAAAATTAACAGTTTCCTAAATAGTAGATACCTTTTCACTTTAACAATCTAGAAGAGATCTGATAACTTTCTTTATCACTTTAGATTCTTTAACTGTTGCACCAAGGCATCTCATATTACTTACCAATTCATAAACTCTTTGTATTTAGCCTTTAATTGTTTCATCTTCAGACATATGCATCATTTCAAACCACACCTTCAAGTTCTACAACTTTGATTGTTTTACTTTCGGATCTCCTTCATAAATGGTTTCTAACTTATCCCCAACTTCTTTTGCAGTCTTCAAACTCGTAACTTTAACTAATTCAGTATTTGAAAGACTATTCACAATAATAAATCTTGCCTTGGCATTGATTTGATGTGCCTTGATTTTTGCATTTGTACTTGGACCATTTGAAGGTGGAGTATATGTATTCTGATAAGCCTTCTCAATCTCATATCCCTAGGCATACAAATATCTTTCCATCTTTGCCTTCTAGAATGCATAATCTGAGTCATCGAATCTAGGATATTCGAAAGGAATCTTGTTCGTCATACCAGATCTACCTCAATCAGTTAAGCTCTTCTTCAAGGAACCTTGATCTAACACCAATTGTTGAAATGAACAAGACAACTGAGAGGGGGGCTGAATTAGTTGTAACAAATTAAACCTTCAAAACCCTCAATAGTAATCAGATCCACAAGCATTCACTAAACCCTTATTCTGTTAGTTTGATTAAACATGAAATGCAAATAACAAAAACTGGAATCACAACACCATACACATGAGAACACCATATTTATGTGGAAAAACCAATGAGGGAAAAATTACAGTGAGGATTAGCTCACAATATAAGTAATAGCAAAACTGGTACAAAGGGGCTCACTACTAGAATAGGACACATTGTCCAAAAAGGCTTACAGCCAGGTCTCACTATCATAGAAAGAATGCAAGAATATAGAAGAAGAATGTTACACAAAGAAAACACTTCTCAATGCAACAAGGATTCCACCACAATTTCTCACACACTTTTGCGGTCTCACATGAAATATTTCGGATGCCTTCAGCTCACTACCTTCAAGAACCCTAAAATGAAATTTGCACTGCTCTATTCAAATTCACATCACACACATTATTTGCATCAATCTCGTATCTATCTTCTTTCTATTTCACTCACCTCTTGTATCAACACCATAAATATTTATACCAAGCCCTACCTCAAAAACTTTCTCCAATATTGGCCACTAGCCATTATACATTCAAATTCAAAATAGGTCAGCACCTAAATATTCCCATGGTGGATAGGAATGAAATGCAACCTACATAAATCCTTAAATAGGACCCAAATAGATCTCAAAATACTTTAACACACTTCCACAAGCCTCGCATGTAGTATTAAACATAAGGTCGACCAACACCTATGCAATACACCATAATCATTAAGTACATGCTTCCTTAACTCAAGTTGAATGTTCCAGAAAACATAATTCACTTGAACTCAATCTAGAATAATCCACAAACTACTTAAGATTCATCAAACTCTTCATCCAAGATTGCATCAACAAATAATTTAACTCAAAACAACTGATAACCCTTATTTGCATACTAATAAATCAAACTCACACTGTATTTCACCAAATCAAGTAAAAAATTGAATATAGAAAGATAAAATAATTATAAGCAACTTCCCAAATTTGAACCTAAAACCAAACAACAGAGAAACACGGAGCAAATACATTTCTCCCAAACCACAGAAAACATCATTGAACAACTGGTTCACAAACTGGTGAAAATATCTCGCACTATACAATGATCCAAAAACTAAAATTTTGAATATAGAAACCTCTGTCAACCTTGAATAACCTATAAGATCTGCACAGACATAACATCAACATAGAAAGAACATGAAGTACAATACTAGAGCACATTATGAACATTACACAACACAGTTTACACTATTTATTAAATTTTCTCAAAAGAACTTGGAAACCAAGTACTACGGACATCATGATGCAGGAGCATCTAGGGTGTAAGAGCAATCTTGCATCACCCAAAAAAAATGTCGTTTCTTTTGAATAAGGGCTAAATTGGTAGGGTTACTATTTTTGTAAGTTTGCATTTATGCACTATTGGACACAAAATCTTACACAGACCTCCAAAATGGTAAATTGATGCCAATGGTGAATGAATCACTTCAATACCATTTTTCATTTGAGAGATATTAAAATTTTAATTTTCAAAAATCCTAGTAAAATCTTTGGGGTCAATTTTGAGGCACTTAGAGGCTTTGGATGGGCCTGAAAATTGATGGAAAATGACAATAGTTGGCCTTTAGGCCCTACTTTTTGGCACAATATTTCTTGAAACCTTTTCGAAAAGGTATTATAATAGAAAATTCGATGGTCGGATCAAAATTTATGACCCCACGAAGTTGTAATACCAAAATTAATAAAATTTCAAAATATCTTCCTGGGGAAGTTACACTTTCCAAAAGAGTCTAGGGCGGTTACACTTTCCAGAAGATTCTAGGGAAATTACACCTTCCAAATAAAGGATGTAAAGGGAGAATACAAAGGGGAGGCAAGATCAGAGTAGATGGTGGCTCCGATTTGTAGATTTATGCAATCAGAAAGCCCATGTGATGGAAAATATAATGTTGTAATTTCATTTTCATTTCAGTGATAATAGAAAATATTTGCTTTCCTTCTTGCATTTTGTTTGTGCCATTATCTGTTGTTTTTTGTGAGTTTTAGATTGTAATGGGAGTACCCTTCATCACATCATCTCAGCTCATTACTTCATTCCAACTCATCTTCAGACTCTGCAACAAAAGAATAGCTTCATGTACTCACAACACTTCCTTAACGTTTGAACTACACATGCACAATTTGTTTTCCTCTTTTCCATAATTTTCTCAATATCCTCAACATCTTCATCCCATAGTTGACATCGATGACAACACCAGTTAGTAGACTTCTTGTTGACATCAATGACAACACCATCATAGTTGCAACAAACCTAGGTGAAGAGAAAGAAGAATCAAATCATGTGAAGATGTTGAAAGCTATTTCCAAGATTGGTAAGCGGCCTAGAATTGTAATTCAAAATTACGTGAGAAATATAAACCCTAAAGAATTGATTGATTGGATCAATGATATGAAGGAATACGGTGAATATGAAGAAATTAAAGATCTAGAAAGAGTGAGTTTTGCAAAAAAAAATTGAAAGGTCATGTTGCTTTATGGTGGAAAGAAGTTCAATTGGATAGGAACATAAGAGAAAAGGAGAAAATCATAAAATGGGATAGAATGGTTACAAATTTGAAGAATCACTTCATACTTTCTGATTATGAGCTTGAATTGTTGAAAAGATTGCAGAATTTGAGGCAAAAGGAGAGATCTATCAAAGGGTATACTGAAGAATTCTCCAAGATGATCATCAGGATTGGACATAGTGAAGCAAGAAAATAAAAGGTAGCAAGGTACATTAATGGAGTGAGAAAAAATATTCAAGAAGAACTGAGCCTAGTAAAGATGACCTCAATTGAAGAAGGATACCAATGTGCATTAAAGGTGGAGAGAAGTTGAATAAGAAGTTTGAACAAAGGAAGAGAAGTGCAAGAGGAAGATTCTAGAGTAGATCACAGTCCAGAGAGAGAAGACCTTATGCAGATCCAAACAAGGATGGGAAACCCTATTGTAGTGAAGAGAAGGTTTGTAATTCGTACTGCAGAGGAAGAGAAGATAAAAATATCTATCGTAATGATAGAGGAGGTCATAATTCATACTGCAATGATGGATACCAGAGATATGAAGGAATATCTAAGAAGATACCATTCAAAGGAACTTGTTTCAAGTGTGGAGGCAAAGCAGATAGAGCATTTGAATGCCATCAAGGAAGCATCAGTAAGAAAACTAAGTATATCGGAAGCTCATAGCTTATGTGGATGAGGAATTAGTTGAATCCCCTAATTTATTTGGGAATCTTAGAAAGGTGAATCATTGGTGATGAGGAAAGCTTTGATGCATGAAGAATTGACTAAGGAACCATCGCAAAGAAAGAGTTTTTTTAGAACAAGATGTAAATATAGAGGAAAGGTATGTAAAGTTATCATTGATAGTGGTAGCACTAATAACCTAGTTTTAGAATAGATGGTAACCAAGTTGAATTTGAAGAGATTGAAACATCCAAACCCTTATAGGATAGCATGGATTCAAGATGAGCATAAAATACTAGTGGATGAGTAATTTTTGGTGAAATTTCATATAGGATCATTTAAGGATGAAGTATTGTGTGATATTATTCCCATGGATGCATGCCATTTACTATTGGGAAGACCATGACAATATGATAAGAAAGTAATTCATGAGAGAAGGAACACATATACTATAACTTCAAATGGAAAGAGAATTAAGTTGATACCTTTAGAGGAAGAAGATAAAAGTGAAGTTTGTAGCACTTCCAGATTATGTTTGGTCAATGGATGAAATTTTTTGGATGGATTGAGGCATGGAAATATGTGTTTTGCATTGATTCCAAAGAAAGGTGGTAAACCAGAGGTAGAGAATCCTATCTCAAAAAGTGAAGAGGTAGTAGGATTATTGATTATTGAGTATGAAGACATCGTATCAGAGAATGTAACATATGGATTACCTCTAGTTCAGAGTATCATTCATCATATAGACCTTATACTAGGAGAATTTTTTCCAAACAAGGAAACACATAGGATGACACCAATAGAGATTGCAAAATTGAACTGACAAATACAAGAGTTGTTGAAGAAAGGATTGATCAGAGAAAGCTTAATCCCATGTGTGGGACTTGCTATACTTGTGCCAAAGAAAGATGGAGAATGGAGAATGTTTACAAATTCAAGAGAAATCAATAGGATTATTGTCAAGTATAGATTTCCATTACCAAGGATGGATGACATTATGGACTGTTTGAGTGGAGTAAATTATTTCACAAAGATTGATCTCAAGAGTGGATACCATCGGATCAGAATCAGAGAAGGAGATGAATGGAAGACTACATTTAAGACTAATGAAGGATTTTATGAGTGGTTATTGATGCCTTTTGGATTGGAAAATGCACCAAGAACTTTCATGAGGTTGATGAATGAGGTACTAAAGAAATTATTGGGTAAGTTTTTCATTGTTTACTTGGATGATATTCTAATTTTTAGTAAGACTAGAGAAGAACATTTGTGGCACATCAAACAAGTATTGTAGAGGTTGAGAGAAAAGAATTTGTTTATTAATGTCAAGAAGTGTAGCTTTATGAAGACATATTTGGTGTACTTGGGTTTTTTCATTTCTGCTAAAGGATTGAAGATGGACCTTGAGAAGGTTAGAGCAATTGTTGAGTGGCCTACACCAATGAACATTAGAGAAGTAAGATAATTCCATGGATTGGCTAGTTTCTATTGGAAGTTTATCAAAAGCTTTAGTAGCATTTGTACACCTATGAAAAAGATAATGAGAGGAGATAGAAAATACCTCAAGTGGACATCCAGAGCACAAGAAATTTTGAACTGTTAAAGCAAAAGGTGACAGAGCAACCAATACTAGAATTACCTAATTTTGACAAAGTATTTCAAGTCAATTGTGATGCAAGTGGAAATGAAATAGGAGCAGTGTTGAGTCAAGAAGGAAGAACCATAGCTTATTCTAGTGAGAAGTTGAGTGATGCCAAAAGAAGATATTATGTTTATGATAAGGAATTATACGCCATAATTCAAACCTTGAAGAGATGGAGACACTGTTTATTTCCTAAGGAGTTTTTTTTGTACACTAATCATCAAGCTTTGTAGTATTTGAAAAATAAAGGGAAGCTAAACTAGAGACATATTTGATGGGTTGAGATCTTGTAGAGTTATACATTTGTGTTGAAGCATAGGAGTGGAAATTCAAACAAAGTTGCATACACATTGAGAAGGAGAAGGAATTTTTTGACATAGATGAGGATTGAAGTATTTGGTTTTAAAGAACTAAAACATATGTATGAGGATGATCCATATTTTACCGAAGCTTGGAGAGCATGTAAGGAACTAGCAATGATAGACTAGAGCCAATGGTTGGAATACTTCATTAAAGAAGATATATTATTCAAAGGAAATCAATTGTGCATTCCAAAGAGTTCAATGAGGGGGAATCTAATCAAGGAGAAGCATAGTGGAGGATTAGCAGGAAATTTTGGAGTTGATAAGATAGTAGCTTTGGTGAGTGAACACTATTTTTGGCTGCAAATACATAAGGATGTCAGGAAGTGTGTTCAAAGTTGCAAAATTTGTCAAGTAGCAAATGGAAGTAGTCAGAATACTAGATCATACAAACCTTTGACAGTACTAGAGAAACCTTGGGAAGATATAATTAAGCATGGATTTCATATTAGGATTACCAAGAACACAAAGAGAGTATGATTCTATAATGGTAGTAGTGGACAAATTTTCTAAGATGGAACATTTCATTCCTTGCAAGAAGACCAATGATGTTGTACATGTTGTTGACTTATTTTTCAAGGAGAATGTGATATTGCATGGATTGCCTAAGAGTATAGTTTCAGATAGGGACACCGAGTGCATTGGATACTTTTGGAGGACACTGTGGAAGAAGATAAAGACAAATCTAAAGTTTAGTTCAACATATCACCCATAAACTAATGGACAAATAGAAGTGGTAAACAGAAGTTTGGGTAACTTGTTGAGATGTTTGGTTGGAGATAAGGCAGGAAATTAAGACATAGTTCTACTACAACTATAATTTGCATAAAATAATTTAGTGAATCGAGGTATACGAAAGACACCATTTGAGATTGTGATAGGAGTACATCCCAGAGGAGTTGCAAAGCTAAGAAACATCAATATGGAGAATAAGAGGAGTGCAAAGGCAAAAGAGTTTGCAAACTTCATGAAGACATTACATAATCAAGTCCAAAATCATTTGGAGGACATGAATAAGTATAAGTAAAATGTAGATGAGTACAAAAGACAAGGATTTTTTTGTTGGAGATCAAGTGATGGTATATCTCAAAAAGGAAATATTTCTAGTAGGTACATATAATAAGTTGAAGATGAGGAAGTTCGGACCATGCAAGGTTCTAAGGAAGTTTGATTCCGGAAATGCATATGAAGTAGAGTTACTAGAGACATTCAGTATATCACCTATTTTCAACATTGTAGATATATATGAGTATCATGAAGGGTAGTCAAATGGCAGTAACACAAAAGTAGATTTGAAGGAGAAATTACCACATCAACCATCGAAGGAGATTGAGCAGATTTTCAATACCATACCCAGAAGGAGCACTAGGAACAAGAAATATAAGGAATATCTGGTGAAATAGAAATACAAACCAGTGGAGGATTCTTCATGGATTTCTCAGGCTGAGGTAGACCACTTGGGTTTTCCTCTAACCCCTGGAAAGTGATGCAGGAGCATCCAGCATTGTAGGGAAAACTATATCACCCAAAAAAAATTGTTTTCTTTATTTTCTTTAGTTGTTTTGAGTCCCATGATGGCAGTTAAGGGGTATAAGACTGCCAAGCATCAAAAATAGTGAAAAAAAGGAACTTACTATTTTTAGTAAGTAGGCCCAAATAGGGTCATATGTATGTGAAAATTTACCCCAAGGAGCAAAGCTGAAAAAAATTTCCAGTCCTGAAAGAATCACCTCAATACCCTACACGATTTGAGAGATATTAAAGTTTTCATCCTGAGAAATTTCTACAATGCAACTTAAAATTCAGATATAAAACTTTAGAGGCCCTAAAACAGCTCAAAAAGTACGCTAAAGTGACCTATGATGGGTTGCACGTTGTAGAGCTCATTGGGAGATTTCCAATTATATGCAATAATAGCAAATCGGACACCCAGATCAAAAGTTATGGCCCCACGAAGTTGGTCCTCAAAAAAGTGAATTTCATAAAAATTTCTTCCTAGGCCAAAAATCAAATGGTGGGACATTTGGTGCCAGAACAAAATGGGGAAATTTGAACTTTCTAGAACATTCTAGGGCGGTTATTGTGGAAAATAAAAAGGGTTAAGTGGGGGTTGTAGAAGGTGTCCCTGATAGTCCAGATTGTGGCTCTGAATAGTAGATTTCCTTTTCAGAGTTGATTTTGTTGTAATGAATCAAGCCCACGAGGTTGTAGCATGTACGATTTGAATCTGTAATTTCATTTTCTAAAATAATTGAAAGTGAGTCATTTTTTGTCTCGCATCTTCTGTGTTGGTATCTATTGTTGTGATTTTATGTGGACTTTGGGTAGTGTGGCCCTCATCAAGTGGTATCAGAGTAGGAGTTCCTAAGCATGTAACACAGCATCAACATGAGGCAGTTGCAGTAGGACCTATGAGTGTGGGTTGACTTCAAGATGCCTCCAAGACTTGCCCAGTATGGCAAAGGTAGAGGCTGAGGTCGTGGAGGAAGAGATCCACCTAGAGATGAAATTAGAGCCCTTAGAAGGCAATTAGAAACCTTGCAAGAATATGATTGAAGAAGAGATGTGCAATGAGACAGAGATGAAAGTGAAGATGAAACAGAAGAGGAAATGGAAGAGGAAGAGCAGGATCCAATTGATGCAGGAGCATCATGTCTCCATCATGAAATTTTTGAAGTTTACTTCAATTTTGTGGTCCCTATATTGTACTTAGATCATTAGGAGGATTAAAGTTTATTGTTTTGTGTCAAACTACAAAAAGGTGAAAAGTTTCCAATCAAAAAAAATGTATAAGTTGTAAAGATTGCAAAAATGGCAAAAAAGAGGCAACTTTGGGAGATGAAGGGTCATTTTAGTTCTTAGGAATTGGAAGGTAGTTAGAATTTATATAGTCAGTTTGAAATTCCTTTAAAAATTCTATTTGTACGTTTGGATACTCGTGGATGGTTGAACATATGAATTAGACCAATAAAAACACTGATTTTATGCATGATTCTTCATAATTTCTTTGTTTCTTGTGGTTGTATGGCCCTATAGGGGCACAGAACCAAGTTTAAATGTTTGTAAGTGATGAATTAATCAATCACCTTCCATTTTCTTTTTCTTTCATGCAATTTGGTTTCCATTTGAGTAAGATATTGGTAATTATCTAAAAACTGGTGAAACCCTGTCCTAGGGTAAGCAGTGAATTAAGAAAATTGTGTTTCTTTCTTTCCCAACATTGGAATGTGCTAAGAATTAGTGAAAATATTCTTGACATCATCTAGTTTCATATTCATTTGGTTTTAGACTGAATGGCTAAAGAATGATGTGTGATAAATTGAAGTTCTTTGACTGAAATTTGTACATAGTCTGAAAATACATAGTTTTTAAGAGGTTAGCATCTAAGGTTTGCAAGAATATAAATGGGAATGAACTTTTGATGCATTATGAAGCTTGTACAAGTAAATTAACAAATGTTTGAAGCATTGGATTAGTTAATTTGTGATAGGACATCCAATAAGCCCTAGTTGGAGCAGGGCCTAAAAGGCCTAATTTGCATGTCATCAGTCCATTTTTTAACACTACTTTCCATAGTAACACATAGTGATTTTTGGATATGTTAGAGAACTCATAAATAGGCATCTAAAAAGTCAGTTCTAGTTCGGAAATAGGCTTTACATCAAAATATTAAGAGTGGCAATCCTAAAAGGAGGGCTACTAGAGTGTGATCAGTCATTAAGAAAGGATGAATATAGGGAAGGGAAGACTCTGAAGATTGTTTGGTAGGATTGAGATGAGGTTAATAAAGGTTTGAGAAGTCTGGTTTGAGCTTGAGAAGTTGAGAACCTTAATTGTGCTATGTTGAGGTCATTGACTTTGTGGGGATTTCTTATGAAACTTGAAGAGTTAGAGGGATTGAATCACTAATTGAGGAATTTGTAGTCATGTGGTTGAGTTGTGAATCCTCTATCATTGCATCAATTTGGTATCAGAGCTAGAAGGCTCTAGGAAAAGAGAGTTAGTTTTGTGGTTTTGTGTTTGTGTTGTGGTTGTGTGCAGATTGAGAAGATAACATGGTTGTTGCCAAGAGAAGGAAGAGAAAGTTAAGAGAAAGTTAAGAGAAAGTGAAGCAAGGAGAGACTTGCTTAGAAACCATCTGAAAGATGGAGATATTGAGAAGACATTTGTAGGCAGAGGAACAGAGGAAAAAGACAAATAGACAGGAGAAATTTGACAGAAAGATAGCAGCAATAAAGCAAGAAGTGAGAAGATTGGAAAAAGAGTTTCAGGCGTCTATGATGAAGAAGGAGTAGATGATTAAGCAGATGAAAAGTTGGAACTTGACCATGAAATAGAAAGTTGAATGGCCCATTCAGAAGATAGTCAAAAGGAGAAGAAGACAAATGAAGATGAAAGAGAAAGAGAAAGAAGAAGAAGAGTTTCAAGATGCAAATGAAGAATTCAAGGATGAAGATAGTACAGTTATTCCCAAGTATGAAGGTGAAGGAGAAACATTGATAAAGGACCTAATTTCAGAGGAAGGAGATATTGAGTTGGTGTCAAGATTGGATAAAGAGATGATCAAATATGAATTAATCTTGGAGATTTGCAAAGATCTGAAGAAGGATGAAGGTATTGTGATAGAGTCAATGTATTGTTTCTTTGTTATACTAATATTTTGGACAGGGAAAAATTTGAAGATCAAGATGCAGCAGATACGAGAAGGACAAGGTGTTGAGATGAAAATTGAGAAGCAATAGAGTGTTGGAAAGAAAGATAGAGGACTGATTTGCATGAACAAGTTCAAGCCTAAGGTGAAAATGAAGGCAATTTGGAGATGATTCAAGGAGGAAAGCTACAAGATATCAAAGAATCATGTCCAAGGGATGAAGATTCAATCCAATAGGGCTTGGAAATTTTCTTGGCCGAGAGAATGATGTAGGAGCATCATGTCTCCATCATGAAATTTTTGAATTTTGCTTCAATTTTGTGGTCCTTATATTGTACTTAGATCATTAGGAGGGTCAAATTTTATTGTTTTGTGTCAAATTGTGAAAAGATGAAAAGTTGCCAATCAAAAAAAATGTAAAAATTGTAAAGCTTGCAAAAATGGAAAAAAAGAGGCAACTTTGGGAGATGAAGGGTCATTTTAGTTCTTAGGCATTGGAAGGTAGTTAGAATTTATAGAGTCAATTTTAAATGCCTTTAAAAAGGCCATTTGTACATTTGGATACTCGTGGGTGGTTGATCATATGAATTAGACCAATAAAACACTGATTTTATGCATGATTCTTCAGAATTTATCTATTTCTTGTGGTTGTACAGCCCTATAGGGGCATGGAATCAATTTTAAATGTTTGTAAGTGATGAATTGAGTAATCACCTTCCATGTTCTTTTTGTTTGATGCAATTTGGTTTCCATTTGAGTAAGTTATTGGTAATTATTTGAAAACTGGTGAAACCTTATCCTAGGGTAAGCAATGAATTAAGGAAATTGTGTTTCTTTCTTTTCCCCTATTGGAATGTGCTAAGAATTAGTGAAAATATTCTTGATAACATCTAGTTTCATATTCCTATGGTTTTAGACCGAATTGCTAAATAATGATGTGTGATAAATTGAAGTTCTTTGACTAAAATATGTACACAGTCTGAAAATATAGAGTTTTTAAGAGGTTAGCATCTAGGGTTTGCAAGAATATAAATGGGAATGAACTTTTGATGAATTATGAAGCTTGTACAAGTAAATTAACAAATGTTTGAAGTATTAGATAAGTGAATTTGTGATAGGACATACAATAAGCCCTAGTTGGAGCAGGGCCTAAAAGGCCTAATTTGCATGTCATCAATCCATTTTTTAACACTACTTTCCATAGTAACACACAGTGATTTTTGGATATGTTAGAGAACTCATAAATAGGTGTCTAAAAAGTTAGTTACAGTTTGGAAATAGGCTTTGCATCAAAATATTAATAGTGACAGTCCGAAAAGGAGGGCTACTAGAATGTGATCAGTCATTAAGAAATTATGAATATAGGGAAGGGAAGACTCTGAAGATTGTTTGGTTGGATTGAGATAAGGTTAATAAAGGTTTGAGAAGTCTAGTTTGGGCCTAAGAAGTTGAGAACCTTAATTGTGCTATGTTGAGGTCATTGACTTTGTGGGGATTTCTTATGAAACTTGAAGAGTTAGAGGGATTGAATCTCTAATTGAGGAATTTGTAGTCATGTGGTTGAGTTGTGAATCCTCTGTCATTGCATCACCAATGGATCCTAGAGAAACAAGATTGTTGTGAGTGATCTCAAGCATTGGGAAGAGACCTAAAATGGATGTTTCAACTTTTAGTGGAAATTCGAATCCTAAAGAATTGATTGATTGGATCAATGACATGGAGGAATTTTTCCAGTTCGAGGAGATCTTCAATCCTTAGAGAGTGAGGTTTGCAAAGACAAAATTAAAAGGTCACGCCAGTATATGGTGGAAAGAGGTCCAATTAGAAAGAGGGAGACAAGGGAAAGTTAAAATTTCTATATGGGACAGAATGGTGTCAAAATTGAAGAAACAATTTATTTTGGTTGATTATGAATTGGAGCTGCTCAAGAAGATTCAAAGCTTGAGGCAAGGGACAAGGATCGTGAAAGAATACACAGAGGAATTTCACAAAGTCTTGATTTGGATAGGACATTCTGAGGAAAATAAAGAGAAATTTTCTCATTATATTAACGGGTTGAAGCCAAGCATACAGGAAGAATTGGCACTGGTAAGAATGACCACCATTGAGGACGCTTATCAATTTTCTCTAAAGATTGAAGAACGAATGAACAAGAGGTTTGAGAACAAACAATGAGGTGGAGGTCATGGAGGAAAGACCAATGGATGGTCATATGGAGGCCAAAATGAAGATCAAAAGAAGGGTGAAGGCTCCAATAGCGGCCAGAACTAGAAAGAAGATAACACCTACCATCCTCATGATTAGAATAATGGAGACCAAAGAGGAAGGGGAAGATTTGGACGAGACCAAGAAGAGGAGGCTTTTGTGGAAATTGTTTCTAGTGTGGAGAAGAACATAGAGCCTACAAGTGTCTTCAACATCAAGGAAGGACAAATAAAAGACTTGAGGGTAATGCACGAGTTGCACATATTGATAAAGATGTTGAGTCTTCACATTCTGAGGATGTAGAAAGAGGAGAGTTTCTTGTTACTAGAAGAGCCTTGTTGAATGAAGAGAATGAGCCAACTCAAAGGAAGAATTTGTTTCACACTAGATGTAAGTGTGAAGGTAAATTTTGCAATGTTATTATTGATGGAGGTAGTACTGATAACCTTGTTTCAGAAGAAATGGTTAGTAAGTTGTGGTTGGAGAGAAGAAGGCATTTGAACCCATACCGGATTGCTTGGTTGTAGAAGGACCATAAAGCCTTGGTAAATGAACAATGTCTAGTAAATTTTAAGATTGGAAATTTCCATGATGAGGTATTATGTGATATTATGCCTATGGATGTTTTTCATATGTTGTTAGGCAGACTGTGGCAGTTTGATCGACAAGCAATACATGATGGACATGCCAACACCTATTCTTTGAAAAAGGATGGATTTCGTCATAAGTTGAAGCCCTTGAAAGAGGCAGAGGAAAAGGTATGCAGTAATGCAAGAATTTGTTTGGTTGATGGAAGAAAGTTCCTATAAGGTATGAAGCATGAGCATATGTGTTTTTCATTGATCCCTAGAGTTGATAAAGAAGATACTACTGAGGTACCTATAGAGGTTTCAAATTTTTTGAATGAGTTTCAAGCTATTATTTCTAATAATGTACCTGAAGGTTTGCCTCCAGTAAGAAAGCTTAGTCATTAGATAGACCTGATTCCTGGAGCTAGTTTGCCAAATAAGGTAGCTCATCATATGACTCTAGCAGAGAGTGAGGAGTTGAATAGACAAGTGCAAGAATTATTGTGAAAAGGATTGATTAGGGAGAGTTTGATTCCATGTGCAGTACCTATAGTACTAGCACCAAAAGGATGGGGAATGGAGGATGTGTACAAACTCTAGAGCCATCAACAAGATCACCATCAAGTATAGATTTCCCTTGCCAAGAATGGATGACATTATGGATTGTTTGAGTGGAGTTGAGTACTTCACGAAGATAGATCTAAAGAGTGCATATCACAAGATCCAGATTAGAGGAGATGAATGGAAGACAGCCTTCAAAATGAAGGAGGTCGTGTACGAGTAGTTAGTCATGTCTTTTGGGCTAACCAATGCACGGAGCACATTTATGCGGCTTATGAATGAGGTATTGAAAGAATTTTTAGGAAAATTTGTTATTGTTTACTTGGATGATATTTTGATTTTTAGTAAGGCATTGGAGGAGCACTTGATGCATATTCGAAGAGTTTTTGAGAAGCTAAGGGAGGAGAAGTTGATTAATTTGAAGAAATGTAGTTTTGTGAAGAGAGAGTTGGTGTATCTAGGATTTTTGTCTCAGCAGAGGGTCTTAAAATGGATCCAAAGAAGGTGAGAGCTATCATTGACTGGCCTACACTGAGGAGTGCTACAGAGGTAAGATCATTTCATGGTCTAGCAAGTTTTTTATAGAAATTTTATTAAGAATTTCAGTAGTATTTGTGCACCTCTAGCTGAAGTGATGAGAGGGGATAGAAAAGAGTTTAAGTGGACTACAGGAGCAGCCAAAAGTTTTGATATGTTGAAGAAGAAAGTTATAGATCAACCTATTTTGGCACTTCCATATTTCAATAAGGTCTTTCAGGTAGATTGTGATGCTAGTGGCACTTCCATAGGAGTTGTTTTGAGTCAAGAAGGTAAGTTTGTTGTCTATTTTAGTTAGAAGTTAAATGATGCTAAGAAGAAATATTTTGTCTATGATCAAGATTTTTATGCTATAGTTCAGGTTTTGAAGAAATGGAGACACTATTTGTTTCCAAAAGAATTTGTTTTATATACTGATCACCAAGCTTTGTAGTATCTCAATAGTCAAGGAAAGTTGAATCAAAGGCACTTAAAATGGGTTGAGTTTTTGTAGAGTTATACTTTTGTTTTGAAGCACAGGAGTGGAAGTTCAAATACAGTTGTAGATGCCTTAAGTAGAAGGAAAAAATTGTTGATAGAGATGAATATAGAGGTTGTTTGGTTCAATGAACTCAAGAGTTTGTATCCAGAAGATCCAAACTTTGCAGAAGCCTGGAAGGCTTGTTTGGAACCTGTTACATTGTATAGGATGAGATGGTTGGAATTCTTAATCCAAGATGGGATGTTGTTTAGAGGAATCCAATTGTGCATTCCAAGGAGTTCTATGAGAGAGAATCTAATCAAGGAAAAGCATAGTGGAGGATTGGCTAGACATTTTGGTCAAGATAAGACCATTGCTCTTGTCAATGAGAATTATTATTGGCCACAGTTACAACAAGATGTGAAGAATTTTGTACAAAGTTGCAGAGTATGTCAGATGGAAAAAGGAACAAGTCAAAATATTGGATTGTATCAGCCATTACCTATACCTAAGAGGCCATGGGAGGATATTAGCATGGATTTTGTTCTTGGCTTGCCAAGGACACAAAAAGGGCATGATTCCATATTTGTGGTGGTGAATATATTTTCAAAGATGGCACATTTCATTCTGTGTCATAAGACCAGTGATTTTGTTCATGTTGCAGAGTTGTTTTTTAGAAAGGTGGTGAGACTACATGGTCTACCAAAGAGTATAGTCTTATACGGAGATACCAACTTTGTTGGTTATTTCTGGAGCACATTATGGAAGAAGTTGAAGACATATTTTAAGTTCAGTTTTGCACACCATCCATAGACTAATGAACAAATAGAGGTGGTGAATAGGAGTTTGGGAAACCTACTAAGATTCTTAGTAGGAGATAAGCCTAAGGGATGGGATTTGATTACACCAGAAGCAGAATTTGCTTATAATAATTTTGTCAACAAGAGCACTTGTAAATCACCATTCCAAATTGTATATGAGAGTAGTCCAAGAACTGCTTCTGAATTGAGAAAGATGAATAAGGGGGAAAAGAGTAGTGTTGAGGCTGACAATTTTGTTGAGCACCTGAAGAATTTGCAGGAAGAGGTGAAGAAACATATCAAAAGATGAACTCACAATATAAGGATTAGGCAGATCAGAAAAGGAGGTATAAGGAGTTCCAGGTAGGAGATGAAGTCATGGTTCATTTGTGAAAGGAAAGGTTTCTAGTTGGTACATACAAGTTAAAGATGAAGAAGTTTGGACCATGCAAAATCTTGAAGAAGCACGATTCAAGAAATGTTTATGAGGTAGAGTTTCCCAGTGGAATAAACATTTCTCATGTGTTCAACATTGTTGATTTGATAGAATATCATGAAGGTGATATATAGGAGGGATAGATAAATGAATAGTTGAAAACTCCAACACCTACTTTAGAGAAGGAAGAGATAGAAGAAATGTTTGATAGTCGTGTGGGTAGAAGCACAAGAAATAGACAATATGCAGAGTACTTGGTGAAATGGAGAGGAAGGTCTATTTAAGATTCATCATCGTTATCTAAGGTTGAGGTTAACCACCTTGGTTTTCCTCTAACTCCAGAGAAGTGACAGGGTCACTTATCAAATTACCCTAGGTGTCTGATGCAGAAGCATCCAGCGGTGTAGGGCAATCTTGCATTACCCAAAAAAAATTGTTTTCTTTATTTTCTTTAGTTGTTTTGAGTCCCATGATGGAACTTAAGGGGTCTTTCCTCCATGGCCTCCACCTCATTGTTTGTTCTCAAACCTCTTGTTTATTTGTTCTTCAACCTTTAGAGAAAATTGATAAGCGTCCTCAATGGTGGTTATTCTTACCAATGCCAGTTCTTCCTGTATGCTTGGCTTCAACCCGTTAATATAATGAGCAATTTTCTCTTTATTCACCTCAGAATGTCTTGTCTGAATCAGGACCTTGTAAAATTCCTTTGTGTATTCTTTCACCATCCTTATCCCTTGCCTCAAGCTTTGCATCTTCTTGATTAGCTCCAATTCGTAATCGACCGAAATAAATTGTTTCTTCATTTTTGACACTATTTTGTCCCATCTAGAAATTTTATCTCTCCCTTGTCTCCCTCTTTCCACCATATACTGGCGTGAAATTTTAATTACCTCACTCTGTGAGGATCTTCAATCTCCTCAAACTCAAAAAATTCCTCCATGTCATTGATCCAATCAACCAATTCTTTAGGATTTAGATTTCCACTAAAAGTTGAAACCTCCATTTTAGGTCTCTTCCTAATGCTTGAGATTGCTCGCAGCAATATTGTTTCTCCAGGATCCATTGGATTCAGCTCTTCCTATTCCATTTCCTCTTCCATTTCATCTTCACTTTCATCTCTGTCATGTTGCCCATCTCTTCTTCGAACCTCTTGTTGCAAGGTTTCTAATTTCCTTCTAAGGGATCTGATTTCATCTCTAGGTGGATCTCTTCCTCTACGACCTCGGCCTCTACCTCTCCCATATTGGGAAAGTCTTGGAGGCATCTTGACCTCAACCCACACTCAAAGGTCCTATTGCAACTGCCTCACGTTTGGCACTCTATTATAGGCTCAGGAACACCTACTCTGATACAACTTACAATTTTTAGTATGTAGGCCTAAACATGCTCGTATGGACATGAAAATTTACCCCAAGAAGAAGAGCTGAAAAACATTTCCAGTCGCGAAAGAATCACCTCAATACCCAGCATAGTTTGAGAGAAATTAAAGTTTCCATCCTGAGAAATTTCTCCAATGCAGCTTCAAATTCAGATATAAAACTTTATAGGCCCTCAAATAGCTCAAAAAGTGGTCGAACCAACCAACGTTGATTCTATGTTGTAGAGCTTGTCAAGAGCTTTCCAATGATATGCAATAATAGCAAATTGGACACCTGGATCAAAAGTTATGGCCCCACGAAGTTGGTCCTTGAAAAAGTGAATTTCATAAAAATTTCTTCCTAGGCAAGAAATCAAACGATGGGACATTTGGTGCCATAACAAAATGAGGAATTTGAACTTCCTAGAACATTCTAGGGTAGTTATTGTGGAAAATAAAAAGGGTTAAGTGGGGGTTGTAGAAGGTGGCCCTAATAGTGCAGATTGTGACTCCGAATAGTATATTTTCTTTTCAGAGTTGATTTTGTTGTAATGAATCAAGCCCGTGAGGCTGTAGCATGTAAGCTTTGAATCTATAATTTCATTTTTTGAAAATAATTGAAAGTGATTCATTTTTTTGTCTCACATCTTCTGTGTTGGTATTTGTTGTTGTGGGTTTTGGGCGGTGTGGCCCTCATTAGAAAGTGAGGGACTCACTTTTCTTCCAACCCCAAGTGTTTGATGCAAGAGCATCCCTAGTTGTAAAGCAATCATGTATCAACCAAAAGAATTTATTTTCTTTCATTTCAATTTGTAGCATTTTCAACATTTCATTTCTCATTTCACCACATATCATTTCTCAAATCATGAAGCAAGATATAGCATCTACATGATATCATATACATCATATCCATATTTTATATCGTTTGCATTTGTCTACCGAAAGTTATTACTCTCATAATTTCATTGTAATTCACATTCAGAGCATTTGAGGCTAACTTGGTCTAGATTTCATAGAGAGGACCTATTCTAGAGTGTGCAAAGCTTAATGTGACATCATACAAGAATTTTGGGTCCAATGGGATCTATCTTGGAGATTCACAATACATTTCATGAAGGATTATCTTTCATTTTTTAAGGTCGACCTTCACATTTGATCATCAATGGAGATTGTAAACCCTTGAGGCTGACACAGACCTTTATTGGAGCTAATCGTATGAAGGTCACTTGTAATTCATTATAATCAATCATCAGTAGAGTAGTTTAGGATTTCATGATTTAGAGTTTAGAAAGTTCACATTCCCCATTATGGGACTGTAATAAGGCCTTTGGCCAATTGTAATGTTGAATGCCATTGTAATAGGCTTGTGAGCCCTAGTTATTCGCCCATGAGGCATATGATGCATGTAAGATTGCCAATTCAATAAAGATCAATGTTCTTAGAATATCTTCTTGTGTTATTTCTGAAGTTGACTCTAAGCTACACAGTTGGATAGTTATTTTTGGACCCTCCATCCATGACTGCACCAAGTCCCATAAAAAAGGTCTTACCTTTGAAAAGAATACAAAATTTTATCTACAAGGTTATGTGCCTTAGGAATATGATCGATGGAAGAAAAATCATAATGAACATTTTTATATTATTTTTATGTTCTAAAATATTACCAAAAGGATGCTTGCCTCCAATAATACAATAGAAAATAATGGCACCAAAGTTAAATGTGTCTATTGTTGCAATTTGTCTATTAAGTTTATTGGGAGCTCTCTATCCATAAGTTCCATGACCTACAATAAAATCAATATCTTGTGTAGTGTAGGAAATTGTATACCTTTACAATTTCACACTATGTTTGGGTCCCTTAATTTATTGGACTTAATTAAGCTTCTAATTTTCTAAATTATGCATTCCAAATACTTATTTTTCTCATTTTTTGAAACGAGAACCGACATTAAATAAATGCAATCAATAATTAAATCACCATGTAATATTAGTGTCCTGGACTTATAGGCCATGACCCATTCACCCATGGGAAAATGGGTCCCCTTTAGGTGCCAAGATCCCTTTTAAAATATGTTTTTAGCAACATTTTAATGATTCAAATTCAATTTGCAATTGTCATCTTTTGGAATCTATTTTTTGGGAAATTAGATAAACACCTATAAATAAAGTCTTTTTATCTTTTGAAATCTAACTAGCAATAACAAACATTCAAGACTTTGTGAGAGAAAATATTATTGTCAAGAGCATTCAAGAGCAACATTATCAATCATTTGTTGTATCAATCAACATCCTAACATCATGTTCAAGTCTATGTGTGTGTAGAGAAGGGGGATTCATTGCTCACGAATCTCTTTATTCTCAAGAGATTCCTAGGGAATGAAATGCCCTAAACTACCTCAAGGAACAGAGCAAGAGTTTCAAAATCAGAAAGAGAAGATCACATAGATGTTTTGGACAGACTAGTGAGCTTTTGACCAAGAATAGAAGCATGACATATGAATAATAATGCGGCACGCTAGAATCCTAGAGGCACGTTGGCATCTTGTATGGATAGAAAACTAACAATGTCACAAAAACAACAAAGCGACTATTGCTATTCTAACTTCTAAGAACTCTAAGAATGCAGGAAAGTAACAAAGAATACAAAAGTTGAAATAAAGTAAAGTAAATTAACTAAGTAAAATGCAAATGATAAAGCTAAGGGGAATAAAGAAAATTCTTACAATATCCCAAGTGATGAAGCCTCCAATAAGTAGATATCTTCAACACCTGCACACATAAGACCGAGGGAAAAATGGTGGAGCTGTTTAAGGGCTTTCCTCATTCAAACCTCCATTTCAGTGTTCCCACCTCTATGGACAACCAAATAGATAGAGATGAAAAATAATAAAAAATGAAGTGAATGCAAGAGTGATATAAAAAGAAAACCCCGCTCAAGGAGGAGAACCTGTATCATGAAATAGAGATGCAATAGATAGGGGATGTGAGAAATATCAAGATGTTCAAAGTCACAAGATAAGAGAGGTATCACCTGCAAAGCTTGAGGAATCCAAGGAAAGAGATAAAGAAGGAAGGGTTGTGAGAGCCAAGAGACTTGCAAAGAGTGTTGTAAGAACATGAGAGTGTTATTTTAGTAAGTTGTAGAGAGTTGTACAAGTAATATAATAAGAGCAAGACAAGATAATGTCCAAGAGAGGAGCCAAGAATCTAGAGAGAAAAATACATAGAGAAATAGAATGAAAGAGATGGATTTAAAAGAGAGAATAGGAAGGAAAAGAAGCTTCCTGAGTTGTTACAAGGTTTCTCAGGCCATTACTATTGACAAAATTAGCTGACAAGTGGCAAGGAACTCGTAAACGGTTGTGTGAATGTCAAAATGTCATAGGACGCTAGTGTGACACATGAGCATCTGTGCGACATGCTAGTGTCCAAAAAAATCATGCTCAAAGACAATAGGAATGAGAAGAGCACAAGGTTTGACGCAAAGTTGACACACAAGGGTAGCTACTAAAAAGGGGTCTTGATCATATTGAGAGGGAAAAAGGCTGATGTAGGGGCTAAAATGAGCCTAAAGAAATGCTAAGGGGGTGGACACTAAATTGGATGCAAAAATGCAAGTTAAATTACAAGGGGTGCAATTTTACGACATTATAGTGTGTTCATGTGATCTTGTGAAGGCTAATAAGCATTGTTGATCCTAACACATACAAGCATTTCAAGTATCCAAATCTATCAAGAAAATCAAGATCAAGTTCCTTGGAGTGATGTGTTTGACTTCAATCCTCTAAGGGAAGCCATTGAAGGGTGGTGAGTTGTAGCAAGCATAGTTCATTCACCATTTCCTTCTCCTTTTCATTATATTTTTATCAAGGTTTAATTACCAAACATGGGGTTTGACCAAGCCAAACCCACATACAAAAAAAAAAAATCCCTCTTTGTGTATGTGTAGATTATAGGTTGATGAAGAACTAAAGAGATCTTGAAGGAGCAATCTTGCATTATTGCACAAGTTGTCATCATTGTTGTCAAGCCACAAAAATTAAGTTGTAGAATTTATCTCCAACTTTCTGACAATGGAACTTGTGTCAAACCAAAGCCAATATCCAACATCAAAGGACTATCAAAAGTTATTTTGGAATCCCTAACAAGGACCCATTCACCCAAGGGAAAATCAGTCCTTCAATAGCTCTCAAAATCAGCTTTTGGTGACAAGTGCATGCCATCAGACCCTTCCTAGATCTACCTGCAAACTATCATTTCTCATTTTTGTACATTCGAGAATCTACATTTTAGGTATTAGATATTATTGTTCATTTAGTTTGAGTTCTTCAAATTATTTCAGTTTAGTTTCATATCTATCCTATTGCCCTAAGGACTGAGATCCAGGTTTGGTTGACTCGCCATTGAGGTTGAAAGTCAATCTTTAGACCTTGTGATCTATGAAATCCATGGGTAAAGGAACCTATTAGGATCCCTAAGGTTTTATAAACATCCCACAATCATAAAAAAAATTGGGATCCCCTTCCCCGCCATTTTATTTTGGTGAACTAACATTCTTGCATCATACTTTTCAGATTTGGAGATCCTTGAAATCCTAGATCTAGGTTTGGAATTATCTTCTTTTGCATTTCATTTAGGGTTACATATTGCATATTTGCATCATTGAAAATCATAAAAATCCAAAAATATTACATACATTCTACATAATATCTTTCATTAAGGTGTGTTTCAATCATTTAGGTTAGAATTACATTAAAAAAATGTCATTTTTTTCATACATTGTCATATAAATTGCATTTACATTTAATCACAAAATTAGAAAAATTGTCACTGGAGAATCTGTTTGTAGTTAGGAACAATGAGATTAAATATCAAATCAAACACTCAAATTTAAATTTTTCAAAACCCTATGCAAAGACTCATTCACCCTTGGGTGAAACCTGTCCTTGTATAGGTGATTTTGTAAAATTTTGTGCATATATTTGTCTTTGTCTGCTTCATTTTCCTATACTTGTAGATCTCTATTTTAGTTTCAGAAATTGTATATTTCTATAGATGTTTACATTTAGTTCGATTGGTGAAAGAAAGCACATTATTTAAGATCAAAATTAACATTCAAAATTAATCATTTTCAGTCAATTATCATATTTCAAATCTAAATATATCAATATCTTCTTCAATACTTGCATTGTGCTTCCTATTTTTGGGTGGTTACTATCTTTATTTAGAGTTTTCTTGGTCTATTTTGGGTACACTTTTGGTTTGGTGAAACTTGTATGAGTATCACAACCTGGTGTCCTACTACTAATACTTCAGTGAGAATTAGTTTGAGACTCATGGAATCCCGCGCTAGTACATCCACCATGGATCTTGAGTTTTCCAACTCTTTCACTCATAGTGTTGACACTATTCAACTCATTTTGGGCCACATCCCTGATGTCACATGTCTAATGACCACCTTACCATCAACCACTTACACTGATGTTGAAATGTTGGTTGCTAATGTCCCTCAAGAAAATCTGAAACAAATGGATAAAGCCTTATAAAAAATTCAAGACTTGGTGAGTACAAAGTGTATTGTTGGCACTGTTATTCCTATCATAGATAACATGAGGAGAATGCTTGATAATGACCAAGGATTAGAGATTGTGTAGCCTATCTCACATTATTGATAATCAAATTTCTATAATGGCTAGTTGTGCTCAAGCTTTCGGATACACTCAAAGTCAAGGAGGAAATCAAATTCCTAACCCTACAACCATAGCCTCTATTCCTACATATACTCATCCAACCGTTACTACAACAATCCAACCAACCAACAATATCACTCCAACTTTGGGTATTTCCACTGGATATCCTTTTAGTTTTGTGAATTCAAACATCATATCTCCAAACCCCCCACCTCTCAAAAAATTTCAATTTAGTTGCCCACTGAACACATATACACCTCCACCATATTCATCTCCATATCAAAACACAACCACTCATTTCATCATAAACCAACTCTTGCAAAATTTCACATCCCTTCAACAACAAATAGCAACATTGAACCAAAACCAAAATGAACAACCTTCACAATATGTTAAAAGAAACCCATTATCATTGGAGATATTGAGAGTACAAATCCCATAAGGTATAGAGATACCTAGATTTGAGATACATGGTGGTAAAGGAGATCCTAGCAACCATGTATCGGCATATACAACCTTATGTATTGACTTCAGTTTTGAAGATAAGCTCTTGGCTAAGATTTTTCCTAGGTCCTTAAAAGATACAGCCTTGGAATGGTTTTTTTCCTTACTAAATAACTCAATCCACTCATTTAATGAGCTTTTTGATGCCTTTCTCAACCATTTACAAGTTCACATTGGTCCTAAGATGGACCTACCTAATTTGATACAATTTAAACAAAATGCAAATGAAAGGTCATTGACTTTATAGCGTGTTATTAACTTCTTTACTCACAATCAACATTAAACTTGTTGATGTTGATCTTCAAAGAATGTTCATTGAAAAATTACAAAAAAATATCCAAGATAAGCTTGGGATGATGAAATCTCCCTCCTTTATGCACTTATTCGCGACTCTCTATGATTATTAGAACTCACTTAATCAACATGTAGGAAAAATTGCTTCAACCCATCCTGAAAAATCTGAAACTATGCCTCATAACAATTTCCAACCATTCAAGAACCAAAAAAATGGATTTATATAGATAAATCAACTTCAAAAAAACTACCATGTTGAACCTCAAGTGGCTTCCATAAAAACAACAACTCCATACCAATTTTGGGATAAGAATAGGCAATTCACTTCACTACCTAATACCCTCCATTCGATTATGTTACAATTTTTAAGAAAGAACTTAATCACCTTACCTCCTGTTAGGCCTCTTGATACAACTAAGCCTTTACCTTGGAACTTTAACTCAAATGAATTTGGTCACTATCATTGAAAATATGGACATGATACAAAATGATGTAAGCATCTTAAACATATAGTGCAAGACCTCATTGATTCCAATCACATCCAATTGGGCGGTGTTAACGATCAAGGAAATAAATCCATTGCCCCACCCAACCAAAATTTGTAAATATTTACTTATCTAATGCCAAACCATTCCATCTCATTTGTAAAAGCTAGTGATAACAAGAATGATATGATGAATGTTGACAAGATACAAGATATAATTGATGATGATAAGAGTGATAATGGGGATGATCTAGATCCCATGATTTGATTCATTGACGTTCAACCTTGTAAGGGTCAAACAAAATAGTCTCTTGACATTACTTTCTCAAGTAGTGACATAATTAAACATGCACATAATGGTCCTCTTTACATAGGGCCAGAAGAATCAATGACATGCCTATAAATTGGATATTAATTGATCTTGTGTGTGTAGAGAATGTAATAACTAAATAATTCTTATTTGTGCATGAACTTAACCAATATTTTTATGAAAAATTGAAAGAATGGATTAAAAAACATGATGGTTTTGCTTTCCCTATGATAGGTTCAATCACTGTTCCATCAAAAGTTGGACCAAAATAATTGAATGTCATTATCCATCATCCCGATGTTGGATCAATTTAATGTGAAGTTAGGCTATCCATGGCTACACTCCATGAATTTCATCCCATAGGTCATTCACAAGTGCTTGAAATTTCCATTTGACAACCAAATTTTTACAGTGCATCATAATGGATTTAATCATTTGTCTTCCCATGGGAACTTTTCATTAGAATTATTTTTTCCCAAACCTATGGAACCTATTTCACCTCAGGAGGATTTCTTCTTTAAATCATATCAAAATTTTAAATAAAACCATATAGAGGAGTGAACCCTTCCCAATATCCCATTTGAAATTGAAAGATCCATATTTGTTCCTCCCACTCCCATTGTTGTGGATGAACCTGTTAGAAACCAAAATCAGACATGCAAACCAAAAAACCTTCCACAGAAGAGAAAAGCAAATAAAAGCAAAGCTATTGCAAAAATATGTGCAAATAATATTATTCAAGAATTCATAATTACATGAGATTATTTGCTTTATAAAATCAAGTATGCATAACCCTAATCTTATCTTGAGCAACAAGATAGCTCAACAAGATAAGGATGACAATTATAACCTAGGAATCAAAATATTACCTAAGTAAACTTATGCAAGTGTAATTAAATATTAATTACACCAACACCCCCCATAAGTACAACTTAGGGAGACTAAAAAATCATGCACCTAAAACTAAGATGAATGCAAGAAAGCATGAATGGGTCCCGGCAACAAGGCTTGATCAGGTACCCATGTACAAATGCAATAATGAGGTAGAGAAGGAAAACCCAGTGGGACAAAACCCCCCCTACAATGAGATGACCTGCTGCAAGAAGCACTGGAAGAACACTATGGAGTAACACTGGAACCTAAATACGGAAAGAAAAGAAAGATACCTCTATTTACAAGAAACCATAATGGAATCATAATAATGCAATAGCAGACCTGATGCCACGGAACATTGGAAAACTCATAAACTGGAACAATCTTGGAATTTGTGAAGCAATAGTAGATAAAATGATGCCCCCCATAAGAGGGAATGATATGATGACAGAATATGGGAGCTGTGTATCTTGATGTTGATGCCAAACTGTGACTAAAATTGATCCATAGGAGCAAGTACCATGAATATTCTAGAACATTAACCACAAATTTAGTGGCCCTTAAACTGATATGTGACCCAATGTGGATCAATAACCATAGGCCCTCAATCTAAAGTGTGAACCAATGTGAATTTGATATGTGTCAAGCTAGAGAAAAAATGTGGCCAAGAGAAACTAAGAAACCAAATACAACCCATGCAAGTTGTCATCAAAAAACAAGATGGAGATCAAAGTGAAACTACACTCTAATCAAATTATTATGCAAGAAACCCCCCTGATGGAACTTTATATCAGTTCATTTATTACAATACCCAATGATTGTAAAAGGAAATAACAAAAAAATAAAAATGGACCTCAGATCTGTGTAGAGGACTGAATCAGCTTTCCAACACCGTAAGAATGGCGAAAAAAGGACCACCGAGTCAAAAGATATGCCCTCCAGAGTAAAAATAGAAACATATGACTTCCGAGGCCAAATAAATCATCAAAAATGAAAAACCACACCTACACCACTAGATAGATCCCAGAACCAGCTTTCCGACGATATCTCGTTTGTGAAAAAATGACGTCGTATGCAAAAGTTATACCCAATTCCATGAAAGTGCTCTGAAAAGGCCCAATAAAACCTCTAGAAGCCCTCAGGGGCTAAAAAATAAATCCCCTGGTCGTCTGGGCGGACCAGGGGGCTGGCAGTCAGGGGTCTGCAGTAGAGCCCTTGGTCACTAATATGACCAAGGATGGGGCTCGGCGGCCAACGAGGCGGATGCACTGGCTCCTAGTCACCGAAATGACCTTGGCGGGGGCTTAACCTAGCACAGGGGATGAACTTTTGACGAGCGACGCAGTGGGCGACAGTGCTTGAGTAAACCGCTAGGGGTGGTAGGTGGGCAGCCACTGGGTAGAGTGGTGGTGGTGGGATCCAATATAACTAGGCCACGCAAAAAACTTATTCAATAATTATTATTTTGGTTTTGCTTGCACATATTTGCTCTGAGGTTTACAGAACATCTTCTTCATTGTTCTAGATATTTGTTGTACGTGATAGGTGATTGCATGCAGGTGATTCTTGGGGACTATAGAATTTGAGCAACTCAACTTCTATAGTCCCCAAGAATCACCTGCATGCAATCACCTATCATGTACAACAGATATCTAGAACAATGAAGATGTTCTATAAACCTCAGAGAAAATATGTGCAAGAAAAACCAGAATAATGATTATTGAATATTTTTTTTGCAATAGCTTTTCTTTTATTTATTTTTCTCTTTTGTGGAAGGTTTTTTGGTTTGTATGTCTGATCTTGGTTTCTAATAGAACCTATGCTTGAACCAAAATATCTCCCAAATAATCAAACTAAGTATGATGCTATTCCACCACCTATGTCCTACAAGAGGCCAAGAGATAACCATACAATCCCTTTTGTGCCTCCTTAAACCAAACAAGTTTACAAACCTAAATAGAAATTGGTTTCCTAACCCACGACAATCCCTTCCATTCCTCCCCTAAGGGTAGAAAAGAGACCAATGGTTGATAAACCCACTCCTACACCATCACAGCTTGAAAATCATGGAAGAAGAAAATGAAATGCTAAAGAGCATAGGCATATATGTTATGCTTTTTCTTGCCAATTAGAAGAAAATAATAACCAATTCCAATATCAACAACCAACTCAAATAAAGCATGATGATTCTCCACCTTCGCCACAACATGAAACTTCTAAACCACAACAAAAATAAGAGCATACAAAGGAAATTGTCATTAGAGCTCCTGTTGTGATTAACATGGATGATGATGATGATGAGATTGCTAAAATTGATGAAGAAGTGCATAATGAATTGATTTTTTTATTTTCCACTTGTACGAATTTAGATGGGGAAAACCATGATGATCCTCCTGATGTTAGTGATCCACCACGTGTCAAACTTGGTGATACTCCTAGTATGGCACTTGTTGTAGTCTCTTTAGCTAGTTATATGCCTTTTATATATGATGAGCAAGATTGGGATGTAGACAAATTGCTTTAGGTTGGCTCGCATGTGACATATTCTCTTTCTTTTTTTAATGTTCCTTTTGATTGCATGTAAGTAATGTGATCTCCTGTATCATGTTACTTGGCATGTCTTTAAGTTTGTGAGCTTTATTTGGATGACCCTTCTACTCTATTGGTACAAGGATATAAAGAAAGTGAATCTATTGTGACGTTCTTCTATTTGTATCTACATTCTTCTATCTATCATAAACATTATCTTTTCTTTTGTCTTATGTTTTCCTTTTGGGGATAATACAAGGTATTGAGACATCTAAGTCTCTTCCATGCTCAACCAAAAGCTTTTATGTTCTTTCACTCTCTATGTTTCATTCTTCCTTTTTGTTCATTGTTTTATGAGTATTTGAGGAATGATGACAATTCCGAGCTCTATTATATCACTATAGCAAAGACATATGCTGACCCCAAATCCATAGATCCCTTATGTGCTATATTTTGATATTGAATGTGGGGGTAACCCTTCTTCATGAAGCAAATTTATTTGGAAACATATCATTGGCATAGGGATTTCCAAATCAGCTCTCATTTCCCTTTTATCAATTGACATTTATCATTTCTACTTTAAAGTAATTTCTCATAGCATGGTTTTTAGCAATTTCTTTAAAGTGGGGGCATACATTAGCATAATTTGATTTTGGAATTTTCACCTCCTAAGGTGAGTTTCATTTTCAATTTGACATTTTTGCTTTTCTTTTGTTCACAAGAGTTGGACTTTTTTGAACACCCAGAATACTGAGAGGGGGGTGAATCAGTATTCCTTTAAACCAATTAAACATAATCCATCCAATTACCAACATAAATCCAACGACAATAATGAAAGAAAACATGAAACATCCACACAAAACATGAACACCAATATTTTTACATGGAAAACCCAAAAAGGGAAAAACCATGGTGAGGATTAGCTCACAATATATTATATTCAAATACAATATATTACAGAAATGCTCACTATAGGTGGACTCATTGTCCATAGAAAATAAGAAAGAAGAAAGAAGGGGTGGCTACATAGCTTATTTGTATAGTAGCATATATCATATTCTTGATTACAATTCCAATGAGATACAAAAATAATCTTCACACAGATCTGAAGCAATACTTTGCTCTGCTCATAATCTGGTCAACTCTAATTATATTCACATTAAAGACATGTAGGTGAAGCACCATACATGTCATATGTCTCTCATTACTCGCATATAATCTACTTTCTCTATTACCTCATCCTCCAAAACTCTGAAGTTAATCTCCTATATATATCCATATCAAGTGTAACTTCCATTAGGTTGGCCTAATTAGAAGTAACACACAAAATTTAACATGTCATCCTCAAAAAAATTTATCCACATCTTGTGCCATAATTAAAAATTCAATTCACCTTAATATAGGTTGGGATGGACCTAATATAGATCCCACATAGGATAAAGTTACTTGCTTGTTCTCCACAAAACATCATACATGTTAGGTCAACCCAAAATAAGACCTAAACACAACTTTCATTTGTACATAAAATTTTCCATACGTGTGACTTCAAAACTTGATCTCTCTTTGAATTCCCACTCAGTTGACACCTAAAAGCTTATCCTCATCATCACATAACAAAATTATTATCCACGAAGAAATGCGGAATCTCCCACACTGATACACTATACAAGGATTGACTACAATATACAGAGTTGAAATTTTTCATTCATAACTTTTGGAATACTTCACACAATGTCACAAAATATTGAATTTAGATGTACCTAATTATCTCAAAACTATAGTTAGAATTGTAAAGTGATATCTCCACTTGCAGTGGAGTGCAAACCCAAAAAATGAGGCACTAAACCACAATACTATCAGAAGGAATACTTAGCCAAATTCCTAGATAGCCATATTTTCCAAATCAACTTGTTATGTCCAAATGTCTTCAAGAATACTTCCAATCCATGCTAGAATGATCATAACAATGTTGAAATAAATGACACTGGATCATACAATATATGTACCTCATGCTCATGTTGACAAATAGCATCAACAATGACAAACTTCCAACTGTCTTCCCTTAGCTTCCAACAATCTCCCCCTTTTTCATTGATGGAAACATGCATATCAACAAAAAAAATCCAAAAACTTGTCTCTCCCCATTACACATATCTCTCCCAAAATATATTTCCCAAGATTCTTTCCCAATATCTCTCCAAAAAAAATTCCCAATATCTCTCCCCCTTTGACATCAATGGAAAATTTTGTACAAAAAACTTTGTATACTCCCCCTTAGATATATATGTGAGAAAAAGTAATTGGAAGAGTGTGTTGACTCCCCCTCAAGGAGTTAACCAAAAACTTCTATACCTTCCACATATATGCAAAAAGAATATGCAAATTTTGAAAAATGCATAAGAGTAGAAATTTTCAACCTGAAGATGTTGTCCTTTGAAGCTTCTTCAAGATGACTTGACAAGTGGATCTACCTTCTTCCCACTAATTCTTTGCTACTACAAGTGTTCTATATTGTGACTCAAGCTTTACCAAGATTTCTTTTCCTTCTTCCAAAGTGTTGGGAGAGATTTATTTTTGAATTTTTTTCTGCATTGGCAAAGGCACTTGAGATAGGTATATGCTTCATCTTCACCAAGTTCCTTAGCTTCTCAAACTATTTGATTATTTCTTCCTTTTGGATCTGTAGGGTAAATTAATCTTCATGTAAGGTCACTAAAGCAGTCCAAGTTTGATCATATCTATCTTGTACCGGGTCATAAGTGTTTGATGCACAACTTATTTGTGTCTCAATTGTATTCATAGCATCCTTTATTCTTTGTGTGGCATTAGACCAATTCATGCAATACAAAAATAAGTTTCTTGCTTCTTCTTCACAAGCATGAATACTTTTCAAACTCTCTTCTACTTTATTGTGTGTAGATGCACACTTTTTTATAATGTCCAATAGTTTCTTTTTTGCAAGTCATGCTTCAACTTTTGTTTCAATTTGTTCTTTTAGTCTAGAGATATATTCTTTGAAGGAATTAGTCAGTGACTTGAAGTTCTCCATTGGCGTTATCTCTTGCATTATCTTTTCAACTTCATCCACTAATTTACTAATGTCAAACTTATGTTGAGCATCATCTATATGCATATATTATTCAAAGGTTACAATGATACCAACTTCCTTTTTCCTTATGGATTTCTGCTTGACTCTCCTTGTGGTTCTTTTTGCTTGTACCCTAATAGCATGACTTATCAAAGGGGATTTCTCCCTTATCGTAGGACTGTTGTGGATCTCCTCTTCTTACCAACTGCAAGTAGAGATGCAGTAACTAATCTCCTAGAGCTATTGGAGGATTCTTCTATACTCATGTCAGGTCTAGCACTTTCTATAGCTCCACTAACTGTGTCTTTTGAGATGCCAAACTCTTTGGCATATGATTCTACCTTAGCATCAACCTATTTTTTTATCTACGACTTCTTGAATTTCTAATGAACTTACATTGTCTTTTCTCTATAATTTCCATATCTTGGCCTGCTAGGATCTTTGGGACTGTTAAGAAGCACTTCAACACAACCAATAGCTTCATCTTCTATCACTTCATATCAAAGCTTTGGAACCCAAATGGTTCTAGGTTCAACAACTTTTATTATGCAAAAATCAATAGAAACCAAAAAGGTACTGTCATTCATGTATTTCCTTGCCACATCTCTTGAAATTATCTGTCTCATGTTCATTCTTCTTTGAAACATTGCAAAGAAAGCTACAAGGGCATCACCTTGAGCATTCATATCTCCAATATTACTCATGTAGTCTCTTATCTGATAAGAATCAGGATTTTCACTTGACCAATTAGCCTTCCCAACTATTGGAACTTCCTTCATAAAGTAGAAAATCAAACATACCACCAATGTGCCATACCTGAATACATGTTTTTTCTTCTTAATTTCCTTCAAGTTCCCCATCAATTGTTGCCAGAGAAACTCACAGAGGTCATATTCACCATTTTTTTCAATCATATCCACTACCACATGAATTGTGGTGGCAAAGAACAAATATTTTGTTGAATGAACAAGAAAACTAAGAGGGGGGGTGAATCAGTTGTCTCAAATTAAAACATTAAAACCCTCAACAGTAATCAGATCCACATGCATTCATTAAACCCTTAATTTTTTATAATGTTTAAACATGAAAAGTAGATAACAAAAATTGAAGCAACCAAAACCATGCATAAGAGAACACCAAATTTATGTGCAAAACCCAATGAGGAAAAACCATGGTGAGGATTAGCTCACAATATAAGTAATTGCAAAAATTGGTACAAAGAGGCTCACTACCAGAATAGGAAACACTATCTAGAAAGGCTCACAACCTAGGCTCAGTGTTGAAATAGAAAGAATAAAGATAAATTTTTACATAGAGAACGCACTCTCAATGCAATAAATATTCCACCACAATAGCTTCAAAAACACACGTAGCATTCAAGAGATCAAGATACCTCAACTCACTACATTCAATAATCTTGTGTTATAGCTCACACTACATTTTACACTTTTGAATTTAATTTCACATCACAACACACAATTCTATTTACCACCTCATCTCACATCAACTCTTTTTGCATTTATACCATCCCCGGCTTGAAAAACATCTTCAAGTTGGCTACATACACCTTTACACTCTAAAAATTCAAAATAGGTCAGCACTAAGCATTCCCATGGTGGATAGGAATGAAACCGGACCAATACAAAACTTAATTGGGAGCCAAATCAACTCTCACATGCCACACTATTCCTTCATTAATGTTCAAACATCTTCAAATGTCTAGTGTAAACACTAGGTCAATCGATACCCATGCAAACACCATTAAACTTTGAATTACACGCTTCCTCAAATCCAAGAATGACTTGTGAGCCACATACCATGCTTCATCATGATCTATAATATTCCTCTATCACCCTAAAATTCATCAAACTTCTTTGCAACAATTTACATCTTCAAAATATACACAACTTGTACACTCAGACTACACTGCCAAACACAACAACTCTAAAATCCATCTTTTAGAGCACCAAATCACCAATCCTCTTGACATAGGAAAGAGATCAACACCACCAACATACCTTTATAATTGCAAGACCAAAAGAGCAATTGCAGAGAAACGTAGAGTAAGAAAATTTCTCCTAGACACCTTTGTAAATAGCATTGCTAAACCAATTCACACACTGGTAAACATAACTTCCTCTGACCATTGATCCAAAAGAAAAAAATCTGGATATAGAAACTATGAACACCTTTATCTAACATATCCAAACTACACAAGAAGATCTTCAACCCATAAAAAATTAGAAGCAAAACAAAAACACCTCTACAAACCATAACACCTCTCCAACACCTTGTTTCCTTATTTTATCAATTTTCTCAATATCCTTGACATCTAAACAATAAAAAAAACTTATCAAATCAAAACCAGAGATTAACATCATCAACTTAAATAATGACAATATAATGCAACTAATCAAAGAAACAATCACTCTCAACCACTACACAATTGTCGCCAATGACAACACAAGATTGTTGACATCAATGACAACATCTTCATACTTGCAACGATCTCCCCCTTTGTCATTGATGGCGACACAAGATGTGAAAAAACATCAAAGATAACATACATCTTTGAACATACCTATTTACTTTTCTCTTTTCTTCCCCTTGCACAACTAACTCATTACACTCTCTCCTCCTTTGATGTTTTCATTTTTCACATGTCTCATTCTCCCCATGTATAAATAAATTTTTTTTCCACATGACTTCTCTTTCTCTCCCATTTGACATCAATGGAAAAGGATAAGATATTTTTCATTGTTCTCCCCCTTTGACATAGAACCAAGACACTTGCAACTGATATGAATACCCCCCTTAGGAGTACACATCAATCAACTCAACAACCTCTACATAATGACAGCATATGTTCTATACTACAACAATGTCACTACATACTCCCCCTAAGAGGTAGCCACCAACATTAGTCCAAACAAATAATGAATCCATAGATCCACTGGACTGATGCATCTCCATATGCATCTAGTTCAAAGAAGGAGGGGCAATAACCCCAAACTTCTCCCGAAGATACAAAAAAGTATCCTTAGGAAGACACTTAGTAAAAATGTTAGCAATCTGATCCTTTGTAGGTACATATTCAAGCTTCGCTTCATTCTCCACAACCTTATCTCTCAAAAATTGATACGTAATTGATATATGATTTTTTCTTGATTGCATCACTAGATTCTTTGAAATATTTATTGCACTTGTATTATCACAAAAGATAGAAATAGGCTCATCATACACTATTTTGATACCCTTCAATGTTTATCTCATCCATAATACATGTGTATAGCAAGATGTCATTGCAATATACTCAACCTCCACAGTAGATAAAGAAACAAAATCTTGTTTCTTACTTAGCCACAATACAAATTTACATCCAAGAGAGAATGCACCACCACTTGTACTTTTCTTGTCATCCACACAACCAACCCAATCTGCATTTGTATAAGCACTCAATATGAAATTGGTATCCTTAGGATGCCACAAGATATAATCCAGAGTGCCCTTCAAATATTTGAATATCCTCTTTACTTTTTCCACATGTGTTTCTTTAGGTTCTTCTTGAAATCTAGCCACAAGATAAACTACATGCATGATATCCGGTCTAGTATCAGTTAGGTATAGCAGTCCACCAATCATAGATCTCTACTTTCTTTGATCAACCTTAGGGGATTAATTATCCTTGCTTAGTTTGCAACTAGTAACCATAGGAGTACATAATGGTTTGGAGACTTCTATTCCAAACTTCTTCAACATCTCTTTAACATACTTTGATTGTGAAATGAATATGCCTTTATCTGGTTTGATTGATTTGTAGCCTGAGGAAGAAATTTATCTCCCCAAACATAGACATCTCAAACTATTTATGCTTCTATTCTACAAAATTCCTACACATAGCTTCATTTCCTCCAAAGATTATGTCATCAACATTTACAACCACTATCAATGTTCAATATTCCTCAACCTTAAAGTAGAGATTACTATTTGTGGTTCCTTTATTGAATCCTTGTATCAAATATCTATCCAACCTTGCATACCAAGCTCTGGGAGCTTGCTTCAATCCATATAAATTTGCAAACCATATTAGGTTTCTTTGACAACTAAAATCCTTCTAGTTGTTCCACATAAACTTCATCTTCCAGCTCTCCATTCAAGAAAGCATACTTCACATCCATTTGATAAACTTTAAAGTTATTATGTGTTGCAAATTCCAAAAACATCCTAATTGCTTCCATTATAGCCACCACCGGATCAAATGTCTCCTCAAATTATATTCCTTCAACTTGTGCATAGCCCTTACACACAAGTTGTTCCTTGTTTCTTACCACTTCTCAATTCTCATTCAGCTTGTTTATGAATACCCACTTAGTTCCAATAATGTTTTTGTTTTCAGGTCTAGGAACTAGTTTCTAAATCTGATTCTTCTCAATCTACATAAGTTATTCTTCCATTTCATTCATCCAATGTTCATCTTTGCATGCTTGAATCACTATTTTTGGTTCAAATTTAGAAAGTAAATATAGATTTACCTCATGCTCAATAGCTCTTCTTCTTGTCAACACGCATTTTTTGTCCCCAATGATTTATTCTTTGGAATTATTTCTCTGCACATACTTAGGAGTATTTTCTGGAGCTTCTTCCTCTCCATTCTACACTTCTTTCTCCTTATCTTTTTCTTCTTCTTCTCCACAAGTAGGTTCATCTGACTCATATCCATATATTACCACTGAATTTTGTAGGTCTTCATCAAGCTTGACACTTGCACTTTCAACAATCCTTCTAAGAATTTGTTTTTAACATCTATAAGCTTTGCTTTTAGTAGAATATCCAAGGAAGATACCTTCATTAAACCTTGTATCAAAATTTCCTTACCTTCATTAGACCTTGTATCAAAATTTCCTATGTTTTCATCAACTCTTTTGATATAGCATTTTCTTCCAAACACTCTAAAGCACTTGACAGTAGGGATCCTTCCATACCACAACTCATAGGGATTTTTATTGTTGTTAGCTTTTGCTTGAACTCTATTAAGTATGTAAATAATAGTATGTATTGATTCTCTCTAGTATACTTAGGATAGGTTAGCTAACATGGTTTCAGGTTCCAATGTTACTCCACAGTGTTCTTCTAGTGCTTCTTTGTAGCAAGTCATCTCATTGTAGGGGGGGTTTTCCCACTGGGTTTTTCTTCTCTACCTCATTATTGCATTTGTACATGGGTACCTGATCAGGCCTTGTTGTTAGGACCCATTCATGCTTTCATGCATCTTTTACTTAGTGTTTTAGCTACTTCCTAAGTTCATCTTAAGGGGGGGTGTTAGAGTAATAAGTTATTATACTTAATTAATTACATCATATTGGTTAATTAATTAAGTCACTTATCACTTAGTTACTTAAGCTAAACTTAGGCACATTAATAATTATTTATTAATTATTAAGTGTGCACACTAGGGTTTTGCCTTTTAGGGTTTCCTTTAGGGTTATGCATACATTGATTTTATAAAGCAAATCATCTCATGTAATTATTTGAATTTCTGAATAATATTATTTTCACATCTTCATGCAAAGCTCTGCTTTTATTTGCTTTTCTCTTCTGTGGAAGGTTTTTTGGTTTGCATGTCTGATCTTGGCTTCTAACAAGCTTCGCTCATCATAGTCGTTACAACTTCTTGAATAGTCATGTTTTTCCTTTCAACTGCTCCATTTTGTTGAGGAGTCCTAGGGGTAGAAAAGTGCCTCTTTACTCCATTAATCTCACAAAACATGTTAAATTCATTGGAAGTGAACTTTCCACCTCTTTCAGACCTCAAACATTTTATCTTTAAATCCATTTTATTCTCAACCATAGATTTAAATGCTTTAAATCTATTTAGAGCTTCATATTTCTCTCTAAGAAAGGTAACCGATGTCATTCTAGAATAATCATCAATCAAAACATGAAATACCTATCACCTTGAAGACTTCTCACTCTTGTATGACCAAAAAGGTCTGTATGTGCCAATTACAATAGTTTGGTAGAAGATTGTTCCTTTCCTTTGAAAATACTTATTATTTGTTTTCCAAATTGACAATCTCTAGAAACATTGATAGGCTTTGTAATCCTTGGCAAGTCTCTCACTGCTTGAACTAAACTGATTCTAACCAAATTATCAAAATTGATGTGACACATTCTCCTGTTCCATAACCAACTATCATTAACCCAAGTCATAAAACAATGACCATCAACACCCTTGAGCTGATAGATATTTCCATATGCCCTCTTTCCAACAACAATTACAATTTCAGACCCTTTTCTCATCTCACATCCATCATCCTAAAACTTAAGATTGTATCCTTTGCTACACATTTTTCCAACACTCAAAAGGTTATGCTTTAATCCCTTGACATATTAAATATCATCAGTATTATGTTATCCATCAAAACTGATTAAACCTATTCCACAAATCTTAGCACCTAAATCATCTCCAAATTTAACAAGTCCTCCATCATATTTTTTAAGTTTAACAAACTTAATTTTATCTTTGGTCATGTTTTTTAAGCAACCACTATCAATAACTCAATATTTATTAATCCCATCTAACATGAAATGTAGATACCAAGGTACCTTCATTCTTATCCTTCTTCTTCAGAGCACTTTCCTTCACACATCTTTCAGATTTAGTAGAAACAAATTCATCTTGTAAAGCCAAAAACAAGCATTCATTATCACCAGAATCTCCATAATCAGATTCATCATCAAAAATACCAACATCTTCTTTGACATAGTATCTTTTCTTGATCATCTTACATTTGTTCTCCTTATTCTTATTATTCACAACTCTATTTGGACATCTTAAAGCATAGTGACCTATATTTCTGCAACTAAAGCACTTGAAAGGTAATTTACCCTTGTACATACTGGTGTCATTTTTCATCCTTCTTACAAAGTTAGCCTCTACATTATCAAGATCATCTCCATCTGAATCTTCAACCTTTTCTAATTTTCCAATCTTGAAAGCAGTCCCCACTTTTGCACCATTTTTTGGACCAATTTTTCTCATTTCAAATATAGTTAGTATACCATACAATTGATCTCTAGTGTAAGTATTTAAATCTAAAAATTCCTCAATAGAAAAAAAAAATCACTATAAGAATCAGGAAGAGTTCTGAGAATTTTCTTTACCACTTTAGGTTCTTTGACTTGTGCACCAAGACCTCTCATTGACTTGTGCACCAAGACCTCTCATTGCACTTACCAGTTCATTAACCCTTTGCATGTAACTTGTGATTGTTTCATCATCAAACATTCACAAAGTCTCAAATTGTGCCTTCAAATTTTGTAACTTAGTTTGTTTAACCTTATCATCTCCTTCATAGATACTTTCTAGCTTATCTCAAACTTCTTTAGCAATTTTTAAATTCATAACTTCCACTAGTTCAGTATTTCCAAGACTAGTCAAAAGAACAAACCTTTCCTTACCATTTGTTTCATAGGCCTTGATTTCATCACTTGTGCCCAATCTATTTGCAAGCATGGTGTATGTAGTATTTATTTCCTTTGAAACTTCAAATCCAAGATAAATCATATAGCCTTCCAACTTTTCCTTCCAGAATGCATAGTTTGTACCATCAAACATAGGGATCTCCCTCTTGTTCACCATCCGGATCTACCTCAAGTGGTCAAGATTTTTTTTAAGGAACCTGGCTCTAATACCAATTTTTGAATGAACAAGACAACTGAGAGGGTGGATGAATCAGTTGTATCAAATTAAAACATTAAAACCTTCAATAGTAATCAGATCCACATGCATTCATTAAAACATAGGGATCTCCCTCTAGATCACCATTCGGATCTACCTCAAGTGGTCAAGCTTTTTTTTAAGGAACCTGGCTCTGATATCAATTTTTGAATGAACAAGACAATTGAGAGGGTGGGTGAATCAGTTGTATCAAATTAAAACATTAAAACCTTCAACAGTAATCAGATCCACATGCATTCATTAAACCCTTAATCTATTATAATGCTTAAACATGAAAAGTAGATAACATAAATTGAAGCAACAAAAACCATGCACAAGAGAACATCATATTTACATGGAAAAACCAATGAGCGAAAAACCATGGTGAGGATTAGCTCACAATAATAAGTAATTACAAAAACTAGTACAAAGAGGCTCATTTCCATAATAGGACACACTGTCCAGAAAGGCTCATAGCCTAGGCTCACTGTTGGAATAGAAAGAAGAAAGAAGATAAAGTGTTACATAGAGAACACACTCTCAATGCAACAAATATTCCACCACAAAAAGTTCAACAACACTCATAGCTTTCAAGAGATCAAGATACCTCATCTCAATGCATTCAACAATCTTTTGTTATAGCTCACATTGCATTTCACACTTTTGCACTTAATTTCACATCACAACACACAATTTTATTCACCACCTCATCACACATCAACTCTTTTTGAATTTATACCATCCTCAACTTGAAAAACATCTTCAATTCAGCTACATACACCTTTAAACTCTACAAATTCAAAATAGATCTGCACTAAGCATTCCCATGGTCGATAGGAATGAAAGTGGACCAATAAAAAACTTAACTGAGACCCAAATCAACTCACACACCACGCTACACCTTCATTAATGTTTTGTTGGGTAAACATTCTGTAATCTCTTTATAGATTACAAAACTTGATTTTCATCCATAGCTAACTGAAAAAAGATACCAACACAAGAAACACACCCTCAACTTCACAAGACCTGAAACCAATTTGCGGAGAAATGCAGAGCAAAGACATTTATCCTATACACCTTTACAATGCACAATTCACACATTGGTGAACACAAATTCTTTTGTACGATGATCTAGCACACCAAATATTGAATACAACACCTCTGAATAGCTCTACTCAACATATTTAAATCACACAGATAGATCTTCAACCTAGAAGAAATGCAGAGCAACACAAGAACACATCTTTGTAACCCAAAACACTACTACAACACACTATTTCCTCTTTTTATAATTTTTTCTTAAAATCACTTGGAAACCAAGCACCAGAGACACATCCTCATCACCTTCATCACTTCCTTGATCATAGATAGAATCTTAACAAAGCAACACTAGAGGTTGACACCAGTAGCTTTACTAATGACAACATAATGCAATTAATCAAAGCATGGATAACATCAACTGCTCATATTCTTGCAACAATCTCACCCAACAATATACATTAATGACAACACAGGCTTGTTGACATCAATGACAACACTAATTTCTCATACTTACAACAATCTCCCCCTTTGTCATTGATGGCAACACATGATGTGAAAAAATATCAAAGACACAATAACTCTTCTCCATACCTATTTCCTTTTCTCTTTTCTCCCCCTTTGACAACATACTCATGACTTCCTCTTCTGAGTCTTTCTCTCTCCTTGATAACTTGTTATTTTTCACATGACTTTCTCTCCCCCTTTGACATCAATGGAAAAGGACCAAAATATTTGCATTGTTTATTCTCTTCCTTTGGCATCGATCAACTTTCTTACTACTGCTCTACAACATCTTCCCTTAACTGCTATGTATACTCCCCCTTAGGAGCACACACCAAACTACACCAAATCAACAACCACTACACAATGACAACACACACTCTTCTAATTGCAACAACCAACAATGCAACTACCCACTCCCCCTTAGAGGTAGCCACCAACATTAGTCCAGAACAAGGAATGAATCTTGAGATCCACTGGACTGATGCATCGCCTTATGCATCTAGTTCAAAGAAGGAGGGGAAATAACCCCCAACCTTTCTCGGGGATACTCAAAAGTATGCTTAGGAAGAGCCTTAGTAAATATATCATCAATCTGATCCTTTGTAGGCACATATTCAAGCTTCACTTCATTCTCCACAACCTTCTCTCTTATAAAGTGATATCTAATTGAAATATGTTTTGTCCTTGAATGCATTTTTGGGTTCTTTGAAATATTGATTGCACTTGTATTATCACAAAAGATAGAAATAAGATCATCATACACCACTTTGATATCCTTCAATGTTTGCCTCATCCATAACACCTATGTGCAGCAAGATGTTGTAATATACTCAACCTTTGCAGTAGATAAAGATATTGAATCTTGTTTCTTTCTTAGCCATGATACCAATCTACATCCAAGAAAGAATGCACCACCACATGTACTTTTCTTGTCATCAACACAACTAGCCCAATTTTCATATGTGTAAGAACTCAAGGTGAAATAAGAATCCTTTGGATACCACAAGCCATCATCTAGAGTTCCCTTTAAATATTTGAATATCCTCTTCACTACTGCAACATGTGACTCTCTAGGGTCTTCTTGCAATCTAGCCACAAGACAAACTGCATGCATGATATCTGGGCTAGTAGTAGTTAGATATAGTAGTCCACCAATAATTGATCTATACTTGCTCTATCAGCCTTAGGAGATTCATCATTCTTGCTCAGTTTGCAACTAGTAACCATAGGAGTACATACCGGTTTAGAGTCCTCCATTCCAAACTTCCTCAACATTTCTTTGACATACTTTTATTGTGAAATGAATATGCCTTTGTGTATATGATTGATTTGTAGCCCAAGGAATAAATTCATCTCCCCAAACATAGAAATCTCAAACTCTTTTTTCATCTCTTCTACAAACTTCTTGCATATAGCTTCATTACCTCCAAAATTTATGTCATCAAAAAACACAACCACAATCAAGATTTGATCTTTTTCATCTTTAAAGTAAATATTACTATATGTGGTACCTTTATTGAATCCTTGTTGTATCAAATACTTATCCAACCTTTCATACCAAGCTCTAGAAGCTTGCTTCAATCCATATAATGCCTTCTTCAATCTGCAAACCATATTCGGTTTGTCTGATAACTGAAATCCTTCTGGTTGTTCCATGTATACTTCTTCCAATCCTCCATTTAAGAAATAAGACTTCACATCCATTTAATAAACTTTGAAATCTTTATGTGTTGCAAAATCCAAAAACATCATGATAGCTTACATTCTTTCCACCATAGCACATGTCTCCTCAAAATCTATTCCTTCAACTTGTGAGTAGCCCTTACATACAAGTTTTTCCTTGTTTGTTACCACCTCTCCATTCTCATTTAGTTTGTTTTTGGACACCAATTTTGTTCCAATTATTTAATTTTTTGCATGCCTTGGGACAAGTTCCCAAGTCTGATTCTTTTCAATCTACAGTAGTTCTTCTTCCATAGCCTTTATCTAATGTTCATCTTTGCATGCCTCAATCACTGTTTTAGATTCAACTTCAGAAAGTAAACACAAATTTACCTCTTCTTCAACAACTTTCCTTCTTGTCAATACACCTTTTCTTTTGTCTCCAGTGATATGTTCTTCAGAATGATTTATCTACACATACTTAGGGGTTCTAAGGGTCTTTTCTAGAGCTTCTTCCTCTTCAAACTACACTTCCTTTTCCTTAGCCTTTTATTTTTCTCTACAATCAATCTCATCTGATTCATATCCATCTATCACCACTGAGTTCTGAAAATCTTCATCAACCTTCACACTTGCACTCGCAACAATCTTTCTTAGTCTTTTGTTGTAGCATCGGTAGGCTTTACTTTTGGTAGAGTATCCAAGGAAGATTCCTTCATCAGACCTTACATGAAACATTCCCAAGTTTTCTTCATATCTTTTGATATAACATTTGCTTCCAAACACTTGGAAGTACTTGAAAGTAGGGATCCTTCCATACCACAACTCATAGGGGGTCTTTATGATGTTTCCTTTTGCTTGAACTCTATTAAGTATATAAACAGTAGTATGAATTTCTTCTCTCTAGTAGACTTTTGATAGATTTTCTTCTTTCATCATAGTCCATGCAGCTTCCTGAATAGTTTTGTTTTTCCTTTCAACCACTCCATTTTGTTGAGGAGTCCTAGGGGTAGAAAAATGCCTCTTTATGCCATGATTCTCACAAAAAATGTTAAATTCATTGGAGGTGAAATATCCACCTCTATCAGACCTCAAACATTTTATTTTCATATCCATTTCATTCTCAACCATAACTTTAAATGCTTTGAACCTATCTAGGGCTTTAGATTTATCCTTAAGAAAAGTAACCCATGACATTCTAGAATAATCATCAATCAATAGCAAGAAATACATGTCACCTTGAATACTTCTTACTCTTGTAGGACCACAAATATTTGTATGCACCAATTCCAACAATCTGATAGTAGATTGTTCTTTTCCATTGAAACTTCTTGTTTGTTTTCCAATTTAGCCCTCCTTGCAGATAGCATTTATAGGATTTGTAATCTTTGGAAGATCTCTCGCTGCTTTAACTGAATTGATTCTTACTAGATTATAAAAATTAATGTGACACATCCTTTTGTGTCAAAGCCATCTTTCATTAATCTGAGTCATAAAGCAATGGCCATCAACACCCTTGAGCTGATATACATTTCCATCTATCCTTCTCCCAGTAGCAATCATAGTTCTAGACCCTTTTTTGATCTCACATCCATTATCCTGAAACATAAGATTATATCCTTTGCTACACATTTTTCCAACACTCAATAGGTTATTCCTTAAACCCTTAACATAGTAAACATCATCAATATTATGCTTGTTATCAAAATTAATTTAACCTATTCCACATATCTTAGCACTTGAATCATCACCAAATCTAACAAGTCCTTCATCATACTTTTCTATTTTAACAAACCTACTCTTGTCTTCGATCATATGGTTAGAGAAATCACTTTCAATGATCCAATAGTTCTTATCCTGTCTAGCATGAAAATTAAGTACCAAATTACCTTTAGTCTTATCCTTTTTCTTTGGAAGGCATTCCTTGACACATATTTCAAAGTTAGTAGAAAAAGATTCATCTTTTAAAACCATGAAAAAGCATTCACCATCTTCATCATCTCCATAATAAGATTCATCATTACAAATCCTTGCATCTTCTCTAACATAATATCTTTTCTTAATCGTCTTACCTCTATTCTCCTTGTTTTTGTCATTCACAACTCTGTTTGGACATCTTGAAGCATAGTGACCTATCTTTCCACAACTAAAAAATTTGAAAGGAAAGTTAACTTTGTACTTACCAATAACCTTTTTCATCCTTTTGACAAAGTTAGCTTCCACATCATCAAGATCCTCCTGATCTAATTCTTTTGTCTTCTTTGATTTTCCAACCTTAAAAGCACTCTCAACTTTTGCACCATTATTTGCACCAAACTCTCTCATTTCAAATGTGGTTAGAGAACCAAACAACTGATCTCTAGTATATAAATCTATATTTGCAAATTCCTCAATAGTAAAAACTTTATGACTATAAGTTTTAGGCAGGGTTCTAAGAATTTCCTTTACCACTTTTGATTATTTGACTTTTCCACCAAGACCTCTGATGGAGCTAACCACTTCATCTACCCTTTGCATGTAGCTTGTAATGTTTTCATCTTCAAACATTCACAAGTTCTCAAAGGTTATCTTCATATTTTGCATCTTAGCTTGTTTAACCTTATCATCTCCATAAATGCTTTCCAACTTTGTCCAAATTTCTCCATCAGTTTTCAAATTCATAACTTTTACTAATTCAGAATTTGTGAGACTACTTAAAAGAGCATACCTTGCTTTATTATTTCTTTCATTGGCCTTGATTTCAGCTTTAATGCTCGGACCATTTGTAGGTATAGTATATCCCTCCTAAACTGATTTCCAAACATCAAATCCCAAATAACTTAGAAAGCCTTCCATCCTTGTCTTCTAGAATGTATAGTTTGTTCTATCAAACATAGGGATCTCCTTCTTGTGTGCCATCCCAGATCTACCTCAAGTGGTTAAGCTTTTCTTCCAAGGAACCTTACTCTAATACCAATTTTTGAATGAACAAGACAACTAAGAGGGGGTGAATCAGTTGTACCTTAAAACTTGAAAACCCTCATACACATTCAGATCCACATTCATTCATTAAACCCGTAAATTGGTTATGATGATTTAGCATGAAAATAAAATAACTGAAACTGAAACTACTTAACACCATACACAATATATCACCAAATTTACATGGAAAACCCAAGAAGGGAAAAACCAGGGTGATGATTATATCACACTATAAGTAATATCAACACCTAATACAATAGGGCTAACTCTCAGAGGGCTCGCTGCCCAAAGAAAGAAAGACTCACTGCCAAAAGGCTCACTGCCAAAATAGAAAAGAAGATAGAGAAAAAATGTTACACAAAGAGATCCATCCCAATACAATAGAGAATCCACCACAATGTCACCAACACCTTCGTAGCTTGACTAAAGAATTGTAGCCACCTTCTGCTCACTGCATCTAGCAATCTAACACATGAAAGCTCGCACTACACTTCTCAATTTTTCACTCTAAAACTCTGCACTTTGCATCATTTGCATCTCTTGCATATATCTTATCATCCCTCAACAAATCAACTCTTATTTATACCATATTCAACCTTGAAACCCTTCTCCAAGGTCGGTTATGCACATCAACCACACAAATTAAAATTAGATCGATGCTAAAACACTTTTTGGCAAGTAGAAGTGAAAGTGGACCACATCACACCTTAATTGGGTCCCAAAACTATAACACCACTCAACCACACACTTCTATAAATAATAAGCATTCACTGCAATTAGTGTGAACACCAAGTTGGTTGATACCCATGCAAACACCATTAAAATTTTAAGTGTACGCTTCCTTAAGTCTAAGGATGACTCATGAACCACACACCACACTTGAACATGATCTAGAATATTCTTCAAACACCCTAAAATCCAACAAACTCCTTCATGACAACTTCCACTTGAAGAATGTACACACCCAGTACACTCAAACAACTCTACCATACACAATTACTTAAGAAACTAACTTTTGAAGCACCAAAACTCGAACCACCTTGACTGAAAAAAGATACCAACACAAGAAACACACCCTCAGCTTAACAAGACCTGAAACCACTCTAGGGAGAAATGCAAAGCAAATACATTTCTCCCAAACACCTCTGCAATGCACACTTCACACACTAGTGAACACAACTTCTTTTGTACAATGATCTGGCACACCAAATATTGAATACAACATGTTTGAACACCTTTGATCAACATATCTGAATTACATAGATAGAAATTTAACCTAGAAGAAATGTGGAGCAACACAAGAACACATCTCTGCAACCCAGAACACCACTGCAACACATTGTTTCCTCTTTTTATCAAATTTTATCAAAAGCACTAGGAAACCAAGCACTAGAGACACATACTTATCACCTTTATGACTTCCTTGATCATAGACAGAAGCTTATCAAACCAACACTATAGGTTGACACCAATAGCTTTACTAATCACAACATAATGCAATAATCAAAGCATGGATAACTTCAACTGCTCATACTCTTGCAACAATCTCACCCAACAATAGACCTTTATTAACCTTTAATATGATTTATTTGATTAATTAACCTTTAATTCTTCTACTATTAAATAAATAGAAATATTTATTTATATAGTTCATCTTTTAAATTCTTCAATCTTTATTCTATTATTTCGTCTTAATTACATAAATAAATTTCACTTTGTTTTATTTAATTATCATAATCAAATTCATCTACTATTGAATAAATAGAAATATTTATTTATTTAGTTCACATCTATATTCTTCTGATTATTCTCTCTTAATTAATAAATAAAACTTCAATAGTTTTTAATTATCATTATCCCTCTTTTATTAAATAAACAATATCAAAAATATTTGTTTATTTTAATAATTTTTATTTCTTCCTAAGTTTGAATAAATCCAAAATATTCAAATTAAAAGCATATTCTATAGCTAATCAATATTTCACCTACCAAATTAGACATAAAATGTCTAATTTAATTCATCTCAACCTTCATGGGAAAATTTGGAGAAAAATTTGTAGGAAATCCTCTTCATCCTCTTCCAATGATTCTTCCTATCTTCTAGCTGAGTATTTTTCTAGGGAGTAACAATCCCCATGATCAGCTTAGGCTTCTTCATCTCTCACCTTTCAATCCTCCAGATCAAATCCAAACCTTTTCTTTGTTGCCTCTTTGCAAATGTGTTGTCGTGAATCTATAAATACAACCTTTCTCTACAGGAAATGGATCCCAACTTCTGTGCAAACTTACTTTGCAGGAATACCAATTGAGCAATCAAGCATCTTAGCAATAGCATTATCATTTAGCAATAACAATCATAGCATTTTAGAATCAATATCATGGTTGCATCATAGTTTACTATAGCTTCCTTTTACCATATTCATGTCAATTTAGATCATAGCTTCATCATTATCATTTAGATATCATCATATAGGATTAGATTATTGCATTTAGCAGCATCTCATTCTCTAGATTGGCATTTTAATAGTCACAATGTTTACTAAATATGAGAGCACCATGACTTAATAAATCTTTGTAGATAGAGAACAATATGACGCTTTCAAGAGTTATCCTGTATTAATTAGATTAATTATTGTTGATTCTATTGATATAATGTCTTATTAAGAAGTGTCGTTTGTTATTTTACTCATTACTTATTCCACACTTACATTTTGGCGCCCACCATAGGGCCCCTCACCCCATATTTTACATCTTTTTTTCTAAAAAGTGTCTGTGCAAGCTTCGGATGTGTTTCTTTTAGCACAATTGAAATATTTTTCGACGCATCCACCAAAAACTCCAACGCATCTAAAGATTGTTCCAGCACATTTGACTGAACTTCCAGCACACTCTATTGTAGCACGTATGATCAATTTTTTGGTGCATACGACAAATTTTGTAGCGCATCTGATTGATTATGTGGTGCATATGATCAATTCTATAGCGCATATAACCTCTGTTATAGCACATTTGTAAATTGTCGTTTGGATCTGATGCGACTGGGGCCAGTGGTTTCATAGTTGTTTTTGGATTAAAATGAACCAATCCTAGGGTAGTCATTTGGATTAAAATACACCAATCCTAGGGTAGTCACCATACATTTTCTATCTCGATTAAAATAAACATCATATCTTTTGTGAAGCAATATCTTCACGTAGAATAGCAAATTGTCATTTAGACTTTAAAAACTGAACATTGTCTACCGTGATTGTACGGTGATAGCTCTATGCTCTCCCCTTAACTAGGTGATCAAAATTCTAGACTCATCTTTTAATTCCATGTACTTTATGCTTTTTTAAATCCTTTAGAAGGCCTACCATAGTGGGAAAAAGTATTCACCCTATGAGAATGCCCTAAGTGGGAACAACCAAAGCCAGGTTTTCCAACCCCCTATAAAATAAAAGTGAATCTGGGGAGACCCAAATTTACCGGAAGTGTACAAGATAACCATCCCCAAAATATTTTTTTTAAAGATTGGGAGGTCTCCTGAGGGAGTTTATCATTTGTCACTCTAAACAGATACCCTATCTACGAACCTTAGTATAGAATCCAACTGAAGTTAGTTTCTAAACATTGTAATACTCACGGTGCAAGGGGAGGGAAGAATTTTCCCCCGACACTCACCATATAATTTCCAAGGATCGTTTGCTCAAGGGATCGAAATCTAACTTTGAGTACGTGCCTGGAAAAGACAAAAACACGGGCGCCCTCTAGGGGGTGACACGGTTGTGTGAGTCAACGAAATTTTAAGATGTGGGTTGTTGAGCATTATGATGGCCTTTTTGACCTTAAGAGTGAGTTTTCTTGAAGTGTATTCTTTGTCAAATACCAGCGGAAATCAAGGAGGATCATGTTTGATTATTGAACATACACTTATTGTTTAGATTCTAGGACTTAAAAACAACTATTTTACAATTGCTTGTGTTTTCAAAAACATTAATTCAGATAAAGATCATCAAGAAAAACATGAATATTTTGACAAATCAACCTATGAAATTTATGATTAGGGATTGAAAATCAACAACATTTGTCAAGAAACCAAAGAAGCAACTTAGCTACAATTTTTTTTTGGAAAAGAGACGTTTCTTATATCAAAGTAGAAAAATCTTGCTTAAACATCAAACTTTCATCCATAGGTATCATGACTTTGCTAGAGGATATACTAATGATTTTGCTTTAGAGCCTTTATATTCACAAGCTTATTTCCAATGAAGAGCTTTTTCACAAAAGCATAATCATAGTCAACCCATTCGTCAATCTTTCATCCCACAACCAGCAATACAATATTCCAACAGCCCAAATCAATTGTTACAATAGAAAAAAAACTTGGGAACATTAGGCTTTTAGATCATCAAAATTAAAGATTTACCAACAAGATACCCTGTCAAAATATACATGATTCAAAAAATTACACCCAAAAATCAATCCTTTTATTGAGAAAAACTAGACAACATTGTGAACAATCCCAAAATAGCACATACACAATCTATTTTAGCACATACACAAATTATTTTAGCAAATCTATTGTCCAAATAGCACATACAACCACTGTTTCAGTGCATCTGCAGTTTGTCACCAAAATTTACTAGTGTCAAAAATTACCAGTATCTTGGCACAACCACGGTCTGTTTTAGCACATATACCCTATCTGAATGCACATTCACCATATCTTTTAGTGCATCCACAGTTTGTTTTAGCACATATACCTTGTCTGACAGCACATTCACCATACCTTTTAGCACATACACCATCTGTTTTAGCGCATCTGACCTTTGTAATAGCACATCCACAGAACAAGAAAATAGAGAGCTATTTGAAACCCCTGTCAGATTTTTGGCATTAGAACTCGAGTTTTTATCAGAATAGAAACATTTTCACAATCCAGACAATGTCTTAAACTTGAAACAAATAGGATCTTACAATTCAAAATCTTTCAAGTTAAACCTAGATCTTGCAACTTTAAAGTGTCCAATTATCAAAAATAGATCTCGGTTATTACATTAAGTTTCATTATCAAGATTATGTCATCCTACCATCATGAAACGAAACACAATAATTAGATTTTTAACTTAGTCTCATCAATAGAATCTATCATTCTATTTGACTTAGTTAAAATCCTTGACACTCATCCAAAAATATCAAAGTTTAGTGAGAAAAAAAAAAACACTTGTATGCCAATTTTGACGAGGTTACAAAGACAGAAACTTAGAGAAAAGGAAATTGAAACACCAAACACAATGGCTGAAGAAAATCCCTTTCACAGATTTCACCAAAATGATACAAATGAAATAACCCAAGAAGACATTCAGATAGCACAACAAGATCCCAATTTCCATAAATTCATAGAAAAAGTCTTCGAACAAGATATGGAAAAATACCTTTTAATGCTAGTTGAACTAGGTGCAAAACTTCCAAAAGATTTCAATATCAATCGATTAAAAGAAGCACCAGTGAGAACTGAAACTGAACCACAAAACACAAATAAAGTGGTGGCACTAACACATCAAATGAAAAACTTGCAACAACTTTAGGATATGCAAAAAGGAACCACAAAGAGGTACTCATTATAGGAAATTTTTCCTTATCCTTTTGATCCAAGTGTGGACATGATACCATTTCCTAGACATTGTGAATTCCCAAAATATGACAAGTACAATAGTAAAACAGATCCAATTGACCATGTGAGTGAATTCAGAACCATGAGTTTAGAATTTTTACAAGAGGAAACTTATCTAATGAGGTTATTTCCAAGGAGCTTATGAGGCCAATGTATGGAATGGTTTTTTGAACTACAACTAGGAATTCAAACTTTTGAAGAACTAGTCAATAGGTTTATCTCACAATTTTCCTTTAATATTCAACATGAGGTAACAATAAAAGACCTTTACAACATGAAACAGAAAAAAGGTGAAACATTACTCTAATTTCTACAACAATGGTGAAGGTTGTTCGCTAGATATCCTTGTTCTATACTAGAAGAAGAAAATATGGATCTATTCATTGACAACTTAACTGATGACATGAGCTATAGGCTTCAACTACAATGTCCACCTACATTTGAGAAAGTGATTGAAAATGGGCTCAAGATCGAATAAGCCTTAGTCAAAAGAGGAGTGATAAAACATTACAATGAAGGATCAAATAATATAAATTCCTCAAATCACTATGGCAACAATGATAAACCCAAGTTTTGGAAAAAAAATAGAAATACTAGAAACAATGATGCTACAAATGACACACAAAATGTGAAACTAGTATTTAATTTGACGGAAACTACTACAAATACCAATCAACATAATGACCAAAACATCAATCAAAATGTCAGTCAAAACAACAATCCAAACAATGGAGAATCTAAGCCACAATCATATCCAAGACCATCAAATCGATGAAGATTCACACCATTGGGACAAACACTAGAATCAAAAATGAGAGAACTTATTGCAAATGAACTTATCACCTTACCTGAAGCAAGAAATTGGGAACCAAAAGTAAAACCATCTTGGTGGAATGATGCTGACTATTGTAACTTTCATAAAAACAAAGGACATAAAACAAATGATTGTATACAGTTGAAACATCTAGTACAAGATTTGATTGACAACAAGAAATTATTTGTAGAAGGACCTCAAAAAAACAATGATCATGATGCATTTAAAAATCCTTTACCAAATTATGAAAAGGGAGAATCTTCTTCTACAAACAGTAAAGGTAAAAATGTAAACTACATTTTTTACAGCACTATTCATTGTATCTCTACAGTTGAGAATAATGATGTGGCTAACAATCAAACTGACAACGTAGAAACCAATGACATCATACCCATAGATCTGGTCCCAAACATGGAAACATCCGACAATTAGATCAATGTCATAAAAATCAGGGAAAATCAAGATTATCAACTAGTTAACATGACAAGGGGGCAATCCAAGGTAATATTGAAAGGAGTTTCATCTAAAACCATTGCTACCCCTTCAAATCAATACAACATCATCAATCAACTACAGAAAATACCAGCACAAATATCAATTTTGGAACTCCTTAAAATCTCACCATCTCATAAGGAGGTTTTAGAACAAGCTCTTGTGGCCACAACAGTACCCAATAATTTGGATGTTTGTCAATTCCAGGCTATGGTGGAACACTTAACCACGCCTCACTATCTATCATTTTCAGAACAAGATGATGTGTCACTTACTCATCCACACAATGTCGCTCTTCATATTGAAGTCTTAATCCATAAACACCAAGTAAAACATGTCTTAATAGATGGTGGAGTTGGTTTAAACATTTGCACTTTAAAATTTATTTGAGCACTAGGTTATTTTGATAATGCTATTGATGCCAGAAGGAAGATCACAATAAAATCCTATGATGAAGAAGAGAGATCCTCCAAGGGGTTGATTGTATTGCCTATCCAAGTGGGACCAATTGTGAAGAATATTGTTTTCCAAGTATTAGACAAAGAGCTCACTTATAACATACTCTTGGGACGTCCCTAGATCAATGAAATGCAAGCAGTACCTTCAACTTATCATCAGTGTTTAAAGTTTTTGGTTAATGGACAAGAAGTCACTATTTCAGCTGATTACAATAATCCTCAAACTTGTAACACGCTTAAAACAACTCAAGACACTTTGGTGCACCATAATATGGAAGCAAACACTTCTAGTTCATCCAACGGTGAAAGGAAATTAAATGTTATATCTAAATGGGTTGAGAAAAAGGACCAGTCAAAAGAAACAAGTGTTGTTGACTTCACTCCATCAAACAATGAAGCTCAACTGGATTCTCTATCACAGCAATTCAAAGACAAGATCCAGTTAAAAGACAAAGGCATAGGAGAGTATTCCATTGAACAATCTTTATGTTTTTCATAATTGCTGCCATCTCCAAGGACATATGGACAGCCATAATCATCAACACCTACCACAGTTCTAGATGATAGATTTGTAAAGGCAGGTACTCTAGAAGAATAATATGAAGATAAGGCCATTCTCAATTGGCTCTACAAAGATGAGGAAGCATCTACATCGGCAACTATCAGCATCAAGACAGATCAATATGGAAAGGGAAAAACAATATTAGAGAAAATGGGGTATGAAGGACAAGGACCTATTGGTAAAAGAAAAGAAGGAATTGTAGAACTCATCCAACCTCTTACACTTCAACCAAGAGACAAAACATGATTGGGTTATATAGGGGAAACAAAAGAAGAAAACACTCATAGAGTTGTAGAAATAATCCTTCAAATGCGGGATAGTTCTGAGATAGATTCTAATGAGTATGAGTGGGATTATTTATCAGAAACATCATGCAAGGACATACAAATTTATTTCATCAAAGAGTATGCACCCACACACGAGGAGGGACAAAGTTCAAGGACTAGACCCCTTGTATTTGGATCACAAAATATCGATGACTAAAGTAAGGATGGACAGATATCAAGTGAGATAGACGAATTGAAGGAGAGTACTATCATAGACCTTGACATTATCACTGAAAATTTTGACAACATTGCTATTAGAACCTTTACTGTCATTGACCTTAACCAATCCAATGACTTTTTACCATTAATGCATCCTAAACTTATCGACTGGGAACCAACTGAACCTATCAATATTCTTATCTTTGTGAATGATGATGCTATTGTAAATGTCCTTTGTTGTGATGAACCTGACACAAGTGCTAATCATAAATCTCATAACAGTGCTCCAAGTCAGGAGGGTGTCAAATCTTTCAATTGAAAAATTGAAAACAAGAGTAATAGATCTAATGGTGAAAACCATTCAATGGCAGCATTAGATCTTGAAAAAGAAAAAATAAAGAACGTATTTGATGGTGAAAACCTCTTTGAGGCACCAAAGGATGGGAGATTTGACACCCTTCCAAAACATTATCATGAAATATCATCAGTGTTGGTGGAGCCTACCCAGTCTATCAATATTGGCACAGCAAAAAGGAAAAAACTCTACATCTGGCAGCATCAATGACTAAACAAGAAAAGCCATAATTCATCAAGTTCTTTGAAAACAGAAGCATTAACTTTGCTTGGTCATACTCTGATATGCCAGGTTTGGATCTAGATCTTCTAATGCATCATTTATCTCTACCATTTGGGATAAAACCTGTGAAACAAAAACTAAGGAAAATGCATCCGCATATCACCTTGATGGTAAAAGATGAGCTGAAAAAGTTGTTAGATGCAGGATTCATCAGGTCTATCGATTATGCTGAGTGGATTTCTAATATTGTACCTGTATCTAAACCAGATAATAGTATCAAAATATGCACAGATTTCAGAGATCTAAATAAGGCTTGTCCAAACGATGATTTTCCTTTACCAAACATTGACATTATTGTGGACTTAACAGTAGGACATGCCATGTTGTCACTAATGGATGGCTTCTCAGGGTATAACCAAATCAAGATAGCACCTGAAGATCAGGAAAATACAACATTCACATGTCCATGGGGCACATTCTATTGGAACGTCATGCCCTTTGGGTTGGAAAATGCAAGTGCAACATATCAGCATGCAATGACCACTATTTTCCATGACATGATGCATACTTTTATGGAAGATTACGTTGATGATATATTAGCAAAATCATATACCAGAGAAGGACATCTGGAGATTCTGGGAAAAATCTTTACAAGACTAGAGAAATTCAATGTTAGATTAAATCCTCATAAATGTGTGTTTGGGGTTACATCGGCAAAACTCCTAGGATACATAGTGTCAGAAAAGGGTATCAAGGTGGATCCTGCCAAGGTCAAGGCAATAATGGAAATGTCACCACTAAAGAATATCAGTCAATTAATATCTCTATAAGGAAAGCTACAATCAATCAAAAGATTTATCTCCCAATTAGCAGATAAAAGTCATCCCTTCAATCATTTGCTACATAAGAATGTCTCTTTCAAATGGGATGAGGGATGTCAAACAGCTTTCAATCAAATAAAGAAATATCTGATGCCACCTCCCATATTGATGCCACCTACAAAAGAGAGACCATTGTTACTATACATTGCAACAACAGACATTTCTTTAGGAGCTCTATTAACACAAGAAGATCTTGAGGGAAGGGAACAAGCTATTTATGATATCAACAGGACTTTGAATGGTTATGAGATAAATTACACCTTCATCGAGAAAGCTTGTTTGGTAGTGGTATTTTCTACCCAGCAGTTGCGACATTATATGTTAACCCACACAGTCAAACTTAGCAAAGATTGATCCCTTAAAGTACTTACTCAGCAAGGCTACTCTAATAGGGAGACTAGCCAAGTGGGTCATGATCTTGAGTGAATTTGATATCCAATATGTGGATAGGAGAGCCATCAAAGGTCAAGTGATTACAGATCAGTTACCTAAAGCTCCATTATCCAATGATCGTCCAATGAACATTGAATTTCCTGATGTAGACATTCTTACTGTGACAACACAACAATGGAGGATTTATTTTGATGGGTCATACACACAACGTGGGTTTGGTGTGGGAATTTTGTTTGTCACACCTCAAGGAAATACCATCCCAAGGTCCTATAGGCTAATGTTTCCATGTACATATAATTTAGCTGAGTAGGAAGCATTAATTATTGGCATCAAAGTGGCGGTTGAATGGAATATCACATAACTACAAGTATATGGAGATTCAAAACTAGTCATCTATCAGGTAAATGATGAATATCAGAAAAAGGATGAAAATTTGATTCCATATAAGAAGATGATAGATGATCTCAAAAACTACTTTATGGATATCAAGTTTGAACAGATTCCAAGGGCAGAAAATAAAGATGTGGATGTTATGGTGACAATTACTTCTCTCTTGCAATTGCCAGAAAAATGAGGTCGTTATGAGTTTATGGTGGAACAAGTTCCTAATCCTGCTTATGATAATCTAGATTCTCAAACCATATGCCATTTAGTTGACATTGACTCCTCAATCTATGGAAAGATGTATGCTTACCTAAAAGACAATATCCTTCCTCCTGATCTTTCCAAAAACTAGAAATGCAATTTCATTCACCAATCTACATGACATACCCTAATTGTTGACATACTTTACCATTGAGGTCTAGATGGTACTCTTCTTCGGTGTCTAGAACATAATGAGTCTGAGACAGCTTTACAAGTGGTTCGTGAAGGTATTTATGGAACTCATTCAAGCAGACTAACCCTAGCAAAGAAACTCCTCTGTTTGGGGTATTACTGGCCAAATATGGAGGAGTCTTATCAATTTGTTAAGAAATGCCAGAAATGTCAAATCCATGGTAACTTAATCCATGTGCCAGCACAAGAATTGCAACCATTTACTTCAACATGGCCTTTTTTTCAGTGGGGACTAGACCTAGTAGGAAAGATTAATTTGTCTTCATCCAATGGACACAAATTCATAATCATAGCAATGGAATACTTTACAAAATGGATAGAAGCGGTTCCCTTAACAACAATCACTAGGAAGTAGATATCTTCTTTCATACTGAACTACCTCATCTATAGGTATGGAATTCCTCAGTCCATTGTCATAGACAATGGTCGGCCTTTTAAGAATCAAGATGTGTAGGAACTATGTGAGAAGTTTCATATCCAACATCATTTTTCAACGCCATACTATCCTCAAGGGAATGGCTAGGAAGAGGCTTCAAACAAAATCATTTTGAAAATACTAAAGAAGACTATCAATGATGTTGGACGTGATTGACACGTTTAATTAAATCCTACTCTTTGGGCATATAGAACCAGCATCAGAACACCTATAGGAGCTATGCCATATGCCTTGGTATATGGATCAGAGGCCATATTACCCATTGAAGTTGAGATTCCATCACTTTGTGTGTCACTAAAAGGAATTATTCCAGATGAGGATTATAGAGTGTCTAGACTTCAAGAGCTGGAACTATTGGATGAATGTCGTCAACAAGTTGTGAACCATTTAATAGTATATCAATAGAGGATGTCCAGAAGCTACAATCACAGGGTTAAGCCTAGAATATTTCAGGTTGGGGATTTGGTCCTAAAGGAAAACCCTAGAAATCAACAGGACAGAGAAAAGAAAGGGAATTTTGAACCTAACTGGCTAGGTCCCTTTGTAATCATATCATTCTATGGATTCGGAGCCTATCGGCTATCTACACCTGAAGAGGGTATGTTCAATGAACCTATCAATAGTATCCATCTTAGGAAATTTTATACCTAAATCATCTAGTGCACGGTTGAAATGGTCACCTTGATGAAAACTTGGAAAACAGGCATCTTGGTGACATAAAATACAAAAAAAAAAATCAAAAAAAGAGAAAATACAAAAAAATCGAAAAAAGACAAAAAGACAAAAAAACCATAAAGTCTGAAAAAGTGCAATAAAAACATGTAGTGAAAACCTGGAAGCAGGTGCTACTTGTGATTTAAACCAGCTTTTCTATTTGTTAGATGCATAACTTGGTCGTTCACTTTCACCATTTTTTTCGCCTATCATTTGAAAAGTGAACATCATGTACATATCTTGGCAAAGTGATCATGTCACACCCTAGCTTGGGGGAAAAATCCTGAACTCACTGGGGGAAATAAACTTGAGCTTAAATGAATAGACAAATAGCAGTATGACAACGCAACAAACACAATGATCATTGGGAAACTCAACATGGAACATACATCAAACATCATATCACTTCAGAAAATCAACCATCCACATCAAGACAATTGAAATCAAACCAATCAGAACAACTCAAAATGGATGATCTAATCTGAATAATGATTGAAATACTTTAAGCAAAGGTTGAATTTTTGTACTTTGATCTTTGTTATCTTTAGAGCAACTCAATGATGTATTGAACTAAAGAATCTAGGAAGAAGAATGATATTTTCTTTGTCTGTTGTTTGTGAATTAAGTATTTATTGTGTGAATTGTCGCGAGACGTGCTCTACAAAGTATCACTGATGACATTCCAATTCACATAATAAAATGATTGATTATTGTCTTTTTACGCAAGAAATGCTCAGGTCATCTCGATTTAATTATACCTAGATGCTTGTGTTCACTTGCAATATCAAAAATCATGAAAGTAGTACTCAGGTCATCAAGGTCTAAATTATACCATCGATGCTTGTACTCAGTTTCAACATTTTTAAAGCTCCATGATGATAAAAAGAAAAATAAATGGACTATTAAGGTTCCAATGTTTGCATATATATTTTCATGATAAAATTAGATTGCATTAATGATTAGTCTTACATCTACAGAGTATTTGTTACAAAATCTGGTAAAGGATTCAAAAGGATGTTATCTTTTCTCATAAATGGATTGAGTATACTTAAAATTAACAAAAACATCACCATTATCATGTAGATGCATAATCATTTCAATTGCATATATTAGAAAACATTATTATTGTTGGTATTGTGTGCCTCAATTACACAGGCTGAAACCTCTGAGTGAGCTATTTCCCTGAGACTGTTGAGATGTCTAGCCGATCTGCTAGTTGATTTTGAACTATCGTTGTGACCCTTGGAATGTCTTGGCGATCGACGTAACCTTAACCTTCGGCGTAACCTGGATAGTCAGAATGAAGTTTCGGTGACAATAGAAAGTCTGGCCAATATCAGCATGACCTTTGGTCTATCTGGCCAATGTAGTAATCGGTGTGACTTGCTTCTGTCGGAATGAGTCTTAGCGCCGATAGAATTCTTGCCGATGGAACTATCCCGTTGATAGTCGTTGTGACTCTAGTCGATAGGACTTGGTCAGGGAGACTCTTGGCAAGGGATGTTATCAGTGAGACATGTGAGTTCATTATGACCCTCTTTCGAGAGTGTTGGTCTGGCCAATGGGTGTGCTTTCGATGTGATTCTCACCGATGAAGTGTTCTGAACTGCTGCTAGGTGTGAGGTCATCAGTGTGAGTTGGGACTTCAGTGAAACCTTCTCTGATGCATGTTTTATTTCCGATAAGGCTGATCCAATGATAGTTGATGCTCTCATTGGTCATCAGTATGACTCTGGTTGATGGCTTGTATCAGGGTGACTCTTGGTGATGAAAAGACAAATCGGAGTAACATGAAGGCTCGTTGGAACTCTTAGCAACTAGCGAAGGTCTTGCCGATGGTTCTGCAGTGGACATCGGTGGGATGTGTTGTCGATAGACTCAGTTTGGGTGATGGTTTTGAAGTTGATATGACATCTTTCCGATAGTAGGAACTTATGCCGATAGCGTCAGTAGATCATTGTAGCATCGGGGAGACACGGTCGAGTGTCTCACCAAAATGCTAATACTGTTTGAACATCTCTGACCGAATGAAAGACTATCCTATGTGGTGTTTTTTGGACAAATCAGAGAAGGAAGAATGCGAACCATTTTGTAGTTGGACTATTGTGATCGTTCCTATGGAAACTTCTATGTTGGAAATAGAAACATCTAAGTTGGGAATGGTTGAGATTGGTATATGTTCGGGTGAGCAACCGTATTGTCTGTGAGAGAGAGGGGGTCAAGAGGCTAGATGAAAAGGCCGAGGCCATGAGGCCAAAGTAGACAGAGAAAGAGAAGTGAGAGGCAGAGCTAAGCTATTGAAATCTCTCTAGATCAAATGTCATGGTTGATCTCTCATGTTGATCTGCACTGTATACTGTGTGAGAGTATTGCAATAGTGCGAAGGTTGCATGGTTTGTGAGAAGTTGATCAGGGAAATCTAATGGGGAGAGATTGCTACAAAGTTGACTCTAGAATGAACAAGATGTAATCTCTAAAAGGCTATGAGCCTGAAATTGTATTGTAACCTTTTGTTGCTGAATAATACAATGGCTCGATCTTTGGAGGGTGGGGTTTTTTACCCGAAAGGGTTTTCCCCACGTAATTTTTTTTGTTTTGTTTTCTGTCTCATCTTTCATGTTTGTTGATTCTCTTGTAGAATCTGTTAATGCTTGTTGAATTTACATGTGCTTCTCTCAGAAGGATTAATGTGGGAAATAAATTGTGTTTGTTTCTGCCTTGTGACATAGTTGTACATGCTTTTGAGGCAATCTAATCAGAATTAAAGTTACCGGCACTACAGATCTTGGATGTTTCTCCGAGATGATCAAAAAATTTCCTTACAAGTGGTATCAGAGCCTTCCTTTGGGTGTTGGTTCTGGGTATTTCTCTTGTGAAGATTTCTCAGTTTGTTAGGCTGAGGAAATATGGAGGAATCGACTGATGAAATTGATCCTTTGGTGAGTGGAAGTCTTGTGATATTCGAGACATCACGCAGCTTGAAGGATGGTGAAGATGGAGAAAAGGTAGTTGGTCATGTTGAATTGTTGTGATATGTGTCTCCTTGTTGGTAGCGGTATAACCTTGGTGTATGAGGTGGATTTCTTTGCTCTGTGGTTGTAGCAGTAAAGCTTTCATATTGGGTGTCTGTAAAGGCTCCTTGATGATATGGAGAAGCCTAGGTTGTTTCTCAGCCAAAAGAATGCTTATGCTAGGTGGTGTTTCCTGGTGTTGGAAGGCATTGTTTCATGTTAACCTCGAATACATAAAGGCTATGAAGTTAATCATTAGATGATTTGCAAGCTTTGAAATAGCCTATCTCTTTCTCGGATGCATGTACATGTTGGTGGTTCTAGATTTGGCCTGAAAGGGGCTTGGATTTCTTGAACTAATGTTTTCCTTTTAAAGGATGTTTTGTACTTGTATGGCTCTGTGGTTTTGTAGGTTTTACATGGATAAGAAAAGCTTGTGGTTATGTGGAGTTGCTATTAAGCTATTTTCTAGACCCTGGCTTTCAGGGGCATTGCTGGATGAGATAGTTGCAGTTTTGCATGCATGCTTTGTGGATGGTTTTGAGGAGGTGTGATGTCTTCTCTACATGGGAGTGTTGATAAGTGATTTATCACTCAACATTCTTGTAGTGGTGGTTATGGGTTCCTAGATTATGGTGCTCGTTGTGGACATGATTGGAAAATTAGGTTTGGCATGATCTGGTGTTTGAGTCATGTTTTCTACATGGATATTCTCTTTGAGATCTTAGTGTTTTGTTGTTTTCAATGCGATGATGGGTTTGCATGCTTATTATGATTGATCTTCAAGTTATGTGGTTGATGGATTAGCTACCCATTGGCTACAATGAGATAACTTGGAAGTGGACTGTCTATATCCATGAGGTTGATGCAGTGTTTTGTGCAGACTTGTTAGCTAGCCTTGTCTGTTGTCACTTGTGCATTGGTGCAATTGCTTTGAGATGAGAGGATGGATAGTGCTGAGTACCTAAATAGTCAGCTATGGGAATCTGTAGCATGTGTATCATGATGTCATGGATAGCTTGGATACACTACTTTGTGTAAGATTTTTGACAGTGATGTTTTTTTGTCTGCTTGGTTTGGAGATCTTGGTGCTGCTTAGCGTTGTTGTCAGAAGGACATGTTGTTGTAAACCTGAAGGATTTTCAATTTAGCAGATGTTTGGTTATGATGCTTGGACAGCTCGGGTGTCACATTCCAGTGGGAGCTTTAGCAGTGACTGTGGGTTCATCACATGGTGGTGAATGGTGCTTGACAAGTGATGTTAGTTTTGATTTTATTTGCTTTATGTCATGGTATACTCTTGCTATTGCACTGGAGCTTTGACATTGTGCATTGTACTTGAGACCATGGTGAAGTCACTTGGAGCATGGTATCTCCTAAGGGAGATGTGTAGATCATGATGTCATGATAAGTTCTTGATTCAAATGATTGGAGCTTTGACAGTGGTCTCATAATTCTTTGTGTATTGAGTGCTTTGATTATTTTCTTGTTACTTCATGTTAGTGCAGTGATGTAATTGGAGTTTAGCATGAGATGATCAATTTACAGTACTCATGCATACATGAAGGATAAGGTGAGGTTGTATTTCTCTTATGAGAGAAGTGTTGTTACTCTTGATGAAGTTTTCAGTAGAAAGTCTGAGAAGCCTACACCTTTGTTGAACGTGAAGTTCAATAGAGACCTATGAGGAGATTGCTCTTGGATTAGTCATGATGACTTGTATATCTTGAAGGAGTAGTCTCATTCCCACTCTTGGTCTGCTCGGTAGCTTATCTAAGAGGTATTTTCCCATTATATCTTTCAGATGTGTTTTATGTTCACTTTCATGATATGGATCTTGAATTGCTATTTAATGGTTCTGGAGGATTCATAGTGGAAGATGTACAACATGGCTTATCCCCTTGAGCTTTTGTGTTACGTTATTTACTGATGAGAGTTGGTAGGAGATGTTTTATGGGCTGATTTCCTGATATGGGAAATGAAGTAGTTTGATCTTCTTTGAGAGGCTTACATCCATGTTGATTACATCATATTTGAAGTTGCTTTGATCTTGGTGATTGAACGATTGGATGTTATTAAGGTTTTTCTTTTGGAATGTGAAGGAGATCATTCTTGACACAGCTAGTTGTTAGAAGTGTATGTAGGAGGATTTTCTACAAGAATATGTTGTGCAGAGTTTCTCTCTTTGGTCTTGGTTTACTTCCTGGATGTCTGGTTTCACATTACATTGGTTTGAGGTTTGGTCGGAGCTATAGTTATCACTAACTTGTGGTCATGTGTTTTTACTCATTTTTTTGAGTGATGACATGGAGGTTCTTATTCATTTTTTCTTTTGTTGGGTGTGAAGAACTTGGGAGAACTGTGAAGACTTGTGGTGAGAGAAATGTTTCTTGCAGCGGTTGGTTACAGTTGTGCATATCTTTGTGGATATTTTCTTGGTACTACATGGTTACTCTTTCTATGTGTTGTTATTGGTAGACTTGCTATGCCTTTGATCTTTCAAATTTGGAGTTACCTGTGCAGTGGGAGTTCCTATATGTGTTTTGTCTTCTTCGACTGGTTGGAACTTGGAGCTTGTATCTGCAGTTGGTGGGTTGGCTATACTACTAGCATGAGTCTACTGATGAGGATACCTTTAAGGTGACATGTTGGAAGATGACAAGGATTGTTGCCTGAATGGTGGACATCTTGGATGTTGGTGCAGAAGTCTTGATGAAGCATGAGAGCATGTTTGAGGTCTATGTGGTTTCCTGAAAGGATGTGATCGGTTGCATTTCGGTTGCTTTGTTGGATAGTGAGTTGCAGTTGGATACCTGGTCTTTTGTTGCAGATTGTCTAGTGGACTATTATCTATGGAAACTTGTTAATTGGGTGTCTTGGGTGTTGCGAGGTTTGAACTGGTTGAGCTAGTGTGATCTTAGTTTCTGAGTGCTTTTGGAGGTGCCTATGTGATTTGCGTCAAGTGGGAGATTGTTGGTATTGTGTGCCTCAATCCACAAGCCAAAACCTCCGAGTGGTTTTATTTTGGCCGAGATCAGATGTCCGCTAATTCCGCTTAGTTGACCCTAACTATCATTAAAGACCTCCGACAAGTCTTAAGGACGCAGATAACTAACCTTTGCATAACTTGGACAATCGTATCGAAGTTTCGTGACACAGAAAGCCAATAATATTGTGCGGACCTTTGGTCTATCCGCCAATGTAGTAATCGGTGTGACTTTGCTCGTCGAAATGAGTCTTAGCCGATAGAAGTCTCTGGCCGATGGAACGCCCTGATAGTCATTGTGACTCTGGCCGATAGTACTTGTTCAGGGAGACTCTTGGTGAGGGATGTTATCGGTGAGACATGTGAGTTCGTTATGACCCTCTACCGAGAGTGTTGGTCTGGCCGACGGGTGTGCTTTCAATGTGACTCTCACCGATGAAGTGTTTCGAACTACTGCTGGGTGTGAGGTCATCGGTGTGAGTTGGGACTTTGGTGAAACCTTCTCTGATGCATGTTGTCTTGCCGATAAGGCTGATCCAATGACAATTGATGCTCCTGTTGGTCATCGATATGACTCTAGTCGATGGCTTGTATCAAGGTGACTCTTGGTGACGAAAAGATAGATCGGAGTAACATGAAGACTCGTTGGAACTCTTAGCGACTAGCGAGGGTCTTTCCAATGGTTCTGCAATGGACGTCGGTGGGATGTGCTGCCGATAGACTCAGTCTGGGCAATGGTTTTGAATTTGATATGACATCTTTCCAATAGTAGGAACTTATGTCGATAGCATCAGTAGATCATTGTAGCATCGAGGAGACACGTCTGAGTGTCTCACCGACATGCTAATACTGTTTGAACATCTATAACTAAATGAAAGACTATCCTACGTGGTGTGTCTTGGAAAAATTAGAGAATGTGGAATGCGAACCATTTTATAGTTGGACTATTGCGATCGTTCCTATGGAAACTTCTATGTTGGAAATAGAAACATCTAAGTTGGGAACGGTTGAGATTGGTATATGTTCGGGTGAGCAACCGTATTGTCTGTGAGAGAGAGGGAGTCGAGAGGATGGATGAAAAGGACGAGGCCATGAGGCCAAAGCAGACAGAGAAAGAGAAGTGAGAGGCAGAGCTATGCTGCTGAAATCTCTCTGGATCAAATGTCATGGTTGATCTCTCATGTTGATCTGCACTGTATACTGTGTGAGAGTGTTGCAACAGTGTGAAGGTTGTATGGTTTGTGAGAAGTTGATCAGGGAAATCTAAAGGGGAGAGATTGCTACCAAGTTGACTCTAGAATGAACAAGATGTAATCTCTGAAAAGGCTATGAGCCTGAAATTGTATTGTAACCTTTTGTTGTTGAATAATACAATGGCTCAATCTTTGGAGGGTGGGGTTTTTTACCCAAAAGGGTTTTCCCCACGTAAATCTGTTTGTTTTGTTTTTTGTCTCATCTTTCATGTTTGTTGATTATGTTTGTAGAATTTGTTAATGCTTGTTGTTCAATTTACATGTGATTCTCTCAAAAGGATTAATGTGGGAAATTAACTATCTGTTTCTGCCTTGTGACATAGTTGTACGTGATTTTGAGACAATCTAATTGGAATTAAAGTTACCGAAGGCACTACAGATCTTGGATGTTTCTCCGAGATGATCAAAATTTTTCCTTACAATTATATCATTTCATCATTTAAACTTTCGATCATAAAATTTGCATTAATCATGTCATTGCTTCATTTGTGCATCCCATCATAAAATTGCATGAGAAAAACTATCAAAAACAAATCTCTATGTAGTTGCATTATCATTCATTCAATCATCATATCATAATACATACATTAAAAGTACTGTCATATTGATCATTCATTCATCCATTTATTGCATCATATATTTGCATTTGAAAAATCAAAAATATAGTACATCATGTTCATCTTCATCATTATGTCATATATCATTTAAAACAACACATCCAAAATCATACATATAGATACATTTTTATATCATTTACATATATCCATGTAAAATAACAACATACATCATGCATCCATACATCATCATTGTAGGCATTATCACGTATAACATCATATATAAATCATAGCATATCATAATGATCATTAAATTGCATCCATAACATCATAAAATAAATCATCACATGGCATATAGAAATAGATAATTAAATGCATCTATCATAGAATCGTATAAGCACATATAGATCGATAAAAATCTGTCGCATATCATAAAGCTCAAAAATCATAAATTTCAAGTATACAATGATGTCTGAAATATAAAGAGATACAACATCAAAATGGTTGTGAATCAAAACACCCAGAGTATACATCATGTCTCAAAAATATTATGGAAACAACTCATTGAACTATGTGGTGCTAGCTCTAGATGGTGCAGGCATCTCAAGACCAGTCCCTCCACCACTAGACGTACCAGGATCTCTTGGATCTCTCCATAGAGTTTGTGTCACACCCGCACTAATAGTCCTAGAATGAGTCCTTCCTGATCGAGACTGGGCATAACTGACTCTCTGCTTGGAGGGAACAACATAATGGTAATGGCCCCTGTAATACTTTGCCTCTCTACCTACACGGAGGACCTCTCTCATGTAATCAGCTACAGAGGTACCATCAACTAGTCTCTACAATCTCTCAGTTGTCAATTGTGCCTACTTTGTAGCCCATCTAGTTGCATCTCTCTCGGTTGTCAAAGCGGTAATTTGTGCCTCGACCACTGCTAATTGTGTTTGTACTTGAGAGAGAGCTTGTACATGAGATTGGGCTTGCATCTGCATCTGCGTCTATGTCTGCACTAGTAAACCACGAGCCTGAACTAGTTGTCCCTATAAAGTTTGTACCTGCACCTATAAACTCACAAGCTGCGTCTATTGTTGTTGGGAAGGTATCCCAATCTGAACACGCTGCTCTGCAGGGGCTACTAGTGATCGCCTCTCATGAGACACCATGATCTCTCTAACATCCAAAACTGGAACTGAGCCACTACCTCCACCTGACCCACTAGCTCCACCTGGTCCTCCACCTCCTCCACCACCATCTCCTCCATCATATCCACCCCTATCTCCACCACCTTTGTACACATCCTCATCATCACTACTATCATCCTCATCACTGCTCCCCACATCTAAATCCTCCTCCACATCCTCCTCCCCCTCCACATCCAAATCCTCCTCACCAACCTCCTCTCTCCTCCTCACAATCCATAATGTACCGTTAGGCTAGAGATGGCAGATATCTAACAATTAAATGCAGATTTAAATAATAAATAGAGAAAATAAAACACACAAAATAAATCATAACAAAAAGAATTTAACGTGGTTCACCCAATCTGGGCTACATCCACCAAACTGCAGCCATCCAATACTTTTATTATCTAGTGCAAAACCTATTACAATCTTGCTAATAATCGTGTTTTACATCATATGCAACTCCATCCCAAACTCCCTTTTAACAACCTTTTAGAAGCTTCCTAATTAGGCTTCTTCATGCAAGTCGCTTTTCTTTCTTTTGAAGATTTTTCCTTTTTCACTCCATCGACGAAAAAAATTTTGGGATGCTCTAAACTCTATGGAGGACAAATGCGTACTATACCGCGCTATATAGTATAGCATGATCACGCTACATACCAACATGTACAATCAAGAACATCCTCTACTGCGTAAATACACTGGCTCATCATAAATGGTAATTCATGGAAAGGGATGTAGAGCCAGATACTCTGCATAATCCGCTATAATAGGTGCCTCAGTAATATCAGGATGAATCTCCTAGATTAAAGGTTGTAGACCCTAGAACTCCTGAATGGTAGAATCATAAGAAAGATAGGGTCCCCACTCTGTATAATCAATCTGACAACGACCATAATGGGAAACACCCTGGGGCATGCCCTGTACAATACCATACTGCCTGAGCACCCTCCTGAAAAAAAATATCTCCAAAACCCAACAAGTCTGACCTATCAATAACATCGACTGAGAGAGATATAGCAACGGAATATTGTTGTCATCCCACTGCTCGCAATCTAGATAAGGCCGCCATGTGACAGCCTCAACATCATCCAAAACTCTCCTCCAATGCTCTAACTTACCTAGTTTGGGCTAAGTAAGATGACCTGTATATCTGTGAACATATGGCCTCATGGTCAGTCTCTGTCTAACTGTCACTAGACACGTAACAGGTATATGCTCCCACGCCCACACCTAAAGCAAAGTAACCCCAGAAGACAAACTACGACCGCAGAGATAGACAACTGAATGCAAATCATGATAAAGATGAACAAGCATAAACATGCCCCATGCATAGCTAGTACCGTATACAATCATACTCTCCAACACACAACCCCAACCAACAGAAAGTCCCTTTGACCTGCGATCAGGAAAAAGGAACCCTCCAATAAAACTAGTAAGAACAGAAGGTAGGGTGGCATAGGCATCCACCATATCATGCCATGGAATCTCATATCCACAAATAGTATCATCCTAGAACACTCTGTGTAGAGCCTCGGTCCCGCCCTACTCTGAAGAATCATAAACAATAATATCACCAACAATCGGTATCCTCAAAATTCACCATAAATCCTTAGGAGTGATTGTCATCTCGTCGGTAGGAAGGTGGAAGGTATTATGCTCTCTATGCCACCTCTCTGCTAGGCCTGTCAGGAGACCCTGATTAATCCTAATCTGGGGCATGTCAAGAAGAGATGACAAACCACAACGTGCGATGACTACTGTCTCAAGCTACACTAGCTGCGGTATCAAATAAAAGGTACTAGGAAACTGCTCTCAAATCTGTAGGTTTGCAAATGACTCCTATCATCACGAAATATTGAAAGTCAGTAATCTTTGTCAATTCATCAAACGTCAATCAACCTATCAAATCTAATCAGCTCTGTTGAGACTTCACTAAAATCTCATGAGCAACTATCAAATCAAATCAACCTCGCATATCATGACGTTAATCATCAATCTTAAATTGCACCTCGCCTATCATGAGGTCAATTAATCAAATCAACCTCGCCTATCATGAAGTTTATCAAATCAAACTATAATTATTTCTCGCCTATCATGAGGATAATTATTGTCAATCAATCATCAGAACTCGCTTATCATGAGGTTGAACATCATTTACTCTATTAGGATCATCAATCATATCTAATCAATGACTAAAACAATCAAAAATTGACATAATCAAGGACAAAATTGACAAACTACATCATTCTGATTTGAATGCGCTAAAACAGTGTTTTTATGTGCCACAATATCGGATGTGCCATTAAAACACCTCAATGCGCTAAAACAGGCGATCAAAGCGCTAATTCATCAGATGCGCCATTTTAGGAGGCAAATGCACCGATTCAGGCAGTCAATGCGCAAAACCAGTAGATGTGCCGTTTCATAAAGTCTAAGCGCCATTTCAGATGACAGATGTGCCATTTTATTCGCTACTTGACCCTATGTATGCACTAAACAAATTATCCTAAGTGCTAAAACAACCTATGCGCTAAATCATCTTGACTATGCACTAAAACTTTTCAACTATGCGCTATTCTAGTCTATGCGCTAAAATAGTAATTTTATGTGCTACTGTGGCCTACATATGCGCTAAAACAATTCAAAAATTTACAAACCAAAAAAAATGCACGAAAAATGAGGAGGTTCACGGGTACATACCAGAGGTCTGTAGGTGGTCGGGTGGTTGTGACGACGCATGTGCTCGAAATGGTGAGTGTGGTAAGGGATTGACATTTTGGCTCCAAATTATCAAAACTCAAATTGCACAAATGAATTCTAAATCACCCTTTTAGCTTTTTTATAGAGTGATTAGAGGTGATTTTTATGGGATTTATTTTATTTATTTACTGGAGGCTTCATTCAAAACTCATCCAGGGGCATCTTTCAAACTGTTTGTCAGGAGATAAATTATTTCATCATCAAACCTTTATCAAATCATCATAACATCATCAGAAAATCACAAAAAAATTGAAAATTTCCAAAAAAAAAAAAATTCAAAAATTCATCAATTTATCTCTCGAGGGGGCATATGTTCATCATCACAGCAAAATCAACATTTGGGGCATACTAAAAAAAATTTGTCAGTACTAGCAGTAGCAGCAAAATTTTCTTTGACGCAATGCGTAAACACATCACTTCAAAGAGGGGCAAAATCTATACACCTAAAAATGGTCTGGATAATCTAATTAATTAAATAGAATTTATTTAATTAATTAACCTTTAATTCTTTTACTATTAAATAAATAAAAATATTTATTTATATAGTTCATCTTTTAAATTTTTCAATCTTTATTCTATTATTTCGTCTTAATTAAATACACGAATTTCACTTTATTTAATTTAATTATCATAATCAAATTCATCTACTATTGAATAAATAGAAATATTTATTTATTTAGTTCACATCTATATTCTTCTGATTATTCTCTCTTAATTAATAAATAAAACTTCAATAGTTTTTAATTATCATTATCCCTCTTTTATTAAATAAACAATATCAAAAATATTTGTTTATTTTAATAATTTTTATTTCTTCCTAAGTTTGAATAAATCCAAAATATTCAAATTAAAAGCATATTCTATAGCTAATCAATATTTCACCTACCAAATTAGACATAAAATGTCTAATTTAATTCATCTCAACCTTCATGGGAAAATTTGGAGAAAAATTTGTAGGAAATCCTCTTCATCCTCTTCCAATGATTCTTCCTATCTTCTAGCTGAGTATTTTTCTAGGGAGTAACAATCCCCATGATCAGCTTAGGCTTCTTCATCTCTCACCTTTCAATCCTCCAGATCAAATCCAGACCTTTTCTTTGCTTCCCCTTTGCAAATGTGTTGTCGTGAATCTATAAATACAGCCTTTCTCTATAGGAAATGGATCCCAAATTTTGTGCAAACTTACTCTGTAGGAATACCAATTGAGCAATCAAGCATCTTAGCAATAGCATTATCATTTAGCAATAACAATCATAGCATTTTAGAATCAATATCATGTTTGCATCATAGTTTACTGTAGCTTCCTTTTATCATATTCATGTCAATTTAGATCATAGCTTCATCATTATCATTTAGATATCATCATATAGGATTAGATTATTGCATTTAACAACATCTCATTCTCTAGATTGGCATTTTAACAGTCACAATGCTTACCAAATCTGAGAGCCCTGTGACTTAATAAATCTTTGGAGATAGAGAACAATATGACGCTTTTAAGAGTTTTCCTGTATTAATTAGATTAATTATTATTGATTCTCTTGATATAATGTCTAATTAAGAAGTGTTGTTTGTTATTTTACTCATTACTTATTCCACACTTATAGATGGTATGAGAGAAAAATGTACATAAAATGAGACCATGGAGCATAGACCAATTTCTCTAAACTAACAAGACAAACACAACCACAATACAAAGAAACAACACAAAATGAATACTTTCTCTTAGCCTATGCATTACATATTTATATAATGCATGCTTGAGTTGAAATTTGCAATTATAGATTGATTCATAAATTCTTAAATCAAGATAGCTAAATAAATCTTAATGATTTTATTTTGAATCTAAATATCTATCTAAGTAAACTTATACACAAGTAAATATAATTTTGATTGTTAAATTGTTTAATAAAATTTTATTAAATTTGTGAAACATTTCATTTTGATATTTAATTTGTTATTATCTTAATTTATTCCTAATATACTACTTTTTTAAAATATTATGATTTTTTATTAGATTTCTTTCTCATAAAAGACATCAATAATCTTCACACCATCTCAGGATAGCATACATTAGAAGATAGGCTCTTTAATATAAAGGAATCAATAGCCTTATAAGCTCTAGGATGGGCCTTACAAAACAACCTACTAATATATGTGGAAATTTTTTCATTAATAATATTGCATATAGTGAAATCTAACATCTAATTTACAATGCTTCAACTTAGACTCGAGAATTATGGGTTGAAAAAAATAAGGCAATAAATATTATATTTCTTATTATAATGGTGAAAACTATATACGACCTTACAAACCACCCTACTATTATATGTGGAAATGATATAGTTAATATAATTGCATATAGTGAAACATAACATCTAATTTACAATGCTTCAATTTAGACTCAAGAATTATGGGTTGAAGAAAATTAGGCAATAAATACGTTTTCTTATTATAATGGTGAAAACTGCATACCCTACACTTTACCTTTCATTTTACACCACTTTGTGTGGGTGTCCCAAATACATGTTTAGTGCATGATTTTGATATTTTCACTCTCGATGATCCTATTTTCTAACTAACCATCACAAACAACACTATTTAACTAACCCCTAGATATATATTCTCTTAGATTATTTGTTCCTCTCCTAGGTTCATTTCAATGCCTACATATTTGATCCAGTGATTTTTTTATGATTTACAAGAATGGTCCCAAATATTGTAAATTTACATTTAATTATGGTCCCAAGCCAACTTATTTTACAACTAGTCTTTAAGTGCTAACTCATGTGCCAAAGCTTTCAAATTATGTGTTTAATCCGAGTACAAAAAGATATCAACCTTAGCTCATTTCACCACTTAGCATATAAAATAGAGTATTCATCCATCATTCATTACTCCATAATCACTAATATAACCACTCTCACCTTCGTTGTGACATCACATTACCTTGACTTATTATGATCATCACTTGTTTACTTTTAATTATAAATCCTAGCTACATACAAGGTCCTTGCATCACCTGTTTACATTTTTGTTTCAAGTTTCAATTCACCCTCATCAGGACAATGTTGATGCATTTATTTCATGTTATCTTCTAGATTTGTATCAACTAATTTTGAATCAACTATAGGAGCATGTCATAAGGAGAAGATCCCTACCGAACACACTCTTATAGGTGTTTGTTAATACTACCAATTTGTTATTATAAGTACAAACACCCAAGAGAATCTTTATTTGTGGGTGCAAAATATTCTTAGTTATAGAGTTCAAATCTATCATCAGATTTCACTTTAATTCTTTCACTCTTCTCATACTAGATTTGAAATCAAAATTTATAATTCAAACTATCTTTTCTTATCCAATTTCATTTTAGTAATACTTTCACTTCAGCAAGAACTTGTTACACTCCGATTGGAACATGTTTTACTTTAACAACACTATGTCTAACAACATTTGGGATGACTTTGGAAGCAAAGAAAAAATGATAATTGACAAGGTGGCATGTGATGAAATTAACCCTAAAGGACACCTCATGTTGTCTTCCATCTAAATCAACTTATTTTATGTCTCCAACTTGTCAATATAGATCACATGTTTTGTGGATTTCTTTTATTCCTATTAGCATTCATCTAACATGTGGCATGCATAAAAGCAAGGCAATAGGGCACATCTAGTGTTATCTAAGTGTTGAAGGATATTGAAGGCAAAGAAGTGTGATGATGGCAGTCTTTACTCTTTTGGGGGTCATTTGTCCTCATAAAAAGGGTTGTGCATTTTTCTTTTCTACTTTTGGTAGCACTATGGTTGCAACTCATTATCACTATTTTTTAATATGCTAAGTATGCATGTATAGTCCTAACTCTTTACCCTGAGTTAGATTGTTTTTAATTATGATTTAATTTACCTAAGATATATGTGAGAGGTGATTAATTTTTCTTTTCATTTTAGCGAACCTAACATTTGAGCCCCTCTATAATTTTACTAGGGCTTTGGTCTTATTTCTATATTTGATTTTTAGATTTGATTAGGGTTTGGTTCCACCTTCCCTTGTTCCTTATTGTTCTATTTTGATTTGATATATATTTGATGCTACCCTTCCACCTTTGTATGCTTTGTGTGTTATTACTAAATCACTTATTAGGGATTCTCATATAACTTTACCTTTGACCTTTATCCATGCATGCCTTACTAGTTTCAATGTGTTTACATTTTGTGGCATGTGATCCCTCTATCCTTATTGTTGTTATGCCTTTTTATCCCAAGGATGGGGATTCATTTTTAATGGAGGTGTTGTGTCATCATGTATGTGATCTTTCCTCCTTTATAGAGTTGGTTATTGTATTTCCTTCTCTCCTGCATAGATTCACTTCATTTTTTATGAGCTTCATCTTGCTCATACTCATCCTATGATTAGTGATAGTAATGACCAACATGATGTTTTACTCATGAGACATTTTCCTTTATTGCATGATGATGATATATATGATGAATTCTTGTGTGATATTCAATTTTTTTTACATCACAGGTTTTGCTTCATGATGATTACTTTTTGTGTGGTGAAAGATGATAATGTATCTTTACCTTATGGTGAAACATCTAGGGATATAATTTTGTGTGATGAGATTATACCCTTTTTAGCTATTCATGATGTTTTTGAGCATTGCAATGATATTATTCCTACACGTTATGGTTTCCTATTTCTATACCCTTAGATTTGTGTTCCTTTGATGATAAATCTTGTGGAGTCTGGATTTTTCTTTGTGATGTTGGTATACTTAGTGAGCCTATTATTTCTTCCTTTCATGATTGTCCTCCTCTTGCATGGACAAATTTTCCTACAAGTATTTCTCTTGCTACATCATTATTGTCAAAGACTAATGATGTATACTTACGTAATTATATATTCTTCTCATGAATTAGTCGATGCTTCATTGGTTCGTGATGCACCTATGAATGTTAATGTATAGAATAAATCTTGTTTCTAATGCACCCACTATTTGTGATCCAATACTATCATGATGATGTGTTTATCTCTCCTCTTAATGTTAAGAAGCTTTATGACACTCATTTGATTATGATGTTTTACTTGATATTATATATATCACAATTCTTCTCTTCCAAGAACAAATGATTATGCTAGTTTGTTAAAAATATTGATATGCCTCATGTTAATAGTAATGTCTAATCTATTGCCTCTTAAGCCACTACCATAGCTAGAATATATCGTGGCTCTAATTCATGGGAGGTATGCACAATTTATTTCAATTAAAATTAATAGCAAATTCTATGATGTACATATAAATACTACAACTTTATCTTTTTGTAGATTTCATATTCTTAAAAATTGGGAACAATTGAAAGAAATTTTATAATAAGAGTATGGATGTCCAAGGATAAGTTTTCACCTGGTATAAATATAAACTATTTATGAACTGCAAGAACCTCTCTTGAATGAAGGAAAAAATTATAATGTGATTTTTTTTTAATTGAACAAGATGCCTATAGATGTGCTTTTAGGAGGCAAATTTATAAATACTTACTCTCCATATAGAAGCACAAACAAACATGTTTTGTCACTCTCACTAGAGAAAGAGTAAGGCAATGAGGTTAGCATATGCCTAAGAAAAGCATCCATTTAGAGTATGATTGTTTAACCTAACAATAATTTGCAATTTCCTAAGCTGAAATAGAAAATAAAGATACTTGTTCGAAAGATACTCAAAAAATTTGGTCTAAAACTATCGATTGAAGGGTATAGCGATAATAGGAGTGATTAAAAAAAAATCACATCGATCTCATATCAATGATAACATGTTTCTAATACACATTTAAAGACTTTAAGTGATGGAGCTTTATTATGATTTAATATACCTCATGCTCAAGTGCTAAAATTTCTGGATTTAAATTGTGTGAATTTTTAAAATCAACATTTTGGATCAAACTCCATGATCCATCAGCAAGATAACTTACATTCTCTTGTTGCATGCAAATCCTCTTGATGATGGATCATGGAGTTTGATCCGAAATATTGATTTAAAAAATTCACAATTTAAATCCAAAAAATTTAACACTTGATTATCATGGAGTGTGGAAACGGAATGTTAATACCTCATGCTTCTAACACTTCATTTACAACTCTTGCACATGCTTTCATAGAAGATTTCACTTGTAATCCCTCATTTTGTTTGTAAGCTCATACTAATATTTGAACATCAATAGACTAGCATACAATGGTACCATATACAAGATGAGTAATAACATATGGTACCATGCAAGATGAATATCAATAGATTAGTATACATATGGTACCATGCAAGATGAGTAATAATATGGGTATATGGTCACACTTTGTTAATATGAACATGAGCACATCATTCCGAAAGCAAAGCATCATGGGTAATTATAGCTTTTGCAAGCACACGTTCTCAACTTGCTTCCTATCAATCAAACTATGTTACTCATTATTTTTGTGACTACCACCATCTATTGCATAGACATACCATGAGTAGATATGAAACACTCAAGCATAACTTTTAACTCTTATTAATAAGAAAATGATACAATAATGTTATGTATGCATTTCTATCCTACCTCATCTTTCATAAAATGGAGTATTCCAATATTGATGACAAGGAATATTCATCCAGCATCTATGAAGAGGAAAGGGTCTACATCCAAATCTACATCAACATAAATAACGGTATTATAATTCTAAGAACCCAAGTGAATTTCTATAATTCAATTAATATACCTAAGATATTTATGAGAGGTAATTCATTCATCCCTTAACGTTTAAATGGCAATCAACTACATGGTAATTTATGAGAGGTAATTTATTCATCTCACACATTATTAAAATATGCAGTTGTTTAAAAATGTCTAGTTTGTTTTTTAATTTCACTCCGGCTCTAATCAGATTATTAATCATTGACCCTGAATTATTTTAGTTATCGTACCAATCACCATCATGCCAAGTGGGAAGCTGCGAAGAGCTATCCAATAATACCCAAGCACAAGTCAAAAACAATAAAAAATTAAATGAGGATATAATAAAATGTATGATTAATGGATGATAATAATCATAGTAATTAAAGGCAATTAACACTTTTAATAGCATTCATTTTGAGCTTTTAATTTCTGATTGTTGATTAGAATGGCATTCTATTTATGAGCCGGATGACCCTCCCAACACCCCCACTAAATAAATACCAAAATAAGTAATGATTAATAACCGTCCGTCGACGGAGTTCAACTATTAACGATTCCCAAAAAATGAGCCTTCTTCATAGCGCCAGTTTTTACCCCCAAAAAGATTCTTTTTTCTTTACTCATACGCCAAAATAGCACTAGATATTTAAATTTCAAAGAAAAATTGATGACCCAACATTTCCACAATAAGTATAGCAAAACTAGATATTTATTATGAAATGTTCGTTGCTATTGTTTTTATCGCTTTTCGAAACATTATAAAATTTGATATCTGGTAAATGTTGTACAATAAATCAAGTCAACCATAGAAAATAAGAATGCACAGCCTACCCTTCCTATCAATTTCACTTTTTGAAGAAAATAAAGGCCCAAAAATTAGTAATTTTGTCTCGATTAATTGAAAATTAATTAACCAAAAGGCTTTATTTTTAGTATTCAACAAGCCTTTCATTGATATCGATCTTTTAACAAAGAAAATAAGCTCTAGAATTATGTCCAGATTTACGATTACGTCATTTGACCACCTTATCCAGCTAGACGTCAACAACCGTAAATTTTCTCCATTGAATTTTTTTCAAACCACCCCTAAATCGTCTGAATTAAAAAACACAGTGCGTATAATCTAATTAATCTACCATCCTTTCACAATCACATCTCAATTTTAACCATCCTGCAACTAAATATAAACAAACTGACTACATATAGAATTCCCAATTATCAGAACAAGAGGAAGCTTCGAAGTACTGACAATGGTTTTGTTCCGTTACACACAGACACAGTGCTTACACGCAAATAGATCGAAATTTTGATTAACATGAAAAGTTTTGTCCCACAGAACAACCATTGGCCTACAATTCAGACAAAAAAAAAAAAAAAGACGAAAAGAAAAAAGAAAAAATATTGTACATCTCTAGTGCTGCAAATTAATTTTTCAATTTCATTTTTTGGCCTTCTTTGCAGGGCGGCCGGCTTTCTTCTTGGGAGTAGCGGCTTTCTTAGCCGGCTTGGGCTTAGCCGCCGGCTTCTTTGGTGTTGCAGCCTTTTTAGGCTTAGCGGCCGGTTTCTTGGGCTTAGCAGCCGGTGCCGCCTTCTTGGGAGCGGCGGCGGCTGGTTTCTCTTCCTTCTTTGGAGGTGCAGGAGCAGCGGGTTTGGCCGGAGCTGCCTTCTTCGCGGCCTTGGGCTTAGAGGCCTTAGCGGGAGCTTTGGGCTTAGCAGCGGGGACCTTGGGCTTGGGGGCCTTCTTCTTGGCCGTAGTCTTCTTCTCCTTCTTAGGCTTAGGAGCTGCCGGAGCCTTGGGAGCCGAAAGTTTGTACGAGGCCTTTACTTTCGTCAGCTTGCCGGATTTCGTCAGATTTTTCAGCTGCACATTGAGCTGTTTCTTGAAATTCGCAGGCAGATCGCCTTTATACTTATCGCCTAGAAACTTCGCAATTGCGTAAGGGCTGGAGCCACCACGCTCTTTGAGCGCTATAATTGCTTCTGTAATCATCTGAAAACACAAATGGGAATAAGTGCCTTGAAACCCTAGAAAGAGATTTAAAATTAAAAAGCAGAAACGGAATGAAAGACGACGGAAATTATCTGCACCTGCACATAAGGAGGGTGGGCGGCCGCAGGTTTCGAACCCTTGGGAGCGCGAGGCTTCTTCTCCTTTGGCGTCTTTGGTTTTTTCTCCTTGGTAGGCTTCTCTTCCATAAGCTTTGTATCCTCATTGGCAGTAGCCTCCGCGGGCACTGGATTTTCAACATCTTCCGTTGTTGCCATTGTTAAAAACAAATATCACAATTCGAAAAATAAAAGAACGATTTTTACAGCAAAGAAAAGATCGAAACAGTGCGAATTAGAGAAAATTCGATGGCTGAATAGCGCAAACGAAAACACAGACACTGTGATTGCTTTGCTTGAATTGGAAGGGGTGGGGCGAGGGATAAGTAGCTACGGGTGTGCTCGTTGTGAGGGATCGACGGCTGATGTTCGTCTGACAGGCGCCGTTGGACGGAAGCGATTGACCCGCATGCTTCGCCACGGATTGACTCCGATCATCTCTTATCGACGGCTGTCATTTGCTCCCAGGTTTCTTTTTATCTTTTACTTGCCTTCTTTTATTGTGTTTCCATTTCCCCTTTGGTGCCATAGATCTGTGCCATTTTAGCATCGTTTTTCAAATTTCTTTTTGCCTAGTGATAGCTCACGATCTAAGCTTTCTATTCATATGTTTTTCCATAAAATTTGTTTGGGTTATGTGGAGTTTAGAGACCATCAAAATGGAACATATATTTGAGCTTTTGCATGTGTCTATTGCCCATGAATGAGAGAGATTTTGTCATAGATTCATGATGGATCTACCTATAGATGCTTAAGTAAATTGTAAGGAACAAAGTTAGGAGTCCATTGTTAGTAGTTACGAACAAAATGCGTCTTGATTTGAGCTTTTTTGCTAACCCTAAGAAGTGTCTCTTAGGACAAGTAGTTTTCTCATAAAAGTAGTAGTTGGAGTTGGTTTTAAACAAGAAATCTTTGGTTTCTTACATTACTAATACATGTAAGGAGGTAGAGATGAACTTCGCATGCTTGAGTTCCCTTTGTTTACAATGTGCCATCATTTCTTAATGATTTTATTGCACTCAAGAGTTACATCACATAACACACAAAAGACTTCTCAATAGCTAGGGGAGAACTAGCAAGAATATTTTGACTGAGTGCAATCTATTATAATTGTATATGAGAAAAAATTTATATTTAATATTTTTTTTCATTTATTTTGTATTCATTTTAGTCTTTTTGTTTAAAAGTGTCATCGCAATTTTCAAATTGAGAGATTATAATGTACAAGTTGACTGAAACTAACCCATTTTCCATCCTTTGATCTGATTCAACTCTTGTGGTTTGGACCAAACTCAAATTTTACCTATTTTCTCACCTCATATTCTATCTTTTGAACAAAACCACAAGTATGATCATGTCCACCTTATTCAAATTCTCTTTTCACCCTCCATATATTGACTACCATCCAAATTTGAACCATTCCTATCAACTTACATGTGAAGTCTTTCAAATTAACACCTACAATTGTATATTGAAAGATAAATCCTAAGGCATTTATTTAATCCATCAATTGAAAGCATCTCATAACATTTATCTAGATCATTTTAAGGGCATTGTAAAAGTAGCCTAGAGAGTTAATATCAAACCATGTTTTATTAGCAATTGTGATTATTACATCAAACATCTTACATCTCATGCATGCTTGGAATCTTCTCATACAATTTGTGGAAACGACGAGGGGCTTGACTTATGCTCGAGGAAGTCTTGCACTTCAATCCTAATAATATAATATCTTAAAGATGTTCTTTAAGACCACTTGACCATAATTAAACTTTTTGCATCAAAGGCTAAAGATTTGGGAGTAGGCTACTAGTACAGATAAGATCATGACATATAGGATGGAATCACATGGGAGCAAGACAAAATCATACGTGTGATCATGTCTAGTTGTAGTGCAGTATCTAGAGAATTATTAACTTCAAAAGTAACTCTTCAAGTCTAAGATTTATAGTCAGTGAGTGCTCTTGGAGCACATCTATAATACGATCTCATCACACCTGGACCATGGTCATTATCAAAGAACTAAGCACTTTCAAACTTCTCATTTGATTATCATTTACTCATCATGTTAGTTATTTAGCTCAACTATGTTTATTAAGGGTTTGAATAGGGTGAACTAATTATTCTTTACTCCTTGGATCAAGGGTGAGTTTTATTTTTCATTTTGGTGAACCTAACTTATTAAGCAGTTCTTTTTTTCACTAAGGTTGTGTCCTTTTCTAATTTTTAGATCTGATGTATCTAATTTTATCTTGTTTATTTCAAATCTAAATGTCCTCTTATTTTTATAACTTTATCTCTTTTAACATTTTTGCTTGTATGCTAAGATTTCAACCAATCTCTCAAGTTTTGCTTTAAAGGAGTCATAAACTAAAACTAACAATGATCATAATATAAACATTATTATCTATCTTAATGAAGAGTAATCCTTTTATCACAATACCCATCTTAAAACCATGAATAAGAGGATATTGATAATACTACTCAAATGTTCGAAGAGGATTTTGTTCATCTTGGTAATAATGCAAATTCCTCCTGATCTAGTTGACGCCCTTCATAGCAAGCTTGTAACAAAATCCTAAGGAATGGAGTTGTTTGAAGGTATCAGTCAAAATTGAAGGTAATTAAGTTGTCCTAATGATACGTACATCCCCAACATTCCCAAGAATCCTTCTATATTGTCAACTCTCAAACCTCATCTCCTACATGTTTCATTCCACATGCTACTACTAGCATGTTCACTTCTCATTCATCCTCTAGTCCTCCTACTACAATTAATCTTCTCATGGTTCCTACTTCCCATATCCAACAAAACATAATTGTTCATTCTCATGCATCCTATACCATCATTCCACCTTCTTTACCATTCATCCCTCCACCACTAACAACATTATCAAGAGGATGAAATGCAGAGTAGGTTACCAATAAGTATTAAGGAGAACATCACTAGTGAAATAGTGTTATTACCAAAGCTTTCAACTAAGAAATTAGCAGATAAAAATAGATGAACTTTTTTGTGTTATAAAAGTGGCATTAAACAAGCCACCTTGCACTCCTTTGTGCACAAGGTGTCATGACACAAAACAATGACATAGCTGGCACTCACACCAATGCACCAAGCATAATGACACAAGTAGAAGACTTAGTTGAACACTAGTAAGGTCACCAAAATTGTAATTAATAAGGTGGGGTGGAGATGTGACATTCCCATACCACTTTGCAACACCTTGGACTTTGGGTTCCAAGTTGTATTTTGCAACCCCTTAGACTTCACAATCCTAATTACAAATAATAACCCTTTGAATTGGAAAGTCCCAATTGTACTTGCAACCATCACACTCTAGAGACCTAGCATGCCAAGTATAACCCCACAACTAGTCAATCTAGTTTATGGACCCCATTGGAATTATAACTTGAGCTTGCAATTTGAACTTGCAACTCATACTTTAGAATCAAATTGCACATCTACAACATGCAAAAATCAACTCATAGTCTAAACTCTAACATGCTTGTGACTCAAACTTTGAGGTCCAATGATGCAAATCAGGGGAGGTCTTGCAACCACACAACACAATTTCCAACAATAACAACAACTCTCAAGTCACTATTCTTCAAATTCTCCTATTTTTCACCAAACCAACACAATTCCTTATAGCCTTGCAATTTGTCTCAATCAAGTATATCTTTTAGAGAAGGTCCTCTCACACCAAGACCATTACCAATTCAAAGACCCATCAGGGCACTCAACAACATACCACAAACACTCAATAGGTTTCTTTTCAACAAGTTCTTCAAAATAGGTTTCTAATGCCAATTAGACCTCAAATTAGGCCTATTTTACAAAGAGTCTTGTCTTAAAACTTTTCTCCAACCTCTAAAACCACTAGGGAAGCACTCAATAGGTGTCCAAACCTAAGATTACACAATTTGTTGATAGAAACACTCACTCCAAAGAGCCAAAACCAAAAACCCTCTTTTATTGCCAAAAACCTAGGGTTTTATTGAAAACCACACTTCCAACCCTCATACAACCTTGCTAACCCCTCAACCAGGTCCAAATACCTCTGCACATACTTATTCAATCAAGAAATAATTCTGCTCAAACCTTTTACACACTTTTCCATATCAAAACCACCCAATTCCACATGAAAAACTCAATTTTCCACTCTAGGGCTTCATGCCCAACACATCACTCGACCTCCCCCACACTCTCACAACATTTACACATCTAATTCCTGATAGATCAGACCCATTCCACAAGTTACAATAGCCATAGAGAGTGGAATGGGTTAGATTTTCATTTTTGAAGACTTACAAACCCTTAACCCTGCAAGTTTTGACTCGGTCTCTGAGATTCAACAATAAAATGCACTAAATTCAATGAAACTCCTCAAAAGTATATTCAAATGAAATCTAAGACAGTCTACAATGCAATCCAATTCAATTTGAATCAATATGATACTATATGGGTTGTACAACAACCTTGCAATTACAAAAAATACATAAAAAGTGGAGAAAACAGAGTATTATTAATGTGTTAATCTTCAAAAGTGTCTCAACAACCATTACATCAAGCTTCTTCACATATTTAAAGTGTTTTCCCACCAAAACCAACTGTTACAACTTCCTCAAACGACCATTCAAATCCTGGTGACCATTGGACTACTAAACCTGTCTTTTACAACATTTTCAATTTTGCATTTTTGCACAATTACAACTTTTCAATATTTTTGCACTTTTTGCAATCTAGACCCCCTAGACACCTAATAACCAACTAAAATGACTTATTACAACATTAAAATGGTCTAAGTGACCTTATTTAGTGCATATTACCCCAAAATCCTAAAGTCTACACATGATCAACCTTGTTTGACAATTTTTGTTCAAAGGTGCCCCTACACCATCCAATTTACACTTGACAATGCACAAAGGAAAACTTTCACTCCAAAATTTAAACTCCAACAAGATTGAAACTCACACTTCAAAGTTTGAAATGAAAATTGCAACATGAATTCTAAATCTGATAGAATTGAAACTTGAATTTTGAAATTCAAAATGTGAATTACAACATTCAAATTATAACATGAAGTTTGAATTTGACATAATTGAAACTTGGTCTTTGGAGTTTGAAATAGAAATTATAACATGTAGTCTAAATTTGATGTAGAATTGAAAATGAAATTTAGAGTCCAAAATGCAAATTATTGTTGCACAAACGGTTGTCGTTGCACCAAAAGATCGACCTATTCATGCTTGATACAACCACCAGAGTTAATGAATCCACAGGAGGCGATTAAGCCATGTCACGAACCTGAGCGTTGCATTGCACAACGCAAGGAGACCAAGGGTGCACACCTTGCAAAAATCCCCCCCATCGCAAGCGAGGGGTTTGAACCCATGACCCAAGCTTTGATACCAATTGTTGCACAGACGGTTGTTGTTGCACCAAAAGATTGACCTATTAATTCCCAATACAACCGCCAGAATTAATGAATCTATGGGAGGCAGTTAAGCCATGTCACAAGCTCGAGCATTGCGGTGCACAACATAAGGAGACCAAGGGTGCACACCTTGCAACAATTACAACATGAAGTTAGAATCCAACAAAATTGAAACTTTTAAAGTCCAAAAAAATTACAACTCTATATAGAACTTTGAAGTCCTAGATAACAAACTCTAATTTCACAAACAACGATACATAGTTTTCTCATTTTGTGTGTTGTATAAAAATGGCTTGGACCAAGTACTCTACCACATAAATGCTCCTTATTAGTTGAACAATAAACTAGCTATCACATCTTGGTGTGCAATGGGTACATCGAAGAGGTGTGGCTGGTCGATTAGGGAAAATTTTGGTTTATTTTTTGCATACATTTATGTACTACACAAGATCAATTGGTAGGCCATTTAGCAAATGAAGTTTGTGTAACAAAGGTCTCAATGGAGAAGTGATATCTTCAAATCAACAAGGATCTAAACACTTCTTTGAATCAAGAAGATAATTAGGTTCCATTACCAATAGACTCATGTTATGTTTGCAATAGGGAGAGAGACAGAGACAGAGACAGACAGACAAAGAGACAGAGAGAGACAAAGAGGGGGGGGAAGAAAGAGAGGGTGTTAAGGATATAAAGATAAAGATGGAGATGGAGATAGAGATGGATATGGAGAGAAAGAGAGAGGGGGAAGAATTAGAAAGGGAGAGATAGAAAGATAAAGATAGAGATAGGAAGTGACATATAGAGAGAGGTAGAGAGAGGGACAAATATAGGGGTAGAGAGATGGAGATATAATGAGATGGAGATAAATGGAGAGAGGAAAATAGATATAGATATAGATATATAGGTCTAGGAAGAGGGAGATGAAGAGAGAGGGAGACATGTCTAGAGATAGTGGGGGACAGAGGAAGATAGAGGTAGAGATGAAGATAGTGGGAGAGAGTAAGAGGGAGACAAATATATAGAGAGATAGAGAGAGGTAGAGGGAGAGATGAAAATAGAGAGAGATAGGGAGATATGGAGGAATGGATAAAGAGATATAAAGGAAGAGGGAGAGGGAGAAAGATATATGTAGATGGTGAGATAGAGTGATAGAGAGATAGAGATATAAGGAGATATAGAGGGGGAGGGGGAGATAGAGACAAAGAGATAAACAAATAGAGAGAAATAGAGATAGACAAATAGAAATGGAGAGAGGGAGAGAAAGTGGGAGAGATAGATACATGGGAAGAGAAAGAGAGATATAGATATATGGGAAGAGAAAGGCAAAGAGAGGTAGAGATAGAGAGATAGATAAGGGGATAGGGAGGGAGGGAGAGAGAAAGAGACAGGAAGAGATAGAGTGGGGAGATAGAGAGAGGGAGGGAGAGAGAAAGAGATAGGAAGAGATAGAGTGGGGAGATAGAGAGAGGGAGGGAGAGAAGAGGGAGAGAGATAAGTAGAGAAGGGAGAGAGAGAAGAGGGGGAGAGACAGGGAGAGGGGGTAGTTTGAGAGAGACAACTCAACATATAGAGAGGGAGAGGGAAAGAGGGAGAGATATAGATAGAGCATGATATGGAGAGATGGAGAGGGATAGGGAGAGATAGAGAGAGGAGTGAGAGGGAGATCGAGAGAGAGATATAAAGATAGAGATATAGAGTAGGAGAGATGAAGTGAATAAGAGAGATAACATGGAAGTCATTGTGTTACATCACACAAAATTATTGTTATATGCTATATTTTATATAATATAAATTTATTTTAAAAATAATATTATGGTTATATTTATTATCATATATTATATTTTATATTAGAAATTATTAAACATATATATAAAACAATATATAATTAATACATAATGTATATTTTAATAATACAAATTAAATTATATAATGTAATTATACTTATTATTATATATAAAAAATTATGTAAAAATTATATTATTATTATATATCATATTCTATAATAAAAACTATTAAATATAAATATAAGCCAATGGTGGCATGGTATGATGGTTAAGTTGTTATGTTGTTTGTGTCATCAAGGTTCAGACCACACTGGGGTGTAATTGTTGAATGTTTAAATTGGGGACGAGGTCCCCTGTTTACAGAGAATGATTTATTAATAATAAAAGAGAGTTTACAGAGAGCGATTTGAGAGCATGAGATCAAAGCCCTACAGGAACCAAGACATATAGTTAGCCTAAACAAAACTGATGAACTCAAGGGTATTATAGCCAGATATAGAAGAGATGTAGCATAAGCCCATAGGGCATAAGAGGCATGCAAGCCCATTACAAAAAGAAGCAATCTGAACAAAGGCCCGTATGTAGATAGGAAGCAAAAAGAGAGTCATTTCAAAGTTGACGGAGCTAGGGACAAAGACATGCAACCAAAAAACCCAAGAAAAACAACACAACCTACACATAAAGAAGGATAAAACCAAGAAAGGCCAATGTCTCAAACAAAATATTAAGAGATCGAGCAAGCTGAACCAAAAGGCCCAAAGAGAATAAGTGCTGAGGGAAAAATTCAAAAATGATACCAAGGTTCCCAGATTGAAAAAGAAAATCAAGAGGCACTTTCCTCAGATGAAGCCAAATCTGCAGGTGGTGAAAAGAAAGGCTTGTCATGGGGCTCAAAGAGAGCATGTCTTATAAGCAAGCAAACCACATTGTAGAGGTCCTGAATTGACTCACAAACTGAGTTTCCATATTGAGCCTAGAGTCTAAGGAGCCAAAAGTTGAACTCTGGTGGGAATTCACCCAGTAATGCATGTGTCATAGAGCAAAGTAAAGAAGAGAAGCGCATATCAGAAAGCAAATGTTGTCTGCAGAAAATACCACTCATCATATTTGAGCCCTACATAATGTCATAACTCTCCAACGCAGGCTGCAAGGAGGAGAGTGGACAAATGTATGGGAGAAGATATGTGCCTTCCAGGAATTTAACCATGTCAACACACCACAAAACATCCATTAGATTAGAGACAAAGCACGAGGCCACCTCATGTGGAAGAGTCGTAATATGAATATCCAGCCAGTCGTAACCAAGCACCACCTCAATTACATCATGGACCTGTTTGCATTCAATTGCAAATGTTCACCTCAATTTTTCTAATGTGAATGGAAAATAGTCTCAAATATCATGAGTCCTTGGAGGGACAAAAACCCTAAACAAGTTGTCCATTAGCACACCAGAGCCGAAGGAAGAACCATAGAGAAAAGTGAAGAAAATGCCACCAACTTTCCATATTTAAAAGTGTGACAAGCAGCCTGAGCACAAATGATGAGGCCTCACACAAAGTAACCATTAAGGAGGTTGTGCTTCAATTGAAGCCCATAGAGGCAAGGAGGCAAAGTACCATTAATGCATAGCAAGGCATGTACTTGAAAATTCTTGATTAAAGCCAAATGTCAAAGCTTGGCACATTCATTGGAAAAGACAACATTTAAAATCATGTCACCAGTACAATATTAGATAGGCCGAGCTAAAAACATCAACTTCTCAAATGTCCATCAGCGAGAGTGGCATCCTATAGGCGGACACAAGAGAAGGATAAAATTAGTTATAGATTCCAAATTTAGCTAAGAGTATTGAACAATTGAAAATGCCAGTACCACAATCCTAAAAAAGCCATTAATTCCAAATCACAAAACTTGTTGTGAAATCCTCAAGAATGTCCGACATAAGGAAACAAGCTCATTGTGGCGGACACACATGAGGAAAGGGGGACAAGTGTCAACCCCAAAATGTAAATGACAGGAGGTCGCACGAGCAACAAGATGCATTAACTGATAAGCAAGTGTGAAACAAAAGCATGACACCATATATAGCTGCCGCCAACCAAAACAATAGACCCAAAGGTGGGTAGAAGTGTGCAAAGAATAAAGTCCAGATTACACAAAGGATTTCTTAAGACTTGTAGCCACCAATAAGTACGACTCGTCTGAAGGGAAGGAAGTGCGAGAAGACAACTAGTTGCAAGGTAAAAAAGAGAGTAAAGCTAGGTGTAACGCACCAAGAAGAAGGTATGTTATTGTTGATTGCTGACTAGGAGAGTCCGCCTCATCAAGATTAGAATTTAAACAAATTGGGATCAAAAGCAATATTTTGAAATTAGTTCTTGCAAAAAAATTGAGCACACTCCTCGGCCGAGAGTTCTCTATAAGAAATGGCTTCATCAATTGCCTTATTCGCAAGGGTATCCACATGAGAATTAGCCTCTCTATAGCAATGAGAAATTTGAATGTTTGGGAATTCTTTAAGTTGTTGTAATATAAAGGAAATAATATAATTCAGATGCCAAGCATCTAAGCCTCTTCTTTTTAAAGCCGAAATTACAACCATTGAGTGACCTTCAATAAAGAGAAGCAAGATGGGAAATTTCTTAGCTAGGTTTAGACCAATTCTCAAAGCTTTAAACTCAGTAACATTGTTGGTGCAATCAAGAATCAGTTCACAGGCAGCACCAATGAAATCCCCATGCCAATTCCTTAAGCTTGCAACAATTCTTGACTTGCTCAAATTACCTCTTGAATCCCCATCGAAGTTCAATTTGATAATGTTTCTAGGAGGGGGGGGGATCCAAGTTATTGAATTTATGTTCACCACAGGAGTCCTGAATGAAACTGAACCTGCTCTAGGAAGTCTAATCAATTGCCAATTCTTTAGTATGAATGCATCCTAGGAAGAATATGTACTTGTTGAATTTGAGGTCTTGAATAAGGAAGTTGTTGTTACCTCAGAGATGGAGATCAATTTTGTGCAAGACTTGGAGAAGAGTGGAAGCTTTCTTTCTAAAGATTCGATTGTTTCTTTCGAGCCAAATATTCCAAATGATTATAAAGGGGGAAATCTTCAAGATACAAGCTAGGGTGGGGGATGAAAAAAGAGAAGGTCAGCTAGTAAAATGACTAAGAATAGAATTAGGAAGAGGACTTGACGAACCAAGCTTGTTCATAACCCAAGACCAACACCAGTGAGAAAAGTCACATCTAATTAGAAGATGATGAGCAGATTCAAAGGCATTTCCACACATGACACAAGGAAATAAAGGAGTGATACCTAATCTATCCAGTCTCATACCTATAAGAATTTTGACTTTGATTGCAAGTCATGCAAAAGCACCTGCTTTAGGAAGGAAATGTGGACCCCAACAAAGTTTAAAGGGCCGAGGATTTTCCAATTTTTGATTGACTAGAGAATTGTATCCTTCTTTTACATTGTACTGACCAAATTTGGATTTTAACCAAATGGTCTCATCTTGCTTATTAGAGAGAAAAAATTGTCTCTTCAGGATTTTTGCTTTTAATAAATCTTTTTCATGTGAAGGGGCCTGTAAAGAATCAAAACCCTTCCATTTTACAAGACTGGGGTTAGTAGGATCAACCTCTAGATAATCTCTAACCTTGTTACCCCAGCGAGCTTTAAGAAGTGGTTCAATATGTTTCCAATTGCCAAAAGATCTAAGAGGTTTATGACCATTCCAGGCATCCTCCCAGAAAAGAGCCTTCTCACCATTATTAATAACCCAAGAGAGATGAGGAAGGATAACAAACCTGCAAGAGGAGATGCAATTCCAAATCTTAGAGCCTTGTCGCAGATTCTTTTGGGTAAAAATTCTCTTTCAAGTGAGTCTAAATATTTATACTGCATGATTCAACATCATTTGGTTTCAGGGTTAGCATAGATTTTCCAAACTAATTTAGCACCAAGAGCTTTATTTTGAAGGAAAATATCCCGCAAGCCTGTCCCTCCCTAAGACTTAAGGACACAAAGAGAATCCCACGCAACAAGTGACAATTTCTTTTTAGAATAAACATTTTATGACCAAAGAAAGCCTTGAAAACCTTCTGGAGGGTGCTTCCTTTTCCTTTGGGAAGTTTCAAGACTGACATTAGGTAAATAGGAAGAGAGAATAAAACAAATTTGAGTAACACCAATTTCCTAGCAAAGGTAAGCCATTTCAATTTCCAAAGAGAAATTTTGTTGGATACTGAAGAAACTATTCTATCCCAGAAAAAAGGGGATGCCCAAATATTTGCATGGAAGGGAGTCACATTGGAATCCCCAAAACTTTAGAATATGGGATTTGACTATAGTGCTAACATTTAGGAAAAATATTTTCAGTTTTTCATAATTGTAAAATTGACTTGAATGCGAGCAACAATCAGTTAAAACCTTTTTAATTACTTTAGCCTCTTCCATTGTTTCCTGACTTGGAAGGAGAGTGTTGTCTACAAAAAAGGAATGAGAATTTGAGAAAGGGAAATGACGAATAGTTATCCCTTTCCAAATCTCCAAATTACGGGCTGCAATTATAGATCTACTCAGTCCTTCTGCCATTAAAATGAACAAGGAGGGAGACAAAGGATCCCCTTGTCTCAGTCCTTGTGATGGGGCAAAGAAACCATGAGGAGTGCCATTCACAATTATTGAAAACCTAGCACCCGAGATGCAAGAATAAATCCATTTACACCAGTTGTGACTGAAACCAAATTTTTTTAAGATAGCCATCAAGAAATCCCAATTTACCCTATCATAAGCTTTTAACATGTCCAATTTTAAAACAACAATAGAGGATTTGTCAAGCATAATAGAGTGGAGAACTTCATGGGCCAGAATAGCTCCTTTCAGAGTATCTTTCCTAGGAACAAAACCCCCTGTTCTTCAAAAATAATTGAAGGAAGCAACTTAGTAAGTCTAGACACAATAACTTTAGTAAATATTTTGTAAATAGAGTTACAAAGAGCTATTGGTTGGAAAACATTAAAAGAAGAAGGATCAGATTTTTTGGGTATGAGAGAAAGAAAGGTCGTGTTTAACTCCTTTAAGATATTTATGTTGAATCTTGACTCTTCCAATGTTGACAGGATATCTTGCCCCACAAAATCCCAACATTTTTTAAAGAAAAGGGTAGTAAAACCATTTGGGCCTAGGGCCTTTTCGACTTCCATAAAAAAAAACCTTTTTTACTTCTTCCAAGGAAAATTTAGCTATCAATAATTTGTTATTTTCCTCATAGATTAATGATGGAACATTGTCTATAATCATATTATTCTCAAAAGAATTATGAATTTTGACAGGGGATAAATTTTTTTGAAAGAAATTTATAGCTTCTAACCCAATTTCCTTTTTTTGTGCAAAGAGGCTCTCCAAAGGAAGACTAGATGGAGAAAATTTTATTTGATTGTTGCCTTAATTTGGCCGAGGCATGAAAGAATTTTGTGTTTTTATCCCCCTCTTTTAACCAAGTCTCCCTGGACTTTTTCCTCCAATAACTTTCTTCATGAGCAAGAATCTCTTCAAGTTCAGTTTTTAATTCCTCTTCTTTCATGTAGAGGGTATTATCCATGCTTGTTTTAATTACCACCTCATAAAGATCAGATAATTCTGATTCAACCCTCAGTTTTTCAGAAAAAATATTTTTGAAATGAGTCTTGTTCTAGTCCTTTATCTTATTCTTCAAATATTGCAGTTTTTTACTGAGTTGGAATATCCTTGTTCCTTCAATGAAAGGGCAATTCAACCACCATTCCTTAATTAGATTGATAAAATTGGTATCTCAAAACTACATTGCCTCGAGCTTGAAGGGGCTTTTAAGTGTTTCCCTATCTTCAAATAATGAAAGGGAAATTGGGAAATGATCAGAGCCAGCTAGGGTATGGATGATCGAAGAGAAATCCCAGGTGGCATTTAACCAATTGTCAGATAATAAAAAGCGATCAAGTTTTTCAACAATCTAGGAAAAATCTTTCCATTTGTTTGTCCAAGTAAACGTACCATTTTTGAATGGGCAATCATAAAGTTATAATCTTTTCGTTTGTTTGTCCAATTATAAAGTTATTATAATTAATAATTAAATATTTTTATATTATACAGATTAGATTAACATATAAATATAATACAATATATAATCAATATATAATATACATTTTATATAATACAAATTAAATTATATATAATATTATATGCAATTATATTATTATAATATAATATAGTAAAAAATATTAAATGTAAATATAAAATTATTATAATTACTAATTAATATATATTATATAGTACAAATTAAATTAACATATAAAAGATATAATAGTTAAATTATTATAGTCGTGTACTATGTGTGGGTCATGGAAGATGCAATAAAACAATTGGTGGGAAGGGTGGAGGTATGAAATCCCAACGTCCTCTTCACTACTCCTTAGCTATTGTAATGATGATTCATCTCCATTAGATTAGGTGTGTTTCTTAATTTATTCCTTAAGACATTTTATCATGTTGAGACCTTGAGTTCTTGTCAGTGTTTCGATTCGATAAATAACATAGATCTAGAGTTTTTCTCAATGTTTTTGTTGGTTGTAGAAGTGTTACCATGATTTGATGTTAACAGGTGCTATCGTTTGAATGATCATACCATTGGTATGGGAGCTCACCCTGCTATCAAATCTTGGAAATTATGCTCCCGAAAAAAATTGATGAGCTTCCCTTTCACACCACAAATCTTTGACCCCATTTTCATAAAATCGACAATGAAATTTCAACGATGAAAACAAATGACCAACATTATTTCCATAGTCTTGCATCACTTCTATGATAATTGAATTGTCGATGACCAAAGTTAGCCCACTCAATTCCGATAGGGAACACCTTCAACGTAATTACCAAAAGCCTAAAAAACTAACAAAACCCAATGTTAGGTCCCCTAACCACATGAAACTACCCATGTTAAGGAAAGAAAAAGGAACTCAAAAGGAAAAACATTGATCTAAATGGTAAAAATTTCCATCTTTGAGAACACCATATATTAATAATCAACAAGTATACCATAACTAGCCAAAACACGTGTTTATTTCTACAAGAATCATAAAGCATGATTTATTAACCATGTTTTCCAAATAAATCCAAAACATAAGAGTTTTATTTCACATGCATACATATTCAACTTCAAGGTTTAGATATACTAAAATAATTGGTATTGCCCCCACCACAAGTGTGAGTGACTTAGAATATGTTACATAAATGTTCTCAAACATGGTTGTCAAATTTACATATAAGGACTCAAATGTCTTGAATTATACATGTTTGATATAAGTACACCATAATAATTTACCACCTCTAACAAGATAATTAAATCCTTGTATGCCCTCAATGATGCTTTGAAGCTCTATGGGCCCCAACAATGGCTCAATGTCACCCAACCATGTGGAACCCTTAGGCCTACTTCTCTAAATTAGGATGCAATTGACTAGGCAACATACAACACACACATCACATATGTGAGTATGACACGTGATTAACTCAAACATTTAACACAATATCAAAACACATTATACAAGGAACACCCAACATAAATAAATGGATTCATGAGCACTCATTGAATTCAAAATTCAACGCATAATCAAGGAAGGGAGTATTACTAGTACATTAATAGAGTGTCATTACATGAAATTTATGACCATTGTGGGAAAAATTGAGGTTTATGTCCTATCTAATGGAGTCCCTAATTACACTATTATCGCTCTAGGATCAACACCATGTCCTTCACAATCATGCATAATACCCATATCTAGGCATATGGCAAGTGAACTTGTCGATTAAGTTTTTTTTATGTGTGGAATATGTGGTACTAGTCTTTTTAACTAATTATCTTTTAATACCTCTCATCGACCTTGAAATTGTTTGCATTAAAAGCAAATGGGGGAGAGAGTCCACTCCATTAATATCTAAAGACTTCAATGTTCCAAGGCCACATAGTCAAAACACAATATAGACATGACTCACAAAAAATTAAGATCTGAAAAGGACACACATATGTCCAAAGGATTCCCCATCCCATTTCCATAACATAATTTTATTCCACAAAATATGATGCGCAAACAATATTGAATCTAGATTTTCATTGTTTCATTAGCACATGTAATTTTTCAACTTTCATATAAAACAATCGCAGGAGCTCAAACCCCACCCAAAATTCAAACTTCAAATTTTAAAATTCCAAGCACACCCTTTTGGATCTAAAGGTATGGAATACATTTTTCAATCATATAAAGTTTTTTAGGAATTTTTCCATAGTTCCAGTACAAAATATAAAATTACAATATTCAAGTGCATGAAATTATTAAATTGATTTCATCCACTTCAACAATTCCTTGCATGTGCTTAAACATGTTGAAGAATTCCATATGCAACCACATAAGGTGGGCATGGCCAAAGCAAGACAACATTCATATAACTTGCAATTTAATCCACTTACCACCAAGAAAGAAAATTTGAAATGAAGGCAAAAGAAGAGGGTTTGGAGTAGCCCTTCCACTCCACCCAACAATGGTCCAATCTATAGTCCCAAGTGGCAAATCCAAAACTCCAAGTCAACCAAATAAAAGGAGAAAAGGAGTATGCAACTGAAATTTCCAATGCCTAAAAATACAATCCCAATTTTTTCATGCCAAAAAATGAGCTTATTTTTTTCTTATAAGAAAAAAATACTTTTCCAAAGAAACCCCCAAACCATATAATACAAGATATTTTTATATAAAACAAGTGACGCAATGCGTCAAGTTCCTTCTGCCAAGTGAATAACTTTTAGTATAATGCTCTAGCCAAAAATTTAGTAAGATCATTTAAATTGTCAAAAAAAATTAAACAAAAATGAATAATAGCCCTGCTCCAACCAATGGAGAAAGAGATAAATCATAATTTGAAAACACAAAAATATATGTCCTTAAATCCCAACAATAGGATAAAGACAAAAACATTTTAAGCAATGCAATTTGATTGGTCAAGCAACCATTTAAAATGCAAATTCAATGAATGCTAGCTACAGGAATAAAAGTTATTTACTAAACGTAGTTATTTGTTAACATGCAAATTGTTTTGATTGGACATGTAGGACATATTTTGTTTTATTTTATATAAAAGACATATAAAATATAAATATTAGTAATAAGTTGAAATTTTTAAAGTATTTTATCTTTTTTAGTGCCATATTATTGTGTTCAAATAATAGTAATATTTGTAAATGTCTGTGTAGACGTTGATTATATAATTGGTGGATATGGTAGAATCAAGGTAGAATAGAATATATTCTTACTGCATATAGGTAAATATTTTAACTGTCTATATATTTAAATACTATTTTAAAGTTGAATTCATTCAGATAAATAGTCTAATTGTAATTAATTTTATTTACCATGAATTTAGAAAAGAACATATGCCCATGAAAAATAGGCCATAACAAGTAAAGTGAATAGGAATAAGAGCTTTATAGGTAGATTGGATGTTTAAATATTAATCAATTTCCTTTCATCATTGAAAAGTGTTGTGAAAAACAATTGATATCAAATCGTTGAAGTGACATAATAAGGAAATGAAACGACATATAAGAGTTCCTTGAGAAACACAATATGCTAAGGCTAGTGGTATGAACCAATCCCAATACCTCGTAGTGTGTTAATGGTGAACAAATGTAAATGGGAATGCTTGTCTATGCTTCACTGTGTTGCATATCTTCCAGACGTCGACCGAGTGCATGGATAGTGAGAATGCCAAGAGTATTACATGTAAATGTGTGAGAATATAGACTTAAGAGGAATTTGTCACATGATTGATGCATTAGAATATGATATGCAAATCTTGTGAAGAGCGTTGGGGCAAAGAGAAGTGTATTATTGTTTGAAAGGCAAAGGACATGTGAGAACTTTGAGTATTTGATAAAACAAATGGAGATTACTATTAATGTATTGTTTAGAAAACCTAACTTAGAAATCCTTCGAAAGTAAGAGTAGACGACATGTGGTATGCATGTCATCAACATGAAAGAGTAAAAGCCAACAAGCAGGCTACGTACAAAAAAGTAGATGCTTTGGGCAAGTTCTTGTTAACTATGAATGCATTCAATGCATTGATTATGGATAGATTCAACCTAACTTGGAAGCCATAGCAAACTAACAGTAGATGACACATGCTATGTATGTGGTAAACATGAAACAATAGAAGCGGAGAAGGAAGTTAGATATGAAAAACTGAATTTGCAATAGTAACTTGTCTTTGAGCAAAAAGCTAGACATATGAAGTGCATATCGTCAAAAGGGTGAGTCAATTTGCATTTCATTATTAATTTTGTCATGTGCTTTTGGGTTTGATGTTTATAAATAACATATTATTTGTCATCGACTATGGTTGTTTCTTCAAATTGTCCTTGTAATAGGAACCATTTTTTGGAATTGGAGTGGAGAGAAAGACCTGTACAGGTGAAAATATACTTGATTCTTGAAGAAGAGACTGCGAGGTCATAATTTCGGATGTCTTTTCTCTTTTGTTTGCAATGAAGTTTGATTCTTTGAATTTATGTAAAAATTATGCCAATTGTAAAAATATTTATGTTTGTAAAAATAAGCAACAAAACTATTGGAATCAAGTTTTAGTAGTTAATAAAAACTGTATTGTAAGCGCTAGGATCCTATTTTATAACAAACTCAAAAGTTGTGTGAGCCATAACAATTAATTGCATGAAACAATGAACAAATTTGTTTCAAGTAAATGTTGTTGGGAGGAAGCTTTCATGTTTACACATATATAGCATTCTGAGCTGAGTCTAAAAAAGCATTACTTTACTTGGGAAATTGGATAGTGCATTTATTGTTGTAGAATGTGTTAGCCTAAGTAGAAAGCCTACACAATTTGCATTTAACCTATTGCTTGGCTTCTTACTCTTCCATGTTTTTTTGTTACATAGCATACGCCATGTACTGCACCCATTTCCCGCTGAGGCAGAGTCGAGTCAATATTGTCACACGTTACACGTAATAGCTTTACTATTCTCACCATTGATGCACTTGGTCCGCTTGTACAACTTGTGGAGGACGTGGGAGCATACAAAAGCCTTCCTATTTAGGATTGGTTCCTTTGAGTAAGAGCAACATATCATGTTTGTGAAGGAACTTTTGGGTGTTGTTGGTCTGTTGAAAAAGTTTAATGCATTCCCTATGTTTTATTATAAAGTGGATGTTGTTGCTTACTAATTTATGCATAGGAACTAAGTTAGTGGGAATATAGCTCAATAAAAACTCAATGAAGTATCAAGTGAATCTTTGTACAAGTTGCATTTAATGGTGAAATATTTGACAAACTTTATAATGTGTTCCTATTTTTCTTATTCACTTAAACAAAGAAGAGCAACAGACCTACTCTATGCGATAGGGAAAGAGATAAATGATAAATTAGAGACATGAAAAATACATGCTTGAATTTGGAACTATAGGAAGGTAGAAAAATATTTTAAATCATTGAATTTGATTGGCTAATCAAGTATCTGAAATTGAAATGCAATAATTGCAATAGTAACTTGCCCATTAAAAACATGCATGATTATATTTCTGACATATAGCATACTTAAAAGTTGTAATACTGGATGTTAAGCTATTTTAAGGGGAAAATGAGAAAATTAAGCATTGTCTAACATATAAAGGAAAAACATGTTGACTGTAAAATGAGAGTGGCAAGAAGTTTTGATCCACAAAACATGAAATGTAGTCATGTAGGCCAAAGAGCTAGGAACATAAGCATAAGAAAAAAGAAAAGTGGAGGTTGATGCAATGGCAGGTAGCTTTGCAATTGCTTGTGTTCCTTTGTCACCTGCAATGGCATTATTATGATTAGTACAAAGACCATATTTTTATATAATTTTTAACATACTTTGTAAATTGAAGACAAAAAACAGTATTTGTATCAGTATTGTTTTGTACCTTGTTGTAGCATATGACGTTCATTCAATCAGGCAAATAGCTTTTGTAATCACATTGTTTTGATTGAGCCTGAAATGGCCTTTGGTGACGAAGTCCCATAGTGCAAATATAACTACTGATTTGTCCTTGATGTAGTCTTCATATTTCATGTTTTGAAGAGCAGGCAAGAGTTGTTGGATGACATGGTTTTGAACTGAACAATGGATTGTTTGCTTGTCATTTGTTATGATGATAGTTTGAGGATGAAGTGAGTATATGTAACTCACTTCCTTGTCACATTCATTGCAATGAGTGCTCTCCTATTGGAGCATGTTGTAAGTGTTGAATCTATAATTGCAAATTGGGCAAAAAACCTCAAATAGATTTGAAAGTGCATTTGCTGCTCTCAATGTGCCTAAAACCTGAAACATGTGAACGTAAATTGTTAGAAGTGACAGTTTCGAAGATCTTGTTGGAGAAATCGACCATATATTTAAAAAGTTACCGTAAATGTTGATTTCATCAAAGCAGTTAGCTTGTCCATTGTTCTTTTGTTATTCAATTTGCAAATAAATGTTGATTGGCCCATGTGGAACATGTTCTTTTGATATGTGGTTTTTAGGATATTCTTGAAAAGAAATGCTGGAGTTTTGTTCATGTATAGTTGCGTTATTTGCAAGTATTGTTGTTCATGAGATGGATGCAGTTGCAGCTACATGGCAATGAGAAAGTTAGTTATAGTTACAAAAAAAAATTAGTAGAGGCTAGAATGCTATAAAAAGGGTTAAAATGGATTAGTGATATATGCTATGGAGACATTTGCACCTGCGCTCTACCAGATTTTGTTCTACCATCTTTGATATTAATAGCATATTGTTTTCCTACTTTGTTAGCACCAACAACCAAAGCACCTATTGTTTCAATTGGATACTGATTTGTGACTACTAGTAGCTGGCTTATAGTTGTATTTGGACTGAAGTAGTAGTCTTTAGAAAAGCAAGGTATGCTTTCAACTGTGCTAGTGTCTGTCAATATCAATATGCAACCACAGTCCCCTCTATCATATAATCTGTTATATGTGCAATTTGGAAGCTTTATATTGAAACTCCTATTCCTGGAATTATTTTGTGCTCATGTTGTTGCACAAGGTTTCCACTGATATTCAATGTAATTGTCATTTCTGCTTTGAGGTCCACGAGATCTACATGTAGTACTTGATTTGTTTTGTTGACTTTGTCCAATGTTGATTTGTAGACAACAAGAATGTCACCTTTGAATGTGTCACCAACTTTTTTTGCATTTAATTCTTCAATTGATATGGTCTTTTTGACTTTTATTCTGGAGGAATGGAGGAAATGTAAATCTTATATTTGGACGATGCAGAAATGCATATGATAGGGAAATAGAATAAGTTGTTTACCATTTGCTTGTCTTTTTCCATGTGTTGCATTTGTTGTGTTGTTCTTTTTTTTTTGTTCCATCATTTGTCTGCAAAGCAATGATATAGCATTAGAGAGTGCATTGGAGCATGTATTACTGATATATGCTTATCTATGTCTACAATACTGTACAGAAGGTTGAAAATTCCTTTTTGTGGGGTTTGCATCATGGAATAGTATAAATTATGGTAGCAAATTGGCTAGTTTGTTAAAGTGCAACTACTTTATTTTTGATGTCGTTGTCCAAAGACATGTTCGTATGTTCAAGGAGTTGGATAGCCATTGAGTACAAAACATGTTTCCCCAAAAGTTGAATTCATTGTTGCTTGTGCCTGGCCTTGTGGAAAAGCGCATTCTCTGAATTATGCGCTTGATAGTCCAAGTAAGTGCGGAGGGATGTGTAACACATTCCTTGTTATGCAATCGACGAGATTGAATGAGTGGAACCCAAACAAAAAACATGAAATATACAATCAAGGGTTTTACCCTAAATGTAAAACCTGATTTGAATTCCTACTTTTTGTTTGGTTCAACCCATTCAGACCTAGTGCATTACTTTTCTACAATATCATTCTCTGTACTTTGCTACATCAGACCCCTCTTTCTCCACACTTGTCTTCAATACTTGCAAGCAACGCTTCCCTGAAACAATAACCTTATTATATGGACATAATAGAGATTCATATATATATATACATATATATATACATATACATATGTATATATATATATATATGTATATATATACATATATACATATATACATATATATCCACACACACACACACACACACACACACACACACACACACACACATATATATATATATAGACAATTACATATATAAGACCCTGTAACTAATTGCTCAGTAGTACTTGTAACGAGTCAAACGATCAATCTTCAACATTCTATTTTAATGTGCCTGTTGTAGAAAGCTTTTTATTTTTAAGCACATTGTCTATGTTGCAAACTTGTGAGTAGCTTGCATATTCATACTTATTAACGTCTGTCATTTCTATATTCTAATATCTTGTCTCCATTTTGAATGCTGAAAGTATTAAATTGTTCAAAATGCTAATTGGCCTTAATATGTATACATGTGAAATCTTTAGTAATTTGCACATACATAATGTACAACAGAGTTGATATTTTACATAGATGTTAAATTGTTTCATTACAAAGAGAGAAGGACAATGATCCAAGAATTTGACCTGCAATTTTCTTGTTCAACAATTGACTATATTTGCGCCAATGTAGATGTTTGTCTCCCATTGAAATTGTAAACAGTGGTTCCTGTTATAGGGGCATTTGAGACAAATGAGCATAGTGGATGACATCTTATATGCAATTCATAAACATAAAGTAATCAATGCTCGATGAACGGAGTAAATGCTAGACCAATACTGTTGCAATCATTTGCTTTGCATTACATAGACCTAGCTGGCCGATCAAATTCAATAATTTAAATGAAAGGGAATATATATGATTTTATTATTTTAGTTTGAATTGAAGGGAAGATAGAATAAAAGTAGAACAATAGAAAGAGATAATAAAGTTTGACAAATATTTAAGCATTAAATGCAAACTATGGAAAGATTCAGTTGATACTTGATTGAGTTTTGCTTGAGCAATTTTTATAGTAACTTAGTTTTTGTGTGTAAATCAGTAAGCACTAGCATCTACTTTACAACAAAACTTGTGGGATGCAGTCAACATTTTTAGCAAAGCAATGCTTTGTTTGTTATGTTTCAATTTCAAATAAGAAGATCATAACGATATCCTAATTTCATAGGATTTCCAAGTTAGGTTTGGTATTTAGGACATTTGCTCATTGAATAGACATGTGCATAGATTGTGTACAATGTTAACATCTTAAACTACAACGACACTCAAAAGTTCCTTGAGGAACATGATATGCTTATGTTAGTGAAAGGGGGCAATGCTAATAGCCGATAAAGCAACACTCTTTTAGGATAAGGTTAGAATGCTAAGAAGGCTTGTCATTGCTTCCACATCCTACATATCTTGTATAGATGGACAAGTTACGTGTAAACGTATAGAAATATTCACTTGAAACAAATCTATCCATTGATTGATGCATTAGAGTATGGTTTGCAAATCCTAGGAAAAACATTTTTGTAAATCAATTGTTATAGCTCACTAAACTTTGTAGTCTGTTATTAAATAGGCTATCGGCCCTTGGAATAAATTTTTTATTAACTAGTGGAGCTTTCTCTTGTAAGTTATGTTGCTTTTTTTAGGAACGATGGAAAATTGTTCCTTGTTTTCTAATAAAAACTTGTAAAAGCAGTAAATGCTTTCTACCCTTGTCTTGATATCAGTGCCTTTATGCCGCTGCAACTAGAAGTATTGCTTGGAAAAAGCAAGTTACTATTGGCATCGTTGAATTTGCTTTTCAAATAGTTGCTTGGCCAATGAAATTGTATTGTTTAAAATATTTTTCTCTTTTTCCTATAGTTGGGATTTAAGCACATATTTTTTGTGCTTGAAAATTATGGTTTATCTCTTTCTGTATTGGTTGGAGTAGGTCCATTTTTCATTTTCGTTTAAGTAAATTAGGAAAATAGGGAGACATTATATATTGTGGAAAATATTTAATCAGTTGATGCAAATTGTGCAAGCTTTGGTAGTATGCTGGTGGGTACTGAAGCAGTGTATGCATGTTTAATGCATTAAATGCAAACTTTGTGAGATGTGTTGGACAATTGGTGGGTACATAGGCAATGAATGCATAGTTAATTCATGAAATCTCAGGCGTGTGTTGGGTTTTATTTGTGCTTATTCTCATTTTTTTATTATTTGTTGAAAAGCTTGTGTGTTTTTAGCTTTGGGTTCCCCTCTTCCATGTTCTTTATTTTAGGAACAGTTCATTATTGGTGAATAGCTCGTTTGCTTGTTTATGATACTTGATAACTAGAAGTATTTCTTGTAGTTACAAGGGCCAAGGGGATAAATGGGTACAATAGATGACATGGTATGCAACCCATAAACATGGAATAGTGGAAGCAAAGGAGTAGAAGAGTATTGCAACAAAGAAAAATTATCACAGGGAAAATTAAATGCTTTGAGCAAGTTGTTGTCAACTGTGGAGGCATTCAATGCATTAACTATGTATTCATTGCTCCAGTAGCTACGAGACTATCAACAAAGCTTACAAAATTTGTCTTTAATGCCTGAATGTTTGGAAAAAATATCTTGTTGGTCTATTTTTTTGCAAATTTTATCATGTGTTTTTATGTTTCATGTTTATGCATAACATATTATCTTGCACAATCTGCATTTACTAGATTGTTGTTTCTAGTTTGCCAGCCATATCATTTAATGCATTAAACATGCATTGATTGCTTTAGTAATAGTGGCCTCCTATTCTCCTAATTTGCTTTAACAAAAATGAATAAAAGGCGTACTCCAACTAATAGAAAAATAGATAAATTGTTTATTATCTCTCAATTACAAATGAAACCATTGCAATAGTAACCTACTCCTTGGCTTCAATTGTTCCATGTATCTTGGTTACATAGCATATGCCATCTACTATACCCATTTGTACAGTTAGGTGTTACAACAACAAAGAATACTTCTAGTAGCAACACGACAAAAGTTCTCATATATATGCAATTGTTTCGTTTCAGTGTCAAGCATATTAGACAAATTAGAATTACAAAAGGGAAAACTCAATACCTTGGTTGGAGCAGGTCCATTATTCATTTTTGTTCAAGAAAATTAGGTAAACATGACATTATATATTTTGGCAAATATTTAATCACTGGATGCAAATTTCACAAGCTTTGGCAGTGGGATGGTTGGCATTACAACAATGAATGCAAGATTAATGCAATAAGTCCATTATTGATTTTCATTTTAGAAAATTATCCATATTCCATGATTGCAATTATGCACATCTCTGATTGCAAAAGTAAGATGCTTTTGAACAAAAAATAGTTTCATGTTTATGAATTACATGGCATGTCATTCACTATTCTCATTTTTCTATTTGGAAAGTTAGATTCTTGAACCAGTGTTCTCCTTTATTGTTCTAAATTCTTCCAATACATAATTCTTAGACACATTGGAAGAATTAAAATTCATCAGAAACAAAGGAGGAGAATGGTACAAGAATTTGACCTTGTAGCTTCTTGTTGAAGTACTAAGTCTATGTGCAATAATATAGATCTTTGTCACTTACTTCAATTGCAAGCAATGGTTCCTATTACAGGCATAATTTAGGCTAATGACCAGAGTCTATTACATATAACATGTTATTCATAAACATGAGACACATAAGAACATAATAAAATCTGCCAAATACTTAAGAATTAAATGCAAACTATGTGAGCGTTCTCGTTGACATGCGGTCAATGCACTTGATACACATGGCTTGCTAGCGAATCAAATTCTATAATCTATATATAATTTCATACTATTTTCCTAATTTGGTTGAACGAAAATGAATAATAGACCTAATCCAACAAATAGGAAGAGAAATAAAACATAATTTTCAAACACCAAAAATATTTCCTTAAATTGCAAGTATAGGATAAAGACAAAGATATTTTAAACAGTACAATTTCATTGCCCAAGCAACTATTTGAAAAGTGAATTCAACAATTGCAATAGTAACTTGCTTCTCAACAAAAAATAGTTCCATGTTTATCCAGATTACATGACATGCCATTCACTATGTTCATTTGTCTATTTGGTGACTTAGATTCTTGAACCATGCTTCTGCTTTATTCTTCAGAACTCTACCAAGGCATAATTTTTAGGCACATTGGAAGGCTTAAAATTCATTGGAAACAAAGGGGAACAATGATACAAGAATTTGACCTTTCAGTTGTTTGTTCAACAAGCAAGTATATTTGGAGCCATATAGATGTTTGCTTCTGACACCAATTGCAGGCAATGGTTCTTGTTATAGGGAGAAACTAGACAAATGAGCACAGTCCATGACATATAGTATGTTATTCATAAACATGAAACAAAGAAGGACAGGGGAAAAATCAATGAACATTATAATTTTTTGCAAACATCCAGGCATTAAATAATTTTTTTTGCAAGGTTTGCTAATAAGCTGCTAGCCACTCAAGCAATGAACATATAGTTGATGCATCAAATGCCTCCATAATCATTTTCCTCTAAGCAAATAAGCCAAATAGAGCAACACAATAAAATTTTGCAAACATTTTGACATTAAATCCAAATTTTATAGGTTTTGCTAGCATGCTAGTGCCTATCCAAACAATGAATCCAAAGTTGACACATTGTATGCCTATATAGCGAACACGTCCTTGCTCAAAGATGTAAAAGAGTATTGCTTTATGTAGTAACAATAGTCTACCAGATATTGGGATTGGTCCCTATCACTAACACCAGTATATCATGTTCCTTAAGGAACTTTTTGTTCTCGTCCCTATGGTAAAAAAATGTTTAATGCATTACCTATATTTTGTTATAAAGTGAATGCTAATGGTTATCGATTTAGCCACAAAAGCTAAGACATTGAAAAAATTGCTGAAACAAAACTCAATAGCTTCTCTGACATTTAAGGGCTGGACAAACTTAACAAACATGGAACAAGGGAATGCAAAGCTAGAAACACACAAGTTTTTCAACAAACAATAAACAAATGAGAATTAGCGCAAATGAGACCAAACGCTTCTCTGAAATCTCATGCATTACCTATGCATTCACAACTTATGTACCCACAAGCCCACCTACAAACCTCACACAATTTGCATTTGGTAGACTATTGTTTCTCATGCGCCATCCATACCATTCAATGCATTAAACATGCATTGATTGCTTCAGTACCTATCACCCTGCCACTAAAATCCAGTGATTAAATAGTTATAAAATATATAATGTTCTCCTATTTTCCTAATTTACTTTAACAAAATTGGAAAATAGGTCTACTCCAACCAATAGCAAAAGAGACAAATTGCTTAATATCTCTCAATTGCAAGTGAAACTATTGCAACAATAACCTGCTCCTTGGGTTCAACTGTTCCATGTATCTCGGTTTCATAACATATGTCATCCACTATACCCATTTGTACAATCAAACCTTATAACAACAAACAATATTTCCAGGGTAGAAGTATTGATATTAGGACAAGGCCAATCAATCAACTGACTTTGTAAAACGGATAAAGTTGCATTAATATAGTTGTTTGCTCCCTATTCAAATTAGAAGCATTTGCAGGCAAGAAAGTTTACTGAGCTACAACAATTGATTTACAAAATGTTTTCCACAGAATTTGCAGATCGAGATTTGCAAAATGGATAGTAAAACTTAAATGTAAGTTTGTACTATATGTTGATTAATTTTAGTTCAAATTTTTTGTATTCAACACAAAAAAGTAGAACAAATGAAATAAAGGACAATAATATGTGAATTTAAGCAAAATATAGAGGGTCGAGTTTGTTGTTGATATTGTGAAATTCGTTTATTGTTTTTGAGCATTGAAACTTGTTGAAACAATTGTATATTAAAATTTATATTTTTTGTATGCTTGCTAAATAATATTAATAAATTTTTATATAAAAGTAGATCAGAAATTTAAATTGGTTTAGTATGAAGGTGCAAAGTTTATTTGTCAAGATAGTAATAGGGAAATGGGCAAAGTGAATGTCATATTGAGAAAAACAAAGAAGGCTATAGCTTTTTAATTTTCTGGATTTTGAGATTGTGTTGGAGTTTTTTCATCAACGTTTCGGATCACACTCAGTGATCCATCATCAGGATGCTAGAAAGCAAAGGAGATGAGAAATGGTTAGATGTAGACTTAATTTTTTCTTAAAAGGAAGAGAGATGAGAGGTTGAGGAGAGAGATGGTTCCAAAGCCCAAGATGAGAGAGATAAGGTAAGAATGGTGAGAAATTTGAAAAATGGAGAGGAATAGAATAAGAGATAAATGTAAGAGTGAGAAATTTAACAAGAACCCACAATAAAAAATGAAAGTCACGAGACAAATGAAAGAGGTCTACGTCCTAAAGAAAATTTTTAGCAAGAGAAAAGAGAGAGAAATTGAAAAATAGAAAAAACAAAAGGAATTATAAATTGAAAAGCAGTATTAAATAATAAGGTTAAAATTTTTCACAAATAAAATAAAGATTATTAATAAAATGAAGCTATTAAAATTTTATTTTTCCCAATTAATAATTATAAGAGACTGACAACAAAATATGCGGTACAAAAGGATCAACGAATTAAAAACCCAAAAAGTCAAGGCCCAAAATAAAACAAAAGGTAGCATAATGAGATTAAATAAAGGACAAAAAGACAGAGTACAAATTACACAAAAGGAACAACGAAGAGAAAGCAAGAAAATGAATTGGGTAATTAGATAGGAAGAGAATACGAGAGAAAAAATAAAGAAAATCAAAAAGGCAAAAACTAAAAGATAAAGACTAGAGAAAAAAGGAAGGATGACCACCTAACAAAAATCAAAAAGAGAAAAAACAAGAGGAAAAAGAAAAGAAAAGAACAAAAAGAATAAACGAAAAGGAAGGTAAAGACAAATATAATAATGAACATTAATTTTATATTTTCTTATTGTTAATTAATTCAATTTAAAGATTGTAACAATAAAGATGTTTAGGGTATGATGGTGTTTGCGTGCTCTGCAAGTCGAGCTAGGGCGACCGTGCCCTAGGTCGTTCTCTGTGTGTTGCTCGCTTCTGCGTTGTGGGGGGGGTTTGAAGCTATCGGGGCTGTGGTGGTGGGGTTTTTTCTTTTCTGGAGGCCTTCTTGCTACTGTTTGGGTGGCTTGTGGGTGGAAGGGTTTTGATCCTGCCCTTGGGGTCTTTTCTTTTTTCCATTTCTTGCTAAAGTGTCCTGGGGGTTTGCATGCCTGCTGGGGATCTTGTTTTTTGCTATGCCGGGTGGGGAAACATCTGGGGTTAGCCCCAAATTGGATTTTCGTTCAGCATTTGGTTCGAAGCCTTCGGCGCATGGAGTGAATGTTTTTGATAATACGATGTTTTCTTCAGAGATGGAGATGAATGATCTAGGATCGGTTAATGGTTCCCGAATTACGAAGATTAATGGGTGTTTGGAAAGATGCAAAGAGCGACCGAAGCTGATTATCCCGATGGAAATGCTTGCAGATGATATTGAATACTATTCAAGGCACTCTTTTTATTGCAAGTTCATGGGTTTGAGAGTCTCGCTGCATTTTTTGGAATCCTGGGCTCAACGGACTTGGATGCCGGAGGGGGAGATGGAGATTAGGCTCCTTGCGAACAACTTTTTTATGGTCTCTTTTGATTGCATGGCAGATCGGAATAAGGTCTTCGAGGGTGGCCCCTATTTTTATAACCAGGTGGGTTTGTTTATCAAGCCATGGCATGCTGGCTTCAACCCGACTGAGGCAATACCGAGTCGGATTCCAGTTTGGGTTCGGTTGCCGTGGTTTCCAGTTGAGTGTTGGCGGGATGACGTGTTGCATTTGGTGGCTTCAATGCTCGGTAAACCTATTGGGTCTTCACAACAGACGCAGTACAAAAAGGTAATGACTTTTGCTCGTATCTGTGTAGAAATTGATTTAAGCAAGCCACTACCAGATTCTGTTGAAGTGAGTGTTGGATCATATACTTGGGTTCAACAGCTAGATTACGAAACCCTACCTTTTCGGTGTCGCCTTTGTCATGAATATGGTCACTTGCAGCGTAGATGCCCTAGGGCTAAGCCTGTGGGGCCCCAACCTTCTCAGCCTTCTCGTAATCCTCCTAGGACTGATAATGGTAAGGAGCCTATTCCGGGTGATGGTAATGGAGATGATGGTTATGTCCCTGTTAAGGCTCGCAATAGGAATCGGGGCCAGAAGCGGACCTTGAGGGAGAGGCAGGATGATGAAACTTTTAATAGGTTTGAGGTGCTGGATGATCTCAGCCAGGAGGAAGTGAATCCGGGGTTGCTGAACTTGGATCAGGGAACTTTGGGTACAGGACAGGATGGGCCACCATTGGAGGCCATGCAGGATGTGCAGGAGATTGGGGTTGGGCAGATGGATACAGATCAACAATTGATTGTCCAGACTGAACAAGAATCTTCTATTGGAGCTTCGAAGAGTGGTGGAGGTGGCTCCCCATTGCCCCTGAAAGGTGGCAAGGATGTGGGGAAGAGCTCTTTGGCCTCCTCTCGTTTAGGTATTCAGCAAAATGAACTGAAGAAAGGGGTTGGTGACAGGACTTCCAAGCTGGGAAGGAAAAAGGATATGGAGAAGATTAAATTAACTGGGGAAACTTTGGTGGAGTCAGGGTCAGTCAAGACTCTTGATTCACATTTTTCATGCCCCCAGAAATGATTGTTCTCTCATGGAATGTAAGGGGCTTGAACAGTGGCCCTCGACAAAAAGCTGTTCGTGATTTGGTTAGGAATCATTCTCCGGATGTTCTTTTTCTTCAGGAGACTAAATTATCTGTAGATAATATGTTGGCCATGGCTCCTAAGCTGTGGAAATATGGTGAATGCCAGTGTGTGGGGGCTCTTGGTGCTTCTGGAGGGGTGGCTTGCTTTTGGAACCCTCGGAAGATTTTCCCCCTATGGTGGATGTCCTCTAGATCCTCTATATCCCTTGTCGCCTCTTGGTATGAGACTGGTGAGTGTATTCTCCTCTCTAATGTGTATGCTCCTGTTGAGTTTCTGGGTAAACAACTTCTATGGTCCCATCTTCGTTTTGTTCGTAGCTTAGCTCCTTACCATCCGTGGGTTATGGCTGGCGATTTTAATGCTATTGTGGAATTGTCTGAGAAAAGAGGTGGAATTCCTAGGTTGGAGCCTTCTGCTCTGTTATTCAGAGATAGCATTTCTGAATTAAATCTTATTGATGTTCTACCTAGTAATGGTCGCTTCACTTGGAATAATAGGAGAATTGGTGAGAGTTGTGTTGCTGAGAGGCTAGATCGTTTCTTGGTTTCCTGTTATTGGGTTGGAAACTTATGGTCCACTCGATCTGAAATTCTTGATTGGAGAGGTTCTGATCATTGGCCTATTAAGCTTAGTATTATCTCTGCACGGGGGCCTCGGTCTCCCTCATTCAAGTTCCAGCTTATGTGGTTACGGGATCCCACTCTTCATGATTATGTGGCTGAGTGGTGGCGGATTGGTAGACCAACTTTTGGTACGGCAATGTACACATTCTCCAAGCTTCTTCAGTTTGTCAAATATCAGCTTAAAAGGTGGAATCGGCAATGTTTTGGTAATATCTTTCATGCTAAGGTTGCCGCACAGGAGGAGTTGAATAATATTACGCGGTTGATTCGTGAGAATGGGGCCTCTGAGGATCTTCTAAGGGAGGAGGCTAAGACTTTGAAAGTGGTTGAGGAATTTGAATTGCGGGAAGAAATCTATTGGAAGCAAAAGGCCCGGGTTGAATGGTTACAGGAAGGTGATAAAAACACCGCCTTCTTCTTCAATTCTGTGAAGGATAGGAGGCATGGTAATTCCATTCCTTTTCTGGTGAATGATAGGGGTGAACGTCTTGCCTCGTTTCAAGAAATCTCTGCTGAGGCATCTCAGTATTTTGCTACTTTATTTAGGGAGGATTCACAAGGGGGGGCTCTTTGAGGAAGCACAGGTTCTTTCTTTGTATTCCTCAGTTGGTCTCCAGAGAGGAATGAGTATTTGTGAAAGATATATCTCTTGATGAGCTGGAGGGGATTGTGTTTCAGATGAAGAAGGGTAAAGCTCCTGGTCCCGATGGTTTCCGATTGAATTTTTTCAGGAATTCTGGATATCATAAAGTTGGATCTTCTGGCTGTTGTCCTTGAGTCCCAAAGGAATAAACAGATGCTTCGTGCTCTAAACTCCACCTTCCTTGCTCTCATACCCAAGTGTGAAGGGGCTGATAGGTTATCTCAGTTCCGGCCTATCTCTCTTTGCAATGTGGCTTATAAAATCATCTCAAAGTTATTGGCTGAGAGACTGAAGAAGTGGCTTAAAGTGTTGATTTCGGAGGAACAGAGTGGATTTGTGGCAGGTCGGCAGATTCTTGATGGGGTTGTCATTGCTACGGAGACCATCCACTCCATGGACAACTCCCATGAGAAGGCTATGTTCATTAAGCTGGATATGGCTAAGGCTTATGACAGGGTTAGATGGTCTTTTTTGCAGAAGATCCTTGTTGCTTTTGGTTTTGGTAAGGAGTGGATCCAATGGGTCATGAGCTGTGTCACATCTGTTTCCTTCTCAGTTTTGATAAATGGAGATCATTCTGAACTTTTTGGTGCCTCTAGGGGTTTGCGCCAAGGGGATCCTCTTTCTCCGTATCTTTTTCTGCTTCTTGTGGAAGGCCTTGGTCGTTTGTTGAAAAGAAGGGTGGAGCTTGGCATCATTCAAGGTTGGCGATGGGGTGGAGACTTGCCTCCGCAATCTCATTTGCAGTTTGTTGATGATACTGCCCTGATGGGGATGGCTACTGTTAGGGAAGCTACTAACTTGAGGCAGGTGTTGGACATATATCTTGTTGCTTCAGGACAATTGATTAATGAGGAGAAGTCTTCCATATTCTTCTTCAACACGCCGAGCCCCATACAGAGAAGAATTGCTAATATCTTAAGGTTTCAGATAGGGGTTCTCCCTTTGACTTATCTGGGTTTCCCAATTTCTGTTCGCCATCTTCCCAAGGGTTCTTGGCAGAATATTATTGATAAGCTCCGTGCAAAAGTTAATCATTGGACCCACAGATGGTTGTCTTTTGCGGGGCGGGTTCAGCTTCTCAAGTCGGTGGTGCAGGCTCTCCCTACCTACAGATGTATGCTTCAGGTGGCTCCGATGGGTTTTCTGAGGGAGTTGGATTCTCTTGAAAGGCAGTTCTTATGGGCGGGAAGTTTGGCTTCTTCCAAGTGGAGCCTGGTTAGGTGGGATGTTGTGTGCAGCCCAAAGCAATTTGGTGGTCTTGGTCTTCGACAGTCTGCGTTATCTGGAGTGGCTGTGGCTGCTAAGCTATTTTGGAGATGGTGTGTGGAACAGGATCAGCCATGGGCTAGGATATTATCTCATAAGTATTTCCCAGGGATTCCACGGCAGGATCTTCCTCGTTACCCTCTTGAGGGGAAAGGTTCAGTGATTTGGAATACTCTTCAGAAGGGTGCAAAGCTTATTAAGGAAGGTTTATTTTGGATCTGTAGACGAGGAACTGAGGCTCTCTTCTGGTCGGATTCTTGGGATGGATTCCCTCCACTTACTTCTCAGTTCCCCAATCTACTTCCTTTGTGCCAAAGATTTCTCGAGGCTGGCTGGGCTAGGGTGAGTGACTTCAAGTCTGTTGCTTCTTTTGGTCAGTTGGAGGTAGCTCATTGGAAGGATCCCGCAGAGTGGCCAGATTTGGGACTTGCGGAAGAAAGTGCTGAGCTTCACAAGATTCTTCATAGTAGGAGTTGTAGTTCTCTTCTGGAAGAAGATATTCTTGCTTGGACCCATAATCCTAAGGGGGTTTACTCTGTTGCTTCTGGTTATCAGGTGTTATTGGCTCAGAAGCTAACTGGGGCAGAGGTTCATTGGTGGAAAAGGGTGTGGAATAAACTCTCGTGGCCTAAATGCAACTGCTTTGTTTGGACTTTGGCTTGGAATAGGTGCTTGACCTGGGATAACATTCGTAAACGGGGATTTCAAGGACCTTCAATTTGTGTTTTGTGTGGGGGAGCGGAAGAGGATTCTTCACATTTGTTCTTTCGGTGCCCCTTTGTTGTGCAACTTTGGCATTGGTGGTGGGAGGTGTGGAAGCTTCCCTGTATTCATGCGTGCTCTTTGGTTGAATTCTGGGATAGTATGGGAAGACCTCCTTCTATGGCTTCCTTTTTGCAGGAAGTTTGGTTCATGGGCCCTACCTTTCTGCTTTGGCAGATTTGGTTGGAGCGGAACCGCAGAATTTTTCGTGATCAGAAGTTGGTGGGTCGGCAAGTTTGGATGCGTATGCTTGGAATGGTGCAGGAGTCTGTTTTAGCTAAATGTGATGTGGTTTTCCCCTTGGAGAGAGGTGATGCTGAGTTGGTGGCCAGACTAGGTCTTCAAGAAATTCATTCATCTTTTGTTAGTTCTAGGAACTGTAGGCATGGGAAAAAGAGGGTCCAACGGGTTGGAAGGTGGTTACCTCCTCCCAATGGATTTTTAAAGATCAATACTGATGGTTCTTCTAGGGGAAATCCTGGGCCTGCTGGAATTGGTGGGGTTGGCAGGGACTCAACTGGTTCGGTGATTTTTCTATTCTCTATACATGAGGGGGTGAAGACTGTTAACTTCATGGAGGGTCTAGCAATTCTTCATTCTATGGAGAGGGCCCTTGATTTGGGATGGAGAAAGGTTATATGTGAAGCTGATTCACAGATTTTGATTAATCTCTTGAATGAGCGAAAGATATCTGATATAAATTGGCAGTTGGCTTCGGTGGTTCAACGGATTCTTCAAGTTAGTTCTCGGATGGAGGAGGCATCCTTTGTTCACATCCCAAGGGAGTGGAATCGCGCTGCTGACTGCTTGGCCAAATGGGCCTCTGAGCAAGATAGTGGTTGGAAGGTTGAGGATTGGGATCAAGTTAACCCTGAGCTGCATCTGGATTTAGACCGGTTCTTGGAAGAGGATAGGAGGATACATGGGGATAGTTGATTTTGTTTTATGTTGTGGGGTTTTCGCCTTGTTTTCTGGGACTGGGTCCCGTGGTTATTATTGTAATGCTCTTTTCTGATTTCTAATAAAGTTTTTACCCCTTTGTTTTCGCAAAAAAAAAAATTAATTCAATTTAAACATCTAAAAAGAAAATTATGTTTGAATATATTAAAATCGAAAAGAGAGAGGGACCAGACATGACCCAAAAAATATAAGAGTAATTGAAAAATTATATTATTACACATTAATGTTATAATTAAATTAATGTTATATTTGTTTATAAAATATGATATTTTTATAACTTTCAAATTTTTAAAATAATATAACTCAAAATTTTGAATTTTAATACAATTGAAATCAAAATTTTGAGTTATATTATTTTAAAAATTTGAAAGTTATAAAAATATCATATTTTATAAACAAATATAACATTAATTTAATTATAACATTAATGTGTAATAATATAATTTTTCAATTACTCTTTTTATATTTTTTGGGTCATGTCAATTTATGGTCCCTCTTATATTTCTCTTTTCGATTTTAATATAGTTCAAACATAATTTTCTTTTTTCGTTAATGTTTAAATTGAATTAATTAACAATAAGAAAATATAAAATTAATGTTCATTATTATATTTGTCTTTACCTTCCTTTTCGTTTATTCTTTTTGTTCTTTTCTTTTCTTTTTCCTCTTGTTTTTTCTCTTTTTGATTTTTGTTAGGTGGTCATCCTTCCTTTTTTCTCTAGTCTTTATCTTTTAGTTTTTGCCTTTTTGATTTTCTTTATTTTTTCTCCCGTATTCTCTTCCTATCTAATTACCCAATTCATTTTCTTGCTTTCTCTTCGTTGTTCCTTTTGTGTAATTTGTACTCTGTCTTTTTGTCCTTTATTTAATCTCATTATGCTACCTTTTGTTTTATTTTGGGCCTTGACTTTTTGGGTTTTTAATTCGTTGATCCTTTTGTACCGCATATTTTGTTGTCAGTCTCTTATAATTATTAATTGGGAAAAATAAAATTTTAATAGCTTCATTTTATTAATAATCTTTATTTTATTTGTGAAAAATTTTAACCTTATTATTTAATACTGCTTTTCAATTTATAATTCCTTTTGTTTTTTCTATTTTTCAATTTCTCTCTCTTTTCTCTTGCTAAAAATTTTCTTTAGGACGTAGACCTCTTTCATTTGTCTCGTGACTTTCATTTTTTATTGTGGGTTCTTGTTAAATTTCTCACTCTTACATTTATCTCTTATTCTATTCCTCTCCATTTTTCAAATTTCTCACCATTCTTACCTTATCTCTCTCATCTTGGGCTTTGGAACCATCTCTCTCCTCAACCTCTCATCTCTCTTCCTTTTAAGAAAAAATTAAGTCTGCATCTAACCATTTCTCATCTCCTTTGCTTTCTAGCATCCTGATGATGGATCACTGAGTGTGATCTGAAACGTTGATGAAAAAACTCCAACACAATCTCAAAATCCAGAAAATTAAAAAAGCTTCAGCACTATGGATTGTGGAAATCTCATAGCATTAAAAGAAGGCTATGTTTAAAAAAAGATTTACTAAACATAGTTATGTGTTCACATATAAATCATATAAAATAAAAATATAAGTAATAAGTTAAAAAATTAAGAGCATCTTACAAAATGGAGATTATATTATATACAAGATATATAGAATATAAATATTAGCAATAAGTTAAAAATTCAAAAGTATTTTATCTTCTTGAGTGCCATATTATTTTTGAATATTTTAACCATCTATATATATATTTTTATAATATATTTAAATACTATTTCTAAATTCTATTCTTTCAGTTAAATAGACTAATTATAATTAATTTTATTTTCCTTGAATTTAGAAAAAAACATATGCCCATGTAAAATAGGCCATAAAAAGTAAAGTCAATAGGAATAATAGCTTTATAGCTAGACTGGAAGTTTAAGGATATTTGTGCATGGATAGTGAAAATGACAAGGATGTTATATGTAAACATGTGACAATATAGACTTGAAACAAATTTGTCCTTTGATTGATGCATTAGAATATGATCTGCAAATTCTGTGAAGAACATCGGGGCACAAAGAAGTGTTTTATTGTTTTGAAGGCAAACAACATTGGGAGAAGAACAATCAAACATTGCAAAATGCCATAGAGACGAGTTATTATTGCCTTGTAGAATATCAAAGATTCAATGTACAAGAACTTTCACTATTTGGTAAAACAAATGGACCTGGCTATTACTGTATTGTTTAGAAAACCTAACTTAGAAATCGCACCAAGGTAAGAGTACATGATATATGCTTTGTTTGTCATAAACATGAAACAACAAAAGCCATGAAGCACATTACATATGGAAAACTAAATGCTCTAGCTAAAGTCTTGTTAACTGTGGATGCATCAAATGCATTGTTTTACACATAACAACCCTACCATTCTTACCCCCCATGCAACTAGTCCATATGTACCAAGTATGCAGAACATCAAACCATACACAGGCCTTCCCGTTTACACCTATTTAGCATTCTAACCTTTGAGCTAAAAAAGCATTGTTTTACTGTGAAAATTGCTTAAATAAAACCCACTATAGAAATAAAATTACATATATTTAAATTATTGAATTTGTCATACCAGTTGACCATATCAAATGCAAATCCAACAAGTATGCTTGTATTGGCATAGTATTTAATGCATTAACTATGCATTTGCTACTTTGCGATGCATTACAAATATTTTCTTAAATTGATGCGGGAGCATCCAGTGGTGTAAGGGCAATCTTGCATCACCCAAAAATAGTTAAATTTCAAGTTTATCATTTTTTGGATATTTTTACATTTTTTGATACCCTTTTCGTCATAATGAAATTCCCAATTTACGGTTTTTATTTTCTGTTCATGGGTTGAAAGATATTGCAGTTTTAGTTTCCCAGATTTGCACCTGAAAATCTTCCGAGTTGGATTTGAGGCACTTAGGGCTTCTGGAATGGCCCCGAAACTTGCCAAAATCGGCGTAGCAAATTTTTAGCACGTTTTTGACTTCGAGACCTTTCCAACGGTTCAAACGGTTCGTGAATTGGAGCCCCGGATCAAAAGTTATGGCCCCGGGAAGTTGGCACACTTTCTAGAAGATACAATTGCAAATGTTCTTTTGAAATTTGAACTTCAAGTTGTAATTTTTGGCGCCAAACCACCTAAACTCAAATTTTAATGTTGTTTTGGCTCCAAACTAAAGATGATCTCTATTTATGGGTGGGTTTCTAGCATTTTTGGGTAACTTTTTGGGGACAAGCTCGCATATTGCGAAAGGGTGATTCTGTAGCTTTCTGTAACTTGCATGTGTTGTAAAACTTGGAGATTTAAGATCCTCTGCATGTAAGAAGTTCCATTTTCTGAATAATAAAATTATTCTCTTATTTGTGGGTTATTTTCTGTGTCCCGGGTTGTGCCCTCATCAAGTGGTATCAAAGCCAGGTTTTCTTGAGCGTGTGGATAGATCGTCGATCGTGAGACAGTTCGCACCAGGACTGTGGTTGTGGGTCAAGGTCAAGAAAGATGCCTCCAAGAGTGATGCCTGGTAGGCATGGTGGTGCCAGAGGTGGTCGAGGTGGCAGAAATGCTGGTGGAAGAGATGCACTGACAGCCCTCCAAAGACAGATTGATGCGTTACAAGAGCAGGTGAGGAGAGGGTTAAACCTAAGGGAGGAAAGTGAGGATGAAGGAGAGGAAGAAGGTTCAAATGTAGAAGAGGAAGAAGAAGCAATTGATCAAAACCAAATGCGGCTAATAAGGGTTATTTCAAAGATTGGGAAAAGACCTAGAGCAGAAGTCCTCAGTTATTCTAGAAGTCTAAACCTAGAAGAGTTGATCGACTAGGTCAATGAGCTAGAAGAATATTTTGAGTATGAGGAAATAGAGAACCCATATCGGGTTAAGTTTGCAAAAATAAAGCTGAAAGGCCATGCCAATATTTGGTGGAAAGAGGTCCAGTTGGAAATAAATCGAAGAGGAAAAGGAAATATCACCAGATGGGATCGCATAGTAGAGAAACTGAAGAAGCAGTTCATACCAGTGGACTATGAGTTAGATCTGTTGAAGAAATTGCAAGGGTTAAAACAAAGAAGCAGGTTTGTGAAAGAATATACTGAAGATTTTCACAAGATAATCATCAGAACGGGCCACACAAAGGCCAATAAGGAGAAGGTAGCCCAATATCTTAATGGGTTATGACCGAGCATTCAGGAGGAGTTAAGCCTAGTCAGAATGACCACCATTGAGGATGTGTATCAGTTTGCTCTGAAGGTGGAAGAGAAGCTGAACAAAAGATTTGAAGGCAAGCAAAAAGGACGAGGAGGTCAAAGTGGAAGGGGCAGTGGAAGACCTTCAGGAAGCCGAAATGATGATGAAAAGAAAAGTGAAGATGTGGGTACCAGCCAAAGCCAAAGGAATCACAATTTCTATCGCCCTCGTGATCAAAACAGTGGTGATCAAAGAGGTAGAGGACGAGGGAGATATGGACAAGGATCTGGAAGAGGTGGTTTCAAAGGAACGTGTTTCCAGTGTGGTGAAGAAGGGCATCGAGCCTATGAATGTCCACAATACCAAGGAAGGGCAGACAAAAGGCCAGAAGGTCGTGGAAGGGTTGCGCATGCAGATGAGGAGGCCCAATCTGAACATTCAGATGATGCTGAAAGGGGAGAAGCCCTAGTGATTAGGAGAGCCCTAGTGACTGAGGAAAAGGAACTAGAAGAGGAAGAATTTGTTTCAGCACAAGGTGCAAGTGTGAAGGAAAATGTTGTGATGTCATTATTGATGGTGGGAGCAATCGATAACCGGTGTCAAAAGAGATGGTCACCTGAAGTTGAAGAGTTGAAGAGGGAAAGCACCTCGCATCCGTATCTGGATTACACGGTTGCAAAAGACCACAAAGTTTTGGTCAATGAGCAGTGCCTAGTAAAGTTCAAGATCGGGAGCTACCATGATGAGGTACTCTGTGATATCATCCCCATGGATGCATGTCACATGTTGTTAGGGAGGCCGTGGCAGTTCGATAGGTGAGCTATACATGATGGCCATGCAAACACTTATTCCTTGACAAAGGATGGGGTTCTCACAAGTTGAAACCCCTGAAGGAGATTGAAGAAAAGGTATGTAGTAGTGCTAGAATTTGTTATATAGATGGAAGAAAATTTTTAGAAGGTATGAAGCATGAGTGTGTGTGTTATGCATTGATTCCTGAGTGAGTAAGGAGGATAGTGAGAAGGTTCCAGAAGAAGTTTGGCATGTTGATGAGTTTCAGGATATTGTTTCTAATAATGTACCGAGGGTTTACCACCAATAAGGAAGATCAGTCATCAGATTGACTTGATTCCGAGCCAGTTTGCCAAATAAGGCACTCATAGAATGACTCCAGGAAAATGAGGAGTTGAACAAACAAGATCAAGAGTTATTGAAAAGGGTTTGATACGAGGAGTTTGGTCATGTGCGGTACTGCCGATCTTCGAAAAGAAGGATGGGGAGTGGAGGATGTGTACAGATTCCTCGAGCCATAAACAAGATAACAATCAAGTACGATTTCCCCTACCAAGGATGGATGACACGATGGATGAAGCTTGAGTGGAGCTCAAGACTTCACAAAGATTGATCTAAAGTGGATATCACCGATCCGGATTCGAGAGGGAGATGAATGGAAGAGCGCCTTCAAGACCAAAGAGGGCTGTATGAGTGGTTAGTCATGCCTTTTGGGCTAACAATGCACCAAGCACATTCATGCGGCTCATGAACGAGGTACTAAAAGAATTTCTGGGAAGTTTCGTTATTGTGTATTTAGATTATATTTTGATTTTCAGTAAGACGTTGGATGAGCATCCGATGCATATTCGGAGAGCCTTTGAGAAGTTAAGAGAAGAGAAACTATTGATTAATCTGAAGAAGTGCAGTTTTGTGAAGAGGGAGTTAGTGTACTTGGGGTTTGTTGTCTCAGCAGAAGGTCTCAAGATGGACCTAGAGAAGGTGAAGACTATTCTGGAATGGCCTACCCCAAGAACTGCTACCGAGGTGAGATCTTTCCATGGTTTGGCTAGTTTTTATAGAAAGTTCATTAGAAACTTCAGTAGTATTTGTGGACCCCTGACTGAAACAATGAGAGGGGATAGAAAAGAATTCAAGTGGAGCATTGGAGTGGCAAAAAGTTTTGAATTGTTGAAGTAGAAGGTGACAGAGCAACCTGTTCTAGCCCTCCTAGATTTCAACAAGGTGTTTCAGGTGGATTGTGATGCCATTGGTTGTGCCATTGGAGCAGTGTTGAGCCAAGAAGGTAAGCCCATTGCCAATTTCAATGAAAATTTAAATGATGCCAAGAGAAAGTATTCTGTATATGATCAAGAATTTTATGCAATAGTTCAAGTATTAAAAAAATGGAGACATTATTTGTTGCCGAAGGAATTTGTTCTATATACTGATCATCAGGCCTTGCAGTACCTAAATAGTCAGAGAAAATTAAATCAAAGACATATGAAATGGGTAGAGTTTTTGCAGAGTTATCCCTTTATTTTGAAACATAGGAGTGGGAAGTAAGGGTTGCAGATGCCTTAAGTAGGAGGCATACATTGATGACAGAGATGCAGATTGAAGTGGTTGGGTTCAATGAACTTAAGACACTATACGCAAAAGATCCCGATTTCACAGAGGCTTGGAAAGCTTGCAAGGAACCTGTTACAGTGGACAGGACAAGGTGGCTGGATTTCATAATCCAGGATGGCATGTTATTTAAGGAAGTCAATTGTGTATTCCGAGGAGTTCCATGAGGGAGAACCTGATAAAGGAGAAGCATAGTGGAGGAATGCAGGACATTTTGGTCGAGATAAGACCATTGCCATTATCAGTGAGCATTATTGTTGGCCTCAATTGTTACAGGATGTGAAGAAGTTTGTACAAAGCTGCAGGGTATGTCAGATGGCTAAAGGAGTGAGCCAGAATACAAGCTTATATCAGCCCTTACCTGTACCAGAGAGGCCATGGAAGGATATAAGTATGGACTTTGTTCTTGGTTTGCCAAGGACACAACGAGGGAATGATTCAGTCTTTGTGGTGGTTGATAGGTTTTCGAAGATGGCACATTTCATTCCATGTCAGAAGACCCATGATGCAGTCCACATTGTTGACTTGTTCTTCAAAGAGGTGGTGAGGCTACATGGTCTGCCAAAGAGTATTGTTTCAGATCGTGACACCAAATTTGTGGGGTTCTTTTGGAGGACCTTGTGGAAGAAGCTGAAGACAGAGTTGAAATTCAGTTTTGCACACCATCCACAAACAGATGGGCGACAAAGGTTGTTAACAGGAGTCTGGGTAACCTACTGAGATGTTTGGTAGGAAGATAAACCCAAGGGATGGGACTTGATCTTACCCCAGGTAGAATTTTCTTACAACAATTCTGTCAACAGAAGCACTGGTAGATCACCATTCCAGATTGTGTATGGAGGTAGCCCTAGAACAACTCCAGAATTGAAGAAGATGGACCAAGAGAAGAAAATAAGTGTTGAAGCCGAAGATTTTGTAGAACACATCAAGGATATACATGAGAAGGTAAGAGAACATATTAACAAGATGAATATGCGTATAAGGCTAAGGCAGATCAAAGAGGAGGTATAAGGAGTTTCAGATTGGTGATGAAGTGATGGTCCACTTGAGGAAAGAAAGGTTTCCAGTGGGAACATATAACAAATTGAAGATGAAGAAGTTCGGTCCCTGTAAAATTTTGAAGAGGCATGATTCAGGGAATGCATATGAGGTAGAGTTGCCAGATGGATTCAACATTTCCCCTGTGTTCAACATTTCAGATTTGACAGAGTATCATGAAGGTGGCGCAGAGGAAGTACCAATGATGGAACAGTGTGGGATTCCAGCACCTACTTCAGAAAAGGAGGAGATTGAAGCAATCCTGGATAGTCGTGTGGGAAGGAGTACCAGGAACAGGCAGTATGAAGAATATCTGGTGAAATGGAAAGGAAGCCCTGTTGAAGATTCATCTTGGTTATCTAAGGCAGAGGTTGACTTTTTGGGTTTTCCTCCACCATCTGAGACGTGACGGGGTCACTTCTCAAATTACCCTGGGTGTCTGATGCAGGAGCATCCAGTGGTGTAAGGGCAATCTTGCATCACCCAAAAATAGTTAAATTTCAAGTTTATCATTTTTTGGATGTTTTTACATTTTTGGATACCCTTTTCGTCATAATGAAATTCCCAATTTATGGTTTTTATTTTCTATTCATGGGTTGAAAGATATTGCAGTTTTAGTTTCCTAGATTTGCACCTGAAAATATTCCAAGTTGGATTTGAGGCACTTAGAGCTTCCAGAATGGCCCCAAAACTTGCTGAAATCAGCGTAGCAAATTTCGAGCGCATTCTTGACTTCAAGACCTTTCCAACGGTTCAAATGGTTCGCGAATCGGAGCCCCGAATCAAAAGTTATGGCCTCGAGAAGTTGGCGCACTTTCTAGAAGATACAATTGCAAATGTTCTTTTGAAATTTGAACTTCAAGTTGTAATTTTCAGCGCCAAACAGCATAAACTCAAATTTTAATGTTGTTTTGGCTCCAAACTAAAGAGGAGCTCTATTTATGGGCGGGTTTCTAGCATTTTTGGGTAACTTTTTGGGGACAAGCTCGCATATTGCGAAAGGGTGATTTTGTAGCTTTCTGTAACTTGCATGTGTTGTAAAACTTGGGGATTTAAGATCCTCTGCATGTAAGAAGTTCCATTTTCTGAATAATAAAATTATTCTCTTATTTGTGGGTTATTTTATGTGTCTCAGGTTGTGCCCTCATCATAAATTTATCATGTGCTTCAATTTGGCTAATTTTCTTACAAGCAAACAAATATTAAAGCCACTGCAATGAATAGAAAAATAGATATGGGAAAATATACTCAAATTATATAATCTAATCAGTGTTCAAAGCAAAACATTGCATATGGATTGCATATCACATGTTTGCAATTATGCATAAATCTAATTGCAAAAGTAACTTGTTTTTGGCCAAAAAATAGTTTCATGTTTATGAATTACCTTGTATGTCATTCACTATACTCGTTTGTCTATTCAGTAAGTCAGATTCTTGAACTAGGCCTCCCCTTTATTGTTCACAACTCTTCCAAGGCATAATTTTTAGACACATTGGAAGGCTTAAAATTGATTGGAAACAAAGGAGAAGAATGATACAAGAATCTGACCTTCTAATCTCTTGTTGAAGAACCAAAAATATTCGCAGTTAGATAGATTTTTGCCTCTAACTCCAATTGGAAGCAATGGTGCTTGTGACAGGGAAAAATTAGACAAATGAGCATAATCCATGACATAATGTTGTTCATAAACATGAAACGTAAAAGCGCATGATAAAATTTGCAAAAAAAGAGACCAATGCAATAAATTTTTGCAAACATTCAAACATTAAATACAAATTTTCCAAGCTTTGCCGATAGACTAATGGTTGTCCAAGCAATGAATACATAGTTAATGCATTATAGGCCTCCACAGTTGACAAAAATAACATATAATACGTTATTCATAAAAATAAAACACAAAAACATATGATAAAATTTGCAAAAAAAAAAGACAAAAATGATAATTTTTAAAAAACATTCATACATTAACTACAAATTTTGCAAGTTTGGCTAATAGGTTGGTCACTACGCAAGCAATGAATACATAGTTAATGCATTGAATGCCTCCACAGTTGAGAAGACCTTGCTCAAAGCATTCGGTTTAGTATTCTTTGTTGTTATAAGGCCTAATTATACAAATGGGTATAGTCAATGACATATGACATGGAGCAGTTGAAGACAAGGAGTAGGTTACTATTGCAATGGTTTCATTTGCAATTGATAGATAATAAACAATTTACCTCTTTTTCTATTGGTTGGAGTGGGCCTATTATTCATTTTTGTTAAAGTAAATTAGGAAAATAGGAGGAAATTATATATTTTGCAAACATTTAATCTCTGGATGCAAATTCTGGCAGCTTTGGTGATAGGCTGATAGGTACTGAAGCAATCAATGTATGTTTAATGCATTAAATGGTATGATTGGTGGATCAGAAACAATAGTACATTAAATGCAAATTGTGCCAAATAATATGGTATTCATAAGCATGTAACAAAAAAGCACACGAGAATGCTGGTTCAAGAATCTGAATTTCCAAATAGACAAATGGGCATAGTGAATGACATGCCATGTAATTCATAAACATGAAACTATTTTTTGCTCAAAATCAAGTTGCTTTTGCAATCAAAGGTATGCATAATTGCAATCATGGGATATGCAATTCATTGGTTAAATATTTTTTAGAATTTATAGTGTTTTCCTACTTTCCTAATTTTCTTAAACGAAAATGAATACTAGATCTAGTGCATCAATCATGCATTCACTGTTGTAGTGCCAACCAGTCCGCTGGTAAAGCTTGTGCAATTTGCATCCAGTGATTAAATATTTTCCAAAATATATAATGTCATATTCTTCTAAATTAGCTAAACAAAAATGAATAGTAGACCTACTGCAAAACAACCAAATTTGATTGGCCAAGTAAGTATTACAATTGCAAATGAGAAAACTAAGAATTGAATGCACATTGTGTCAATTTTACTGCCGCATGCACTTGATGTGCCTGACATTTTGGTCAAAGGCAAGTTACCATTGCAATTAGGGCAGGTCACTATTGCAATTGTATAGTGTACATTGGATATGGTACGCTTGTTGATCAATCTATAGCTATTGCATTGAATGCTTGCATGGTCAGTGAGACGTCCAAAGTATACAAGTTTCCCTTTTGTAATTTTCATTTATTTACTATGCTTGAATTCCAAAGGAAACAATTGCATATGTAACCTACTTCTCAGTTTCAACTGTTTCATCACTCACAAAGTTGACTTGGCTATAATCATGCATCTACAAAAAAAAAAAATTCTTCAGAGCATTTCTAGATCATACTTGAATGCATCAAGCAAAAGGAAAATTTGTTTGAAGTCAATATTGTCAACTGTTTACATGTAACACCCTTACGTTATCACCATGTATGGATGCATCCTACATGTAGCAAGTATGGAGGGCATGGAAGCATAGACGAGCCTTATTGTTTATTCCTATCTACCATTGTAACTTTCCCGTAAAATAGTATTGCTTTATATGCCTTGATAAGGATATTGCATACTAACAGGAGACTATCAGGCATTGAGATTGGCCCATATTGCTAGCCTCAACATATCATGTTTCCTAGGACAACTTTTAGTTTGATATCTCTGCTAAAAAATGTTCACTGTGTCACCTTTGTTTTGTTACTAGAAAATCCCCAATTTTAAAATACTATTTTTTTAGATAATCCTGTGTCATGTTTTTAGCAATATGACATCCAATTTTCCCATTTTTTGATTATTTACTGGATTAATAAACTGTTCATGTTTGTACTAAACCAATCTTTCTTCTGCAAATGTCCTCTACCTTCCAATCAATAAAACACTTCTCTCTGACTCAACATTCTTCATAGAATTTGTAGATCATATTCTTATGCATCAATCAAAGGACAAATTTGTTTCTAGTCTATATTCTCACACATTTACATGTAACACCCTTTCCATTCTCACTATCTATGCACTCAGTCGATGTCTGAAAGGTATGCATCACAACAAGGCATAGAGAAGCATTCTCGTTTACACCTGTTCACCATTAGCACATTACGAGGTATTGGGATTGCTCCATACCCCTAGCCTCAACTTATTGTTTTTGGTGGGACTTCTCAATGATGTAAGTGGATTAATATTTGCAAAAAAATTAATCGGGCAATCAAATTTATTTGAAATTTTTTATAATGTGTTTCTATTTCGCTTATTTACTTACACAATGAAGAGTAGTAGACCTACTCCACACAATAGAAAAATAGATGAATGATATATTTTAGACATGAAAGATTCAGTTGATACTTGATTGAGTTCTCTTTGAGCTACTTTCCTAGTTACTTAGTTTCTGTGGATAAATCAGTGAGCAACAACATCCAGTTTATAACAAAACATAGCGAATGCAGTAGGCACGTTTACTATTGCATTTGTTCAATTTTCTTTTGAAATAGTTGTTTGATCAATGAAATTGAACTGTTTAAAATATTTTTGTCTTTTTCCTATAGTTGGGATTTAAGGACATAGTTTATGTGTTTGAAAATTATGATTTATCTCTTTTCCTATTGGTTGGAGTAGGTCTATTATTCATTTTCGTTTAAGTAAATTAGGAATATAGGGAGACATTATATATTGTGACAAATATTTAATTAGTGCATGCAATATGTGTGAGGTGACAAGACCCAAAAGTTCATTGACAAACATGATATGTTGTTGTTAATCAAAGGGACCATTCCTAAATGAGAATGCTTGTGTATGCTTTCATGTCCTGCACACATTGTACAAATGGACTAGCTGCATCGATGTTGAGAATAGTACGACTGTTACATGTAAATGTGTGACAATATTTAGTTGAATATGCAAATCTTGTGAACAAGATTTTGCAAATCAATTCTTATAACTTACCAAGACTTTGTTATTTACTATTAAATACATTGTTAGCTATTACAATAAAGTTTTTATTAATTACTGTCTTTTTTCATTGGTTTTGTTGCTCTTTCTTACAAACAGAGGAGAAATGTCCCCATCCTATTGTGCTCCTACAACAGTAAACGTATTGACCAATTTCACATGTGCAACAATGCTTTTTTTGACAAAGGTTACAATGCTGGATATTGTTGTGCCTATAGCACACATGCCTTGTTCGGAATGGGGACCCTCTCTGGTCATTTTTCCAGGTCACTTTTGCCTTCGCCTCGTTTTTTGTACCCCCTATTTTGAGTCTTAAGTGGTCAATGAGTCTTAGACGTATCATCTTGAGTTGACCAAGTTTCACCAGCCTCGAAATTTTCAAGTCTTTGGCCTTTGCGGGGTTTCTTTGGCAGTTTTCCTTCAAACTTTTAAACTGTTGTCCTTCATGCTTTGAGGGTCCACCCATGCGGGCCACCCTTGGCGGAATTCCACCTGTTCATTGCCATCTGAAACGGCCAAGTTAGCTCGTCCTCCCGCATGGTGGGATCCACAGCCTTTGTTGCCATTTTCTTTCACCGACCCGCTGAGCAGCAAACACCTAGCCGCCATTTGCCTCATGGACCCCGCAATTCCTGTCGCCAGCGCTTTCAAACTACTTGCCTACCAACTTCGAAAACTTCTGTACCTACATTTATGGTGAACATTTAATGCTTAAAAGTCTATAAATAGGCACTTTTGACAAGTCATTTTCACTGACATTCTTTCTGAAAACCTGTCAGAGCTCTCCAGCCACCGCCGCCTCCGCGCCTGTGAGATCTTGCCCCCATTTGAGCATCACTGCCTTCAGCCTATGCACGAATTCTTGTGGGTCCGCCAGGTTGGTTTTCCACCGCCATTCATATTATGCGTTTTTCTTTAATTTTTTGCAAAATGGTTAAAATCTTAAGCAGAAAAACCTTAAAAATAGAAAGAAGACCGAACGGCGAACAAAACCCATGTCTTAAAAACTTGAAAATCCTTTGAAATCCACCCCAGGGATTCATGCAGAACTTTCGCCCTCCATCGCCATTCTTGAACTACGGCAATCAGTCCCTTGCGGCCCGCAAGACGTTTTTCGCTGCTGTCAAACCTATCAATGATAAACTTTAAGTGACCAACCATCACCTTGCTTAGACCCGCTCATGTGGGAAGGCGCTCTCCCTTTGTCCTTTCTTTTGGACTTAAACGGAAATCAAAAGTTAGATGGGGCACTTTCAACCCCGTGGGTCCAGGAAAGTGGGTTTTCGCATTCAAATTGCCTTCTGTGCCTTGCTGTTTCAATGACCAAATGATCCCGGCCTCCTGCCTTGTGGGCCCCGCTTTGTCCGTTTCAGCCCGACCCTTCCGAACAAAATGCTTAAGTATGAATCCCTACAGGCTGTCCATCGCAGAATTTCATCCACGGGCCTCCACCACTTGTCTGCCGTTTTAAATGGCCTTGGCTGACCATTTGTCTACCTTGCGGACTCTGCACCGACTACATATGCTAAGCCCAAAAATGAAACAACTAAGTTTTCTAATTACAGACCCTTCATTGTGGGTCGCCACCGCCCTTTGTTTGACATTTTAAACAAAAAATGGCCTCCAACCTTCCATGTCGTGGGACTCGACACTGATGTTTCCCTGAGTTTCGACAAAGCCACTAAAGAAAAGCTGCATGCGGGTGGTCGCTCGCAGGTTGCCGCCTCGACGTCGCCATTTCTAAATTGCCGAGCCAAGCCTTTGGCCCGCTATGTGGGGATCGATCTCCCTGCCTCCGTCCAGCCGATAACGAATGAGTTACCTATGCCAAGGATCCTTGTGGACCTGATGGTGCAGACCGTTGCCTGCAGGCCGCCGTCTCGTCTCTATCGTTTTGAGCAGCCAACATCTAACGTCTTTCCGCGGGTCCCTACCCGCATCCATATAAAAATTTCAAACTTCAAGACTGAGTTGATGCTACCCTCCTTGACTACGGACCCCACATTGTGGGATGTCTTTTGCGGGATTCCACTTCGCTAGCACTGTTTCCAACGACGAAGCTCCTAAATGGCTAAGACACCCCCTGCACTCGCAACCCTTGTGCCCGCATCCCAAAATGACTGAGTTAGAACTTCCAAGACCTCAAGAATGATCATGCCCATGTGTCAAAATGACTTAACCTGTTGGTAGGCCCCATTGCAACATGAAATCTTAATGCGGGTGGATCCGTGCGGGCCGCTGTGCTCTGTTTGCTATCTGTTTGCAACGTCCTCAAAAATGGCTTCCAGCCCAAGGAAGTCTACACCCCTGGGCCTGCATTGCTCTATTTTCTCCGAACGAAAGGAAAATAATGATCTAAAAGGAATGTTATGATCCTTAAATAATGAATCACTCGATCTAACATTCATTTTGCAAGATTTTGCTAATGCTCCTTGTGTTTTGCACATGAATATGCTTATTGCTCCTTTGCTTACAGGATTTATAGAATCAGCTGCAAGACCCTCGGGGGCATCCATAGAGAAAGAAAAGTGCAAGAAAACTGCCAAGGCACTAAGGGGAAAGGAGGATAAAGACCAAATGAAGTACAAATTCTAGAGAGTGGAGATCAACACCAAAGTTACCACAGAGTGGGATACGGTCTCAGACACAAACCTAGGACATATTGACATTGATGAATTCTGACAGAGAGTCATTGTTGATCCCATTATAGAGAATGCAAAGAGAATTAGGAAAAGTGGATTGGCCAAGGTAGCCGGTTTCCCACCTGCCCTTGTGGCTCCTGAGTTGGTAATGGCCTATAGAGAGGCCTACCAAGAAAAGACTAAGAGAATTGTGGATGGAGATGGCAAAGTGTTGGTTGACTTGTCCTCCAAGTATATAGGGAAAAAATTCCACATCCCCACCTTTGATGCAATGGAGGAAACAACCAAAGAGTATGCCGAGAGCACATGGAAAGCTGACCCTCTCAGATGTAAGAAATTGATTAATCAATACTGGTTGAAAGAGAAGAGGGGTAGTGCAAACAAGGTACCCTAGGAACTTTTTAGGAGTGATTTCCATGAGAATTACCATGATTTGCTAACCTTGTTAAGAAGTCATGGGCATCCCAACTGCGATATACTTCCAGGAATGGATGTTCTATTTCATAGAAGAAATTATTAGAGGGAAGACTAAGTTCCACTAGGCAGGAATGATCAACAACTGCTTGCATGAGTAGTTTGTAGCAGTAAGGAAGACCTCTCAATTTTATATGACCTCTTACTTGGTCTACTTGCTAGCTGATCCCGTGCCATACAAAGGTCTATTTGTGGCACAAAACCAGACTCCAGGGAGAGAGCTGAAGGTCTATAACAGATACCCATAACTTCAATACAAAAATTTCAAGAAAGATTATTGTAGGGTGAATGATGCCTTTATCAGGCACATTATCAGGCTACTGGGAGGAGACTTCAAACGAAGAGTCACGCATAGTGCCAATTCCTTCATCCGCTAGTTTAGATTCCTCTTTATCCAATTTCCTAATTTTACCTACATTAGAACTGAGGGCTTCTCTGAGAGGCCATATAAGCTGCCTCAGTACCCAAATGATTGGTTGGTATTGCTTGAAGTCTCCAAACAGCTATAAGACACGCATACTCTCCTGAACGATAAGCATAGGTCTGGAATTCCTTATCCTCTTACATTCGGCCAAGGTTTGTATGCAATCCCTGCATCCCAATGTGCCGAGTACTCCGAAAAAGAGATTAATGAGTATAACTTGGAGCTCTACACTACCCGGCCACAGATGGATCCGCATGACAAACTAAATAAGATGGTTGGGAAAGAATATGCCCATTTACACAGTGTTGAAGACTTCTGGGTGAATTGCAAAGATGAAAAGGAGATGCGCATGAGGCACTATATGCACATGACGACACACTTTGTTAAAACGATAAAATTGTTCCCAGTGCCGGATCAAATTGTGGAGGAAGAAAAAACTATTATGGCCAACTTGTCGTTGCCTCTAGTTGACTGGGATGAGGAAGAGGTTAATGACCTCAATATTTTAACTAAACCAATAGAGGCCAGGACAAAGCAGTGGATTGATGGAAAAATTTCTCAGCTAAAGCTACAAGGAGCAAGTCTGACCTATGGTGAGCTCAAGGACGAGCTTGAGAACGAGATTGATAGTGGGACTATTGCTGCCCCATCTAGGGAAACTTCTAAATCCCCTCCAATAACTAGGCCAAAGAAAAGGAAAGAAGTGGCAGAACGCCAGCCAAAGCATAAGGTGTATTCCTAAAAGGCGTCAGAAGGTGAGCCTTCAAAGAAGGCAAAGAAATCGGGTGAATTCACCGAGATGCCCACAATTTAGGAGGACCTAGTCCATAAAGAAGAAGAAGGGGTTGAGCAACCCAAGTCTCCACCTACCGCCTCTGTTATTGCTGCCACCACTATTGCTGCTACCATCACTCCCCTGCCAACATCTCAAGCATTACTCGCTTCCACTTTACCTATGGTGGACATCTCAGTTCACCTAGCATCCACCTCACCTACTACACCCATTATGGTGAGAGATTCCTCCTCTGCCACCACTTCTCCACTCTCTTCTTCCTCCATGTCTCCATCAACAACTATTCCCTTGGCCTCTACAACAACAATGCCTACCCTTACTCTCCCTAAAGCTTTTTCTAAACATATGTAAAACATACCATTGGAGATCTCGAGAGTATTGATGAATTCAGCGGTGCAAGTTGCCTTAGCTCAAGTTGTTGCCGGTTTCCATGCTCCTCCGACTGAACCACCCAAGATGGAGGCAAGAATGCAAATTTCTGAGGAGCTAGAAAGATGAGAGAGGGAAGCAGCTAAGGAAATGGAAGCTGATGACTACCACGAGCATCCAGAGCACTAACACTTAGTCATTGATGAGGTAGTTCATGAAGAAGAGGAAACACAATCCTCTGAGGAAGATATTGAGGACCCCAACGCAAAACACATTGTGGAAACCTTCGACTAAGAGCTTGAGGAAGAGTTGGCCAAGCAACTCAAAGATGTAGAAGAGGAAGTTGAAAGGCAATCCTCTGAAGAAAAGAAGGATACAGATGAAGAAATGGAGGTAACCATAGAACCACCAACCAAGGAACAGGACAGAAGCCCTGGTCATGATGAAGAAATTCCTCCCACAAGGGAAGAAGAAGAAAAGAAAGAAGAAAAGGAAGAAGAAAAGAAATAAGAAGATAATCCTGAAGAAGAGGTTGAAACAAAGGAAAGCCCAGAAGTAGAAAGTCACGAAGAGCATGAGCAGGAAGAAGAGAAGACATCCAAAGGGGAAGATTGCCCCAAGGAAAACATAGCCATCACTAAGTCATAGAAGGAAATGACTATATTCATTTGGGATTCAGATGAAGAGGAAGAGAAAACAGAGTAGGAAGCTTTGGGCCACCAAGAAAGAGAGATCCAACATATTCAGAGAGAGGAAGGTGATCATGAATCACCAAAAGAAGGATCTCAAATGCCCGAATGGTTGGAGAAGCAATTGCAGAAGAAGGCCCCCATCCTTATGGATCCTAAAGAGAGGCTAGAAGCCATCCTAGCATGAGCGCAGATAGGGACAAAGAAGGAGAAGAAGCCAAGGGTCAGATCCCATATCACAATGGATGTCTCGGGATCAAGGACCGTACAAATAGCTACTCCAGTGGTGGAAGGAGGAGTCAACTACAAGAGAGGCTAGAAGCCATCCTAGTATGAGCGCAGATAGGGACAAAGAAGGAGAAGAAGCCAAGGGTTAGATCCCATATCACAATGGATGTCTCAGGATCAAGGACTGTACAAATAGCTACTCCAGTGGTGGAAGGAGGAGTCAACTACAATATCTCCACCATTGACCTAGGAACAACCACTAGAGAACAAAAAATTGATCATCTCTAGGGATCCATTGCCACTATTGTGCATCAAATGAACAAAGACCAATCCTCTAAGGAGGAGTTGAAGGCATAGGTAGCAAATCTTACAACCTACATACAACAATGGTCTTCCACCAAAGAACTCCCCACAACGTCATCGACCCCTCCTCTGCTGCTTTCCAAAGATCATATCAGTAAATTAGAAAGGAGGAAGAATTGGACCAAGGCCACCGAATATTGGTTCTGACGGGTGGTCTACAATGGAGATATGGGTATTAGCCACACCGTCCAGACAACAAATAAGTTTCGGGAGGTGTAGAAGTAGCTCAAAGGCACAAAGAAATTTTGTATTGACTTCCCGAAGCTGTATAGAATCACATACCCTAAGCTCGAGGCTATCCTCAAGATGCCTGAGAGAATGTGGGAAAAGGAGTTGGCACTAGTAGAAGATGATCATTGGCTCGTTGAAACTTGGAAATTGGGCCTTGATCACAAGAAATAAATTCTAGAATGGGTGCTCCATGAAGTGGCACTTGACATAGATTTGGTCAAATAACATCTAGCGGCCTACAGAGAATATTTGATTCTCATGACAGACTAAGACATGCTTTCTGTCGAACTTGATCCGCAAAAGATAAGGGCTTATTTCCATAAGAAGATGGAGAATGGAGCCATCGATACACTCACGCTAGATTTTATGGAATTTGCTGCTCAAGCCTTCGCCCAATCGGAGTAAGTAATCAAGAACACACCAAAATGTGACAAGGATTGGGACTTGATTACCAATAGATCAAGAAAATTGAACTACTAAGTGCTCCAATCCGATATAATGGAATGGAGTAAGCTTCAGGGGTTGATTGGCCAGTTCGTAGGATATGCCACTGTGAAGAAGAATGAAGGGAATCCAGTCATAGATGATACATTTCTCACAATATAGTTGTAGTAAAGGGAAATCAGCTAAAAGACAAGTGCTATAGCACCAAGCACTAGCAGACAAATTAGGCTGAAAGACAAAAGTGTATTTTAAATTGTAAAATATTAAAGGGTAGGTGAAACCCTAATTTGTAGTGAATCTTGGCCACACAATGAGATTAAATCTTGGCCATTCATTTTAATTTTTAGACACTATAAATAGGGGGTCTCCTCTCATTTTCAAGAGAGAGTTGAGTTGTAAAGACATGGTGCTAAAATTCTAATAGGAATTCATTGCTTTTGGGTGGATTCTTGAGTTTCATTTCATGTTTCATGATTATTCTCCTCTTAGTTAATAAATTTGAGTAGATTTACTTTGTTGTTCCATGTGTTTATCATGATTTAGTAGATTAGTTGATGTTGTTCATTAATGCTGAAGAATTTTGCTATGTTGATGCCCTTCCTTGTTCATGCTTTTTGCTATTTATTGATGGTAAATAGCAGTGTAAAGCTAGTCTGAACATGAATTGAATGCTACACTTAAATTCTAACTTTTATTGATGCTTTATGGTGAATGAATGGTTGAAAATCTGTAGACCTTAGAAGATTGCACTAGTTTTACGAGACTATTAGCTAATTTGGTTAAGTGGAACTTAGTTTCAGGAAGACTGTCCATTGTAGCATCCTCCATTATCACTGTTCATCAGTAGTTTTAGGTCTAGGAACTTCATCTCTTCCCTTCCCTTTTGTCCTTTCTTTAAAATAGTAATTTAGGCAAAGTTCTAGCATCATTGTAAAGCCAAATCTGATGATAAAAGTGGAGTTTCAGATTGTTGTCCTGAACTTGTAGTAATAGAACAACATTTCAAAATTTTACAAACTCCATTCAAAGAACCAATTCCCTCCTAACTTAATATACATAAGGCTGCCTTGTGATTACCAACAAATCACACAAAACAACTAAGGTATTCCAAGCACTGTCATGACCTAACATCCGAAACCTTGGGATAGTTTTCTGCAAGTTATTGTAGGAAATTGTCTTTCAAGAGAGGTGATACACTTATGCATCACCTGTGTTGAGAAGTGCTAAAACACCCATCAACAAAACTGTCGCTAGAAGGAGGGCCGAATTTGTGTTAAGCTGGATCGAATCGACTCTTTCTCCCCTGAAATATTTCAACGAGTTCTAAGGTCAACACCAAACAAAGAAGAATTTCAATAATTGCATCCCCCTACCAGGGCTAAGAAGACTCGAAAAGGGGACACAACTTCATCCTCTTCATCCTCTTCATCCGCTTCACCTTTATCCCCACCTCTCCCTTCCATTCATTCGCACCACACTCATCCTTCCTTTTCCATTTCCACTTCTCCATTTAGTCATCCCAAACTACCTTCCAACCACTCAATTCCCACAACTAGGGCACTACTCTTCAAGTCCAAAGTTCAGTCCCAACAGCTATTGTCCTTGCGCAACCCTAAGTTCCTATCCAACAATAGATACAACCTCAACCTCCCCCTATGGCTTGGTGGGGTAACAATCCCTCTCCGCTGTCCTTCAACGATTATCATGACATGCCAAAGAATCCGGAAGGCTTCTATATGAAGTTTCATCCACGCGACCCACAAAGAATAGCAAAAGAACATGTTAAAATATTCCAAACAACATTGAAGGACATGCAAATCAATCACGAGGACATGGCTTGCGGACTCTTCCCTTATTCCTTGGGGAAAGAGGCCTTCTATTGTTACATCAACTTGCCAACGGGATCCATCACTACTTGGGACCTCTTGAAGAATGCATTCTTGTGGAAATACAAGATTCCAATCAGCCCTTTAGAGCTATATCAACAATTCATGTCAGTTTGCAGGGAGGTCAACAAACATATTAGCTCCTTCAATGATCGATCCTACCGGGCATTCATGAGGTTACAAGCTCCATATGTGCTTAATGATGTTGCTGACCTACTAGTTTATTATGCTGCCTTAGACCACCTCACAACTGCATTGGTAAAAAGAATGTGCCCGCCACCTGCTAGATTGGTGGATGCTTATGCTGAAGCGGTTATAGCCAACACTGAATTGGGACAAAATATTTTGGGTCCGCTACCTTCCTTGGAACAGATTTCTCATCCCATGTAGATTCAAGAGCTTACTCAAGCTTTAGCCCATCAGACGCCTCTCATGAACCAAGTTCCGTAGTTGCCCATAGTCCCTCATCCAAGACAATCGTTAAACTAGGCACCTCTCGTACCTCACTACTTGCAACTATTGGAAAAAGACACTACACACATCTTCTGGTGTTGTCATTGATGGAAACCCTAGTCAGTAATCATATCCGCACTTCAGTATTTGCTCATATCAAAAGTTAGATTGAAGATGTGTTAACTGTCAAAGCTAAAATAGGGCATCCGGCAGAGTTGTGTACATTGGCTCATATGTAATTTCCTGTTATCATTTTATGTTGTGAATCTTAGGGAAGGTCTTTTGTTGTATGAACTATCTTATCCTTGAATCATAGGGCCTCGTATTGATTGGTGTGCAAGTTAGAAGATCTGGTTCATTGATTTTCAATCTAATAGTACAAAAAGGCCGACTAGGTGATTGTAGTGTGTTGTGGATCTTTGAGGCACAATTGTTTAAGGTTTTTCGTATTCGAGCATGTTGTTTTGGGTTCTTACTATGTTTTGGCCGACATTGGTTGGTGCACATTGATAATTATTTATGGATTGGGCTGACAATTTGTACATGTTTTCATATTTTGTTAAAGTTGACATGCAGTTGATGTAATCTCTAGTCGCAGATATATATAATCAATTATTCATATCATTTTGAGATGTGTTGTGATATGATGCAAAAGTTAGAAGGAATATAGATCGATTGTGCGCAGTTTCACTTGTGTAGAACAAAGATTGGTGATCCGAATTAAAGCAGACAGAGTTTCAAAGCAAAATTAGACAAAATGTGAAGAATGCGATCATTGTGCTTAACCAGAACTATAATCTGACATTAGCAAATGCTATCTCATAGTTCATCCACTCTAGTTGTCTTCCAACTGTGACTGTAAGACAATGAGTCTTCTTTTGGGTAGTAAGCCTTTTGTATTTGAGTAGTGAGCTCTAGGCAGTGTGCCTAAATGCATGTGCATTCCATTTGTAAACACTTATTTTGAGTATACTCATATTGTGGATTGACCTCCACCGTGGTTTTTCCCCTAACAAGGTTTTCACATAAAAATCCTTGTGTTATAGTGTTGTGGTTGATTGCCTTGTGATCTTGCATCTTTCTTTTGGTTCAATGCTATATGTGGTTTAAAGATCAAGTTAATAAAGTTAAAATTTGCAGAACATTGATTCACGCCCCCTCTCAGTGTTCCTTGATTCCAACAATTGGTATCAGAGCTTAGTTCCTTAGAAGAAGTTTAAAAGCTTGGGGAAGATCTAGGAAGGTGATTCAATGGATTCTAGCAGTCTTCATCAACAACTTTTGGTGGCACTAGATGATCTTGATCAGTCCAAATCTGAAGTGTAGGAATTGCAAGCAAGCCTCATGAATGCTGAGAAATTCATTCAATTAATTGAAAGACAAAATCAATAAGTCCAGGGAAAAGAGAAAGGAACTTTGTGATCAACTCAAGTAGAAAGAGAGCAAAAGCGTGGAAGATGAACACCTAAGTCAAGCCTTGAAGGAAAAGACAGAAGAATGTGAAAAACTCACCAGAGATAATGTTTTCCTAAAGCATGAGATGGAATCTATTATGATGAGGATGACCAAGGAGATTGAAGAGAAAAAGAAGAATGAAGAGAATCTTGCTCAGTCCTTAAAATAAAAATCTGAAGAATGCAACAAAATTAATGATGGATTCAATGAGTTGGAACTTGAATTGCAACAATCCAGAAACAATGAAGAAGAGCTTGAAAGATAAATTGGTACTCTCAGGGATGAACTTGCTACTGCAAATGAATACAAGGAGAAGTTCAATATTAGCTCAACTAAGCTTGATGAACTGATTCAAAGTTAGAAGATTGGAGGTGACAAACAAGGTCTTGGATATGAGAAAGGAGAAAGCTCCGGATCTGGATAATGGAAATTTAAGCAAGGAAATCAGACAAGCAAAGCTAGAAGGTATCCGGTAAGACAACCCAATGCTCAAAAGTTCAAAGGATATTGTTTTGTTTGCAATAAATTTGGTCATATGGCTGCTCAATGTAGAAGCATAATGAATTCAAGTGGTCCATCATTCTTTGGTCAGTGTTTCAATTGCAATAAGTATGGTCATAAGTCAATTGAATGCAAAAATATGACAAACAACTTTTTCAATAGAAATGTTAGATGTTATGCTTGCAATAGATTTGACCATATTGCTAACCAATGCAGATCAAGAGAAAATCAATGGAATAACTGGTCTAGACAAAGAAATGTTGTGTGCTATAATTGTAACAAATCTGGTCACATTGCAAGATTCTTTAGAAGCAGGAAGGGTCCGTAAACAAAGAAAAAAATATGCAAAGGGATGATAAGGGAAAATGAAAAGTTACTACGGATGAGATCAAGAATCAAATGAAGAAGATATGGGTGAAGAAGAGTGCTTCTGATGCAGGAAATGAGTCCACACCAGAATCTAGTGCTAGAAATTCCTCTGGGAATTAGTTTAAGGCCTCTGGCCTAGGGGGAGCTCTCAAGAAAATCTTTTAACCCCCCACTAGTAGTTGGTGCTGGGATGTGGCAAATTGCAACGATTGCATTGATGATCTACATATGTTTTGGGAATAGTTGTGGAGAAAATTTATGTAAAATTGAAGGTCCGCAGAAGAATTTTCTTTCACAGACTATGAAAACAGCATATTCGGAACACCTAGGGCAAAAGCATTTATTGTGATAAAAGGTTAGGTGTGTGAATGATATAAAAGTTACTTCTATTCCTCATTCATCACATTGCATTTTGAGAAGAATTTTGGAGAGCTTTGCAAGTGAATTTTGGCGAGAAACAAGTTTGAAGGTGATTCGACAATCAAACCCTAATCTGACGAAAGGTATTTATCTGCAAAACTTGTGTACTTGAAATTTCTAGAAATGGATGCTCCGTTGGTAGTTGATATTAAGGATAGACCCCACCCAAAATTCAAATGGCACCCATTCAAATCCATTGAGACATAACCATTAGGTACATTTTCTTCCGTTCCGTATGGTGTTTTGCACATTGAAGATATTAGGGCATATGTTCATGCAAAATGTTGAGGAATTAGGAAGCTCCCATTTGTTAAATCTGTACACAAATCACATTGTGGGAGAAGATCTCTATGTAAGGCTTAAATTTAAGACTTTGGAGGAGAAGTTCGTACAAATTGTGAACTTTCCTGTGTTCGACGAAAATGAATGGGTTATGTACATACTAAGTCAAGTGCACGCCGAGTTCATATGGTTAAATCAACCCTTCAAGATCACAAGAGAAGCTATAAGTATTGTTATTGGTCTGAATTCATCCGGTGGGTTGCCCACATTGAAAGCTATGAAGAACCAAACAATCACTGAGGCAACCAGTTCTGTTTTCGACAAAAGAGCCATGACAATTAATGACATCATTGAATTGGATGTAAGATTTGCTTCTATGGTTATTGGATATAAAATCTATCACTCTAGCTGGGATAACTCTATATCCCGTACTGCAATCTATGTAGTTTATCAAATGGTCAAGGAAAATGCAGAATATGACTTATGTGAGTTACTCCAGAGCTAGCTAATTGAAAATCTTGGGAAAATAAAGAAGGACAAGAACTCTTTCAATTATGGCAATCTGCTATTATGTCTATTTTTCTACTTCATGAATGAAGTTCTGGGAGTTGGTAAAGTGCAATGGGAAGCTGACAGAATGGTAACTGTTCAAATCAAAGACATCTTATATAGAATTGGTGATAGAAAAGCAAAGAAAACTGCTATCTGGGGTTACTTCAAAAGCTTCCATAGTGAAATGCAAGCTAGGGAAAAGATTCCTAAATTTATTGTGGAAAAATATAAAGACACTATTTGCTTCATGGTTGACATTGATTAGTGTTTGATGGAAGCAGCAAAACCTAGAACAGTCTAGGTAATGCCTATGGGATATGAGGTTGAAGAACAGATTTTGGAGTTGTATGCCCAACACCTATTGAATAAACCTCAGGATCCAATAGAAGAAAGGTTTGCTACCTTTGAAGAGAAGAATATGCAAGTGCATGTAGAACTAAAGAAGCCTATGATATTTCGGAAGGCGAGAAAGGAAGTTGAAGCTTGTGCAGAAAGCATCGGTATATCAATTGAAGCAGTGAGGGAAGTTAGGAAGTTAAGAGAACAAGTTGAAGAAGGGGAGCCTGCTAGAACTAAGCCAACTAGTCTGACAACATCCTCTGCCAGATTTAGATCTACAAGGAGCTCTACACTCTCATTCGGTCCTACAAAGAAATCAAGCCTAGTGAAAGCTCAAGTCAAGAAATCCGAAAGAGAAGGAAAGAGGAAGAAGGATAAAAGCACAAGAGTCTATGTTGTTGTTGAGGATGATGAAGAAATTGAATCTGATGAAGGGAAATCAAGCATAAGGGCACAAAGACATCAAAAGTATCTAAGGACAAGCCCTCCGGTGAAGAGAAAGCAAAGAAAAAGGTGAAAACTGACAGGTCAGGTATGACTGTAGAGGAAGTGGAAAAAGATTTAATTAGGGATGGTAATCTCAAACCACTTTCTGAATGGTATGACACTTTTGATAGTGCTGGTTAGAGAACTCTTGAAGAGGCCACAATAAAATATTTGAATATTTTCAATATGACTCTCATTAAAATAATGTTAGAGTTACCTAAAGGATTATATGAAGTCTTAGAAATGAGGAGACTAAATGCAAGAGCTGAAGATGAACAAATGAGAGAACGCATACTTGTTGATCTATGTCTGGTAATGTCAATAGAAGAAATGAAGAAAATCCTCAATGATGCTAAAAAGGATTTTAAGAGCAAAACAAGGGTAAATAAGCTTATGATTGGATAGACTGAGGAAGTGGCAAAAGACACAGAAAATTCTTAAGGTAGTTCTGTTGAAGAACATATACAATATTGTTTTTGAAGAAACTCATGATGAAGATGTTCCATCTAGTCCATAAATTGAAGAAGTGAAAGAAGACACAATTGAGGACACTCAGAATCCTCTAGATATGCAAGATACTGAAATTCCCACGGAGACTGAAGCTCCTAAAGATATGTCAGTTGAAGAAATAGAGATTCCCAAAGCCAAGCAAGAATCTATGATTGAAGAAAAGAAGGTTGAGGAAAAGGAGGTTGCTATGGAAGCAAGAGACACTACAAAGGTAGTAAATAAGTTTTTAGAAGAACAACAGGAGGAGTTTGACACTGAATTGCTTGAAAGTCCTATCAACTTGGCCACTCTATCTCCTATTCAGAAGCTGAAGGTAGCATCATTTGCTTAGGCCAAGGCAAGGGAGGAGATATTGAAATTGTACATTGAGGACAGTGCGCTGCTAAGTCTTGCATTCGGTATTTTGGAGAAGATTATGCCCACACATGTCAAGGACTCATCCGATTCTCCATCCGGTTAGCTGAAGAAACTCATCAATTCTATAAGTACTCACTTTGAGTCTCTTGAAAAGTTAGTTGAGAATAAGGTCCAAAAATAATTTGATGCAAACAGGTTCAATAGATTAAAGTGTATGATTGCTAATGATAAATCCTTTTTAGCTACCTATGAGAAGAACATTCAAGGTGCATTATTTGAGGGTGGAAATATTTACAAGTCATGCTTATCCTTGTCAAAATTCACTGAGGTCACTAAGAAGAAAATTAAGGAATATGAGAAATAATTAGCAGATATTTCTCAAGCCTTTGATCCTCTAACCATTTTTGTTGGTAAGCAAGAAGGTCAAGTCATATCCTTGCTTGACAAAATTAAAGGTTTGAAGCATGAAAAAGACATAATTGTTGAAAGGGTGTGTGAGCTCAAAGGAATAATTGGTCCTAAAATGGAGACAATGATTAGTGCATTGAAGGAAGCCTAGGATGCTATGGATGTCAATGATCCAACAAATCTTGAGTCAACAGAGATGCAATCCTACCTATTCTATGGTCACATGACTATTCTGGAGATTCTCAAAAAGGGTTGGGACACTAGTTTAAGCCTGTTGAAGAATAAATTTGTAGACATGTTCAAGTCCATGTAAGTTAGAAAAGCATGTCTATACATATACAGTTTTGTATGATTTTTGGTATGTGGATTCCCATCTTTGTCATTGATGTCAAAGGGGGAGTGTGGGGCAGTGAAAAATGTCATATTCATCTCAGGGGGAGTTGTGATTAATTTTTTTTTTGAAGTTTTGAGGATTGCAGTGTATCCATGTTGGTACTGATTCCAACACTTAGTCATTTTTCACTAAGTGTTTCCATCAATGCCAAAGGGGGAGATTGTTGGCAAGAGACACTGCACAAGTCATTTGGTGTTGTCATTGATGACAACCCTAGTCAACAATCATATTCACACTTCATTATTTTCTCGTATTGGAAGTCAGATTGAAGATATGTGCTAACTGTCAAAGCTAAAACAGGGCATCCAACAGAGTTGTGTACATTGGCTCATATGTAATTTCTTGTTATTATTTTATGTTGTGGATCTTAGAGAAGGTATTTTGTTGTATGAACTATCTTATCCTTGAATCATAGGGCCTCGTATTGATTGGTGTGCAAGTTAGAAGATCTGGTTCATTGATTTTCAGTCTAACAGTGCAGAAAGGCTAACTAGGTGATTGTAGTGTGTTATGGATCTTTGAGGCATAATTGTTTAAGGTGTTTCATGTTTGAGCATGTTGTTTTGGATTCTTACTATGTTTTGGTTGACATTGGTTGGTGCGCATTGATAATTATTTATGGATTGGGCTGACAGTTTGTACATGTTTTCATATTTTGTTAAAGCTGACATGCAGTTGATGTAATCTCTAGTCGTGGATATATATAATCGATTATTCATATCATTTTGAGATGTGTTGCGATATGATGCGAAAGTCAGAAGGAATATAGATCAATTGTGCGTAGTTTCACTTGCACACAACAAAGATTGGTGATATGAATTAAAGCACACATAATTTTAAGAGCAAAATCAGACAAAATGTGAAGAATGCGATCATTGTGCTTAGGTGGAACTATAATATGGCATTAGCAGATGCTATCTCATAGTTCATCCACTCCAGTTGTCTTCCAACTATGACTGTAAGATAGTGACTCTTCTTTTGGGCAGCAAGCCTTTTGTATTTGAGTAGTGAGCTCTAGGCAGTGTGCTTGAATGCATGTGCATTCCATTTGTAAACACTTATTTTGAGTATACTCATATTGTGGATTGACCTCCACTGTGGTTTTTCCCTTAATAGGGTTTCCACGTAAAAATATTTGTGTTATGGTGTTGTGGTTGACTGCCTTGTGTTCTTGCATCTTTCTTTTGGTTCAATGCTATAAGTGGTTTAAAGACCAAGTTAATAAAGTTAAAATTTGTAGAACATTGATTCACCCCCCCTCTCAGTGTTCCTTGATTCCAACAACCACAACAATAAAAAATTTACCCTCAACAACCTCAAGTTCCTGCCTATTTACAAGGGCCCGAATTCCCTCAAGCGCAACAAAACTAGCCAGCGACATAGCCAGTTTTCCTCCAGAACCAAGCGTTGCAACCGGGCAACACTGAGAAGGATTAGCTAGATGAGTTGAAAGAAATGATCAGAAAAATGTCTACGGAGATGACACACCAGAGGAATCAAAACAATTAGTTGCATGCTTCTCAACGAAGTATTCATGACAACCTCAATCGAGACAATAGGGATAGCCATGATGTAGGTACCTCATCTGGGAAAAATTACGAAAGAGGACATAATTCTAACTAGAACTTTGAAAGAAGACCTTCACAAAGGAAAAATCGAACGTGGAATACAAGGCCCAATAACGGAGGTGTTCCCACCCCTCTCAACCTGCCAGCCACCACAAACAAAGTGACAAGCGGAGTATACTTAGTTGAAGTAGATTTATCTAGATGGTGTTGGATTCACAAGACAAATAGGCATTCAAAGTTGGATTTCCCTAAGTTCCAGACGGCTGCGAAAATCTTTCAAATAGAGGTCTAAAATGTTGTTGATAGTGCTGGCTGCCAGGACATAGTCCTATCCAAGCCTTATGACTCTTTCATGCTCGTGGTCAACCAAGCCCTATTTTCGTGAAGTGAGAGCAATGCACCTAAAACCGAGACTACTTCCCCAAAGAACGAAAAAGTGAAAGAGGTAAGTAACGAATAAAATTTATCTCAATTTTTTACTTCAATAGACAATGGTTCAATAGATGAGGAAGAATCATGAGAAGATGAAGTCTGAATGTTTCATCAAAGAGTAACCCCATATAACTTGAGAAGTAGGCAAGTAGGAGGACCTTTTACAACCTCTATTCCACCTAATAACTTCAACACCCCACCAGATCCAAATGCTAGCAACAATCCAGGTTACCCCTATGTGCCCACCCAATACTTTAACAAGAACAAATAGTTAAATCAAATGCAAAACTAGTTAGCTAGCTCTTCCAAGGGGAAAGCCTTTAAGGCTGAAATTGAACAAATGGGTGAGTATGTTGCTGATGAATTCAAGAAGGTCAAGATAAGTCTATTTGCCTTTGAACTACTTAAAGTTCCTGCAATTAGGAATGCCTTTTTAAGAATGATCAATGTGACTGCCTCATCTAAGTCAACCCCAGAAGTACCAGCCAAGCGAGTTTCTTTCGAAGAGCCACCATATGAGCTTGTAATCCAAGAAATCATTGGAAAAAAAAATGACGTCCCTTCAAATCAGCAAACAGGGAAGTAGCCCACTAAAGAACAAAGTCAAGTGCAAGCTAAAGAAAAGATCAATGAAAAGGATAAAAACCAAGTGGCCCAGGTTGACACACCTATGGGGTTATTTTAGGGAAAGTTGGAAATGCCACCTTTTCTCACTACTATCAGAATATTTGGGAAAAACCTACATAACTGCTTGCTTGATTCAGGAGCATTGACCAATGTTATGCCTCTCGCTATATGCAAAACACTAGGAATAGTCCCCACTTATTCCAGAAGGAAGGTGACCCAACGAGACAAAACGAAGGTGAACATAGTCAGAGAGATCAACCAAATTCCTATGCAGATTGCTACTGACCCAAGGGTGCAACAAGTTATTGATATTCAAGTTGTTGATATCCCTGATACATATGACATAATACTGGGACGAAACTTCACCTGAGCATTGAACGAATATGTTGCCACTGACTTCTCTCACATGTCGTTGCCCTGGAAGGGGCTGCCAAACTAGATCCGTATAGACCAGGAACCATGTATGAAATTCATGATTACGGAGTACAACAACAACAATGAGGTGTTGTTTGTTGAAATAGAGTTGGGTAATTATTCTCCCATGGCATACCAGGAAGAATAAAAGCCTCAAGAAGAAGAGATGAATGAAGAAGTCCACTTGGTGTTGTGCAACCCTCCTGCTAACTTGACGTATACGTCCTAGAGCATGGAAATGCTGGTAGAATCAGATGATGATGAATCCTACAATGATGGCAATTTGGGACTACTAGATGAATTCTAGGATTTCATGGAAAAATGTGTACAAGATCAGCTTAGCCTAGGGGCAAGAATGGATTTCCAAGAGCTTTTGTTTCCCAGTTGGTGTAGAGTGCATAATGTTGCCCACTCAAAATTTGAGTGTTGTTTGTGTCAGACATCAGTAGAACATATCAAAGGACAAGTCACATCTCAAAAGGAACTACCAACAAGGTAGCCTGCCACCAACAATGTTGAGTCGGGGCCCACTCCATAAATTGTAGATGTAAGCATGCAGTCAAGGAGGAATGAGTGCATGATCAACCCTGAAGTTAAAGAACCCTCTAAGTTTTGGACGTTGCACTTTGATGGATCTAAGTCCAAGCAAGGGACAAGGGCCGAGTTTGAGCTCATCATCCCCATGGGTAAGACTTATTTTGCTACCCATAGGCTTTAATTTATTGCACAAATAACTTAGCAGAGTACGAAGCACTTGTTCATGGTATCCTAATGGCTCTAAGGAAGAAAGTTAAAATGTTGCAAGTCTTTGGTGATTCAGAGTTAGTAGTGAAACAAACCAGGAAATTATATTCCTACCATGATAGAAGACTAGCAAACTATAGGCATAGAGTTGGGACCTATTAGAAATTTTAGATGCATTTAATGTTCAGCTAATTCCCCGATCCCAAAATCATACTACTGATGCCCTGACTCAACTAGCCAACACCCTTTGGCCTTTGTCACTGTCTGGCATCAAAAGGTTCACTGTCGAGCTTGCCTCTGCCCCATTTGTGCCAAACAGTATTTAATGTTCAGCTAATTCCCCGATCCCAAAATCATACTACTGATGCCTTGGCTCAACCAGCCAACACCCTCCAACCTTTGTCACTGTCTGGCCTCAAAAGTTTCACTATCAAGCTTGCCTCTGCCCCATTTGTGCCAGACAATGTTACCAATTTCCAGGTGTTCAACGATGACAAGCACATTTTGAATTTCATCACTAGTTCTGATGTGTTTGCAACTCAAATAATTGATGAAGTTGAGCCCAAAGAGGCTGAATTAGATATAAAGGGGGTCATCAACCTCAAAAACAATACTATTCCTCGAGGCATGGTCCAACTTGAGTGGATATTCGACTTAGATCAGATCAGAGATTAGGATCAGCAAGCAAAGAGAGACTCCATCAACAATCAATGTGACACTCATAACCTTGGAGCAACCGAAGAGGTTAAGAATGTCTTCATTTGCAAAGTGTGCATGCCAGAAGAAAAGAAAGGAATCATTGATGCTTTGCGGAAGTATCATGATGTAGTTACTTGGAGTTATGAGGATTTAAAGACATATGACACCTCAATCATCACACACACCATCCTTGTCAAGCCAGATGTGAGACCTTTCCAGCAGTGCCAACACCCAATCAATGCATTATTGGAGCCTATCATTTACAAGGAAGTTCAGAAGTTGCTGATGGCCTGAATTATATTTCTAGTAAGGCACTCCATGTGGGTGGCTAATTTGGTCCCGGTAAGGAAAAAGAATGGATAAATCAGATTGTGCATAGATTTTCGCAACCTGAATAGGGCTTTAAAAAAAAGACAATTATCTAGTGCCTTCACTAGATGAAGTAATTCAATGAGTCAATGGTTCTCAAATGATGTCCTTCTTAGATGGGTACTCCGGGTACAATCAAGTGATGGTGCAATACGAGGATAGGCACAAGACAACGTTCACCACCAAGTGGGGAACCTTTGCATATAGAAGGATGTTGTTTGGACTCATCAATGCTGGTGCCACTTTCCAACACACAATGGACATAGCCTTCAAAGATCTGATCGAAAAGTGCATTATCATCTACATGGATGATCTTACCATGTTTTCAAAGAGGTGAGGTGACCATGTTTTCGATCTATGCAAAGTCTTTCAAAAGTGCAGAGAATTTGGGATATCTCTTAATCTAAAGAAGTGCATCTTCGGGGTTATAGAAGGTAAGCTAATCGGGCACGTTCTTTAAGAGAAAGGAATCTCAATAGATCCCGAGCGTATTCAAGCCATATTGAAGATTTAGTTGCTAGGCAGCAAGAAAGAGCTGAAATCTTTCTTCGAAAAGATAAATTTCATCAGAAAATTCATTACCGACTTTGTTGAAATAGTCAAGTCACTAAGTGCCATGCTAAAGCAAGATGCCAAAGTTGAATGGACTTCAGAGGCAAAGCAAGCCTTTGAAGAAATAAAGAAATCAATTGCTAACGCACCCATGTTAGTCAGTCCTGATTACCTGAAGGCATTCTACATTTACTCATTTGCTTTGGACCATTCGTGTGCCATTATATTGACTCAAAAGGATGATGAAGGGGGTGAGCACCCAATTTCCTTCATGAATGCTCCATTAAAGGATGCTGAGTTGAGATGCCACAATGTAGAAAAGCAGGCGTATGCCTTGGTCAGGGGAGTTAAGAAATTCAGACACTACATCTTGTGGAACAAGGTGTTTGCCATCGTATTTGATTCGACAGTGAAGATGTTAATGTAGAGTGAGTTAGGAGAAAGAAAAGCAAAATGGGTCATCCTACTGCAATAATATGACATGGAAATTTAGCCAATGAAATTAGTGAGAGGACAGGCCCTCACTCGAACAATAGCTAAGATGGTGGCTGAAGTAGGACCCGAGCTTACGGTCTAGAAGTATCAACTTGAAGACGTCTCCCCAGGGGAGTGGTATGATAATATCGTCTACTATCTACTGCATAACAAGTGACCATATCGTCTACAAGCAGTTCAAAAGTGTGCTCTCCGGCTGAAAAGCAATAGCTACATGTTGCGAGGGTCTATACTTTATAAGAGGAATCATGAAGGGATCTACCTCATATGCCTTGGAAAGGAAGAAGCAGTGCAAGTGTTAAAAGAATTTCATGATAAATTTGGCATTGGTCATGGATCTGGTCCTTCCACCGCTCATCAAATCCTGCGAGTGGGATACTATTGGCCAACGGTCTTCAAGGATGCACATAGCCATGTCTGAACATGCCACGTCTACCAGATTGCCCCAACTAGAGAACACAATGCTGCTGTCCTGCTGCAACTAGTCCTAGAGGTACGACCGTTCATGCAATGGGGTCTCGACTTCATCGGTCTGGTAAGCCCACCATCTTTTGTGGGTCATAGGTACATTCTAACCGCCTCTGATTATTGTACTAGATGGACATAAGTAATTGTATGTAGGCAATTTACCACAAAGGTAGTTACTAATTTTCTCAAAAGTTTTATTTTGAATCATTTCAGTTGCCCATATGCTTTAGTTTGTGATAATGGCCCCACTTCTCCTTGCTCAAATTCGCTATTTGGGCCTTTGACTACGAAATTTCCCTTAAATTATCATCTAATTACTATCCCTAGGGTAATGGTTTAGCTAAATCTAAGAACAAAAACCTAATTACTATGATAAAAAAATTGCTCGATAGGAATCCCAAAGACTAGCACACTTAGCTGTGTTTTTCCCTTTGGGAAAATCGTACACGCCACAAGGCCTCCTTGGGTGATTCCCCATTTCACCTCATTTATAGCTTAGAGCCTATGTTTCTTGTTCACCTAAAGATTCCCACCCTTCAATTTATCAACACCTTTTACAAAGAAGGGGATTGACGAGAAGCCCGTTTAGCTGAATTGCTCCACCTAGAGGAAGTTCATGACTGGGCTATTGAAATTTTTTCCAAACATTAGGGCATGGTCAAGAGGTGGTTCGATCAACAAGCCAAAGTTAAGGCCTTTAGAATTGTTGATCTGGTCCTATGTTGAGACAAGGCCCATGAAAAGAAAGGGGGACATGATAAATTCAACAAGCTCTGGCTTGGTCCCTTTCAAATTTATGAAAACTTAGGAGATAACACTTTCTGACTCAAGACATTAATTGGCGAAGATGTCCCATTTCCCATAAATGGGAAACACCTTAAGCATTATTTCCTTGCCTAAGCTCCTTTGAGCTGTCTTTGTAAATACCTGTACATAGGTTAGTCTAGGTTTCCTTGTCTTGTTGTTTCACTATTTTGCTTTGTTACTATTTTTCTCGTTTCCCAATTGTCTTGCTTTGCTGAGGGTGTTCCTTTGTCCCTGATGTTGTGGCCATGTTTAGTTTGATGAATGGTTCACTTTGCTACTTGTTCTTAGTGTTTTTTGGATAAATATTCACTCCCAACTGTTGGTCTCTGATTGCTGCTATGGAATGGTCTCCTTATTTGAACTTTGATTTGACCTAGAACACGACCCTTAGTTGAATCCTTTCATGTACTCATCTCAAATCTTGCACAAAATGCATATTAACTGTTTCTAAAAAGCTGTATAGTGGTCATTATGATGACCCAACAAGTGAAAAATCTTAAGTCTGCTCCAGTGACCACTGTGACTCCAAACCCACAGTAAGCTTCGATGCTTACACAGTTGGGGAAAAGAAAGAAAGAAAAGAAAAGAAAATGCTAAATCAAGCAACTGTATGTATGTGTGGACAACTCTACCGGGGCTATGGACGCTTGGCTAGTAGTAGAGCAATATTCATGGGGTCACAGTGACAACTTCGTCGGGGCTATGGATGCCTGACTGGCAATAGGACAATGTCCATGTTACTTTTGGGGTTGGACAGTTTATGTAGCTTGCTTGGCTCGATTAATGGTCGTTGGTTACAGTCTTTAAGGAAAGGGAATGAATTCACCCATTCACACACACATTTCTGAGACACTTTTGTGATTTGATTCAGGTAAGGATCTCGTTCTCCTTCGAGTCTCTCAGCTCACTTCTAGAAACCAGCCCCTGGTATGTGAAAACAAAGATTCTAGGTTTAGAATGAGTCTTTATCCTTAGAATGCTAAGGAGCATTCCCCAATAGAGTCGTAATTTGTTATGCCTATGGCACACATGCCCCGTTCAGAATGGGGACCCTCTCTAGGTGCTTTATCAGGTCACTTTTTCCTTCACTTCATTTTGTGTGCCCCCTATTTTGAGTTTTAAGTGGTCAATGAGTCTTAGATGTATCATCTTGAGTTGACCAAGTTTCACCACCCTCAAAATTTTCAAGTCTTTGGCCTTTGTGGGGTTTCTTTGGCAGTTTTCCTTCAAAATTTTAAACTGCCATCCTTCATGCTCTATGGGTCCACCCATGCGGGCCGCCCTTGGTGGAATTCCGCTTGTTCACTACCGTCCAAAATGGCCGAGTTAGCTTGTCCTCCTGCACGGCGGGATCCGCGGCCTCCGTTGCTATTTTATTTCATCGACCCGTCGAGCAGCAAACACCCAGTTGCCATTCGGCCCACAGACCCCGCAGTTCCTATCGCCAACTCTTTCAAACTACGTGCCCACCAACTTCGACAACCTCTGTACCTGCATTTATGGTGAACATTTAATGCTTAAAAGTCTATAAATAGGCACTTTTGACAGGTCATTTTCATTGACATTCTTTCTGAAAACCTCTTAGAGCTCTCCAACCACCGCTGCCTCCGCACCCGCGAGATCTTGCCACATTTCAAGCATCACCGTCTTCAGTTTGTGCATGAATTCTTGTGGGTCCGCTAGGTTGGTTTTATGCCGCCATTCATATTATGTGTTTTTCTTTAATTTTTTACAAAGTGGTTAAAATCTTAGACAGAAAAACCTTAAAACTAGAAAGAAGATCGAACGACAAACAAAACCCATGTCTTAAAAACTTGAAAATCCTTTGAAATCCACCCTAGGGATCCGTGCAGAACTTTCACCCTCCATCACCATTCTTGAACCAAGCCAATCAAGCCCTTACGGCCCGCAAGACATTCACAGCCATTGTCAAACCTATCAACGATAAACTTTAAGTGACTGGCTGTCACCTTGCTCAGACCCGCTCATGTGGGAAGGAACTCTCCCTTTATCGTTTCTTTTGGACTTAAACAAAAATAAAAAAGTTAGATGGGGTCTTTTCAACCCCGTGGGTCCAGGAAAGTTGGTTTCCGCATTTAGATTGCCTTTTGTGCCTCGTCGTTTCAACGACCAAATGATCCCAGCCTCTTGCCTTGCAGGCCCCACTTTGTCTATTTTCGCCTGACCCTTCCGAACAAAATGCTTAACTATGGATCCTTGTGGGTTGTCCATCGTGGACTACCATCAGCTAGTCTCCACCACTTGTCCACCATTTGAAATGGCCTTGGCTGACTGTCTGTTTGCCTTGCGGACTCTGCATTGACTGCAACCACTAAGCCCGAAAACAAAACAACTAAGTTTGCTAATTATAGACCCTTCATTATGGGTCATCGCTGCCCTTTGTCCGCCGTTTTAAATGGAAAATGGTCTCTGACCTTTTGTGTTGCGGGACTTGAAACCAACGTTTCCCCGAGTTTTGATAAAGCCACTAAGTAAAAGTTGCATGCAGGTGGTTGCTCATGGGCCGCTACCTCGATGTCGCTGTTTCTAAACTGCCGAGCCAAGCCTCTGACCCACTATGCAGGGCCCAATCTCCCTGCCTCTATCCAGCCAATAACGAATGAGTTACTTATGTTGAGGATCCTTGCAGACCCGATGGTGCGGACCACTGCTTGCGAGCCGTCGTCCCGTCTCCGCCGTTCTAAGTAGCTAACATCTAACGCCTTTCCGCAGGTCCCTGCTCGTATCCATCTAAATAGTTTAAAATTGAATACTAATTCAACACCACCCTCCTTGATTGTGGATTCCGCATTGCGGGATTCCATTTGCGGGATTCCGCCTCGCTAGCACCGTTTCCAACGACGGAGCTCCTAAATGGCTAAGACACCCCCTACACCAGCAACCCTTGGGTCCACATGCCAAAATGACTAAGTCAGAACTTCCAAGACCTCAAGATTGATCATGCTCATGTGTCAAAATGACTTAACCTCTTGGTGGGCCCCATCACAACATGAAATATTAATGCGGGTGGATCCGTGCAGGTCACTGTGCCCTGTTTTCCGTCTGTTTGCAATGTCCTCCAAAATGGCTGCCAGCTTAGGGAAGTCCACACCCCTGGGCCTACATTGCTGTATTTTCCCCAAACGAAAGGAAAATAATGATTTGAAAGGAATGTTATGATCCTTAAATGATGAATCACTCGATCTAACATTGATTTTGTAGGATTTTGCTAATGCTCCATGTGTTTTGCACATGAATATGCTTATTGCTCCTTTGTTTGCAGGATTTATGGAATCAGCTGTAGGACCCTCAGGGGCATCCACAAAGAAAGAAAAGGGTAAGAAAACCGCTAAGGCACCAAGGGGAAAGGTGGATAAAAACCAAATGAAGTACAAATTTTAGGGAGTGGAGATCAACACCAAAGTTACCATAGAGTGGGATACGGTCTCAAACACAAACCTGAGACATATTAACATTAATGAATTCTAACAGAGTCATTGTCGATCTCTTTATAGAGAATGCAAAGAGAATTAGGAAAAGTGGATTGGCCAAGGGAGCCAATTTCCCGCTTGCCCTTGTGGCTCTTGAGTTGGTAATGGCCTTCAGAGAGGCCTACCAAGAAAAGACCAAGAGAATTGTGGATAGAGATGGTAGAGTGTTGGCTGACTTGTCCTCCAAGTCTATAGGGAAAACTTTCCACATCCCCACCTTTAATGCAATGGAGGAAACAACCAAAGAGTATGCCAAGAGCACATGGAAAGTTGACCCTCTCAGATGCAAGAAATTGATTAATCAATACTAGTTGAAAGAGAAGAGGGGTAGTGCAAACAAGGTGCCCCAAGAACTTTTCAGGAGTGATTTCCATGAGGATTACCATGATTTGGTAACCTTGTTAAGTAGATTCATGGGCATCCTGACCACGGCTTACTTCTAGGAATGGATGTTCTATTTCATAGAAGAAATTATCAGAGGGAGGACTAAGTTCCATTGGGCAGGAATGATTAGCAACTGCTTGCATGAGAAGTTTGTAGCAGTAAGGAAGACCTCTCAATTTTACATGACCTTTTACTTGGTCTAATTTCTAGCTGATCCCATGCCATACAAAGGTCTATTTGTGGCACAAAACCAAACTCTGGGGAGAGAGCTGAAGGTCTATGACAGATACTCGCAGCTTCAATACAAAAATTTCAAGAAAGATTACTGCAAGGTGAATGATACCTTTATCAGGCACATTATCAGGCTACTCGGAGGAGACTTCAAATAGAGAGTCACATATAGTGCCAATTCCTTCATCCGCCGGTTCGGATTCCTCTTTATCCAATTTCCTAAATTTACCTACATTAGAACCGAGGGCTTCTCTGAGAGGCCATATAAGCTGCCCCAGTACCCAAATGACCAATTGGTATTGCTCGAAGTCTCCAGATAGCTACAACATGTGCATACTCTCTTGAGTGAAAACCATAGGTTTGGAATTCCTTATACTCTCACATTCGGCTAAGGTATGTATGCAATCCCCGCATCCCAATGTGTGGAGTACTCCGAAAAAGAGATTAATGAGTTTAACTTGGAGCTCTACACTACTCGGCCATAGATGGATCCGTATGGCAAATTGTAGAAGATGGTTGGGAAAGAATATGCCCATTTACATAGTGTCAAAGACTTCTAGGTGAATATCAAAGATGATAAGGAGGTGCACATCAGGCACTATATGCGCATGATGACATACTTTGTTAAAACGGTAAATTGTTCCCAGTGCTGGATCAAATTGTGGAGGAAGGAAACATAGTTATAGATCTAAGAGTTGATGCTGTGGCCAACTTGTCGTTGCCTCTAGTTGACTGGGACGAGGAAGAGGTCAATGACCTCAATATTTTAACTAAAACAATAGAGGCTAGGAAAAAGCAATGGATTGATGGGAAAATTGCTCAGCTAAAGCTACAAGGAGCAACTCTGACCTATGGTGAGCTTGAGGACGAGCTCGAGAGTGAGACTGATAGTGGGACTGTTGCTACCCCATATGGGGAAACTTCTAAATCCCCTCCCAATACCAAGTCAAAGAAAAGGAAAGAAGTGGCAGAATGCAAACCAAAGCATAAGGTGTATTCTAGAAAAGTGTCAGAAGGTGAGCCTTCAAAGAAAGCAAAGAAATCAAGCGGATTCACCAAGATGCCCACAATTCAGGAGGACCCACTCCATGAGGGAGAAGAAGAAGGGGTTGAGCAACCCAAGTCTCCACCTACTACCTTTGCTCTTGCTGCCACCACTACTGCTACTACCATCACTCCTTTGCCAACATCTCAAGCATTACTCACTTCCTCTCTACCTGCGGTGGACATCTCAGTTCACCTAGCCTCCACCTCACCTACTACACCCATTATGGTGAGAGATTCTTCCTCTGCCACCACTTCTGCACTCTCTTCTTCCTCCATGTCTCCATCAACAACTATTCCCTTGGCCTCTACAACAACAATGCCTACCCTTACTCTCCCTGAAGCTTTTTCCAAACATATGCAAAACATACCATTGGAGCTCTCGGGAGTATTGATGAATCCAACAGTGCAAGCTGCCTTAGCTCAAGTTGTTGTCAGTCTCCTTGCTCCTCCTTTGACTGAACCACCCAAGATGGAGGCAACAATGAAAATTTAGGATGAGCTAGAAATATGAGAGAGGGAAGAAGCTAAGGAAATAGAAGAGGAAGTTGATGACTACCACGAGCATCCAGAGCACCAACACTTAGTCATTGATGAGGTAGTTCATGAAGCAGAGGAAACACAATCCTTTGAGGAAGATATTGAGGACCCCGATGCAAAATACATTGTGGAAACCTTCGACCAAGAGCTTGAGGAAGAGTTGGCCAAGCAACTCAAAGATGTAGGAGAGGAAGTTGAAAGGCAATCCTTTGAAGAAATGAAGGCTACAAATGAAGAAATGGAGGTAACCACAAAACCTCCAACCAAGGAACAAGACATAAGCCCTAGTCATGATGAGGAAATTCGTCCAGTAAGGGAAGAAGAAGAAAAGGAAGAAGAAAAGAAAGAAGATAAGCCTGAAGAAGAGGCTGAAACAAAGGAAATCCTAGAAGCAGAACGCCATGAAGAGCATGGGTAGGAAGAAGAAGAGAAGACATTCGAAGGGGAAGATAGCCCCAAGGAAAACATAGCCATCACTAAGTCACAAAAGGAAATGACTATATTCATTCAAGATTCAGATGAAGAAGAGGAAGAGAAAACAAAGCAGGAAGCTTTGGGCCACCAAGAAAGAGAGATCCAACATACTTAGAGAGAGGAAGGTGATCACGAATCACCAAAAGAAGGATCTCAAATGCCTGAATGGCTAGAGAAGCAACTCAGAAGAAGGCCCTAGTCCTTATGGATCCTAAAGAGAGGCTAGAAGCCATGCTAGCATGAGCGCAAATAGGGACAAAGAAGGAGAAGAAGCCAAGGGTCAGATTCCATATCACAATGGATATCTCAAGATCAAGGACCATACAAATAGCTACTCTAGTGGTGGAATGAGAAGGAGTCAGCTACAATATCTCCACCATTGACCTAGGAACAACCACTAGAGAATAGAAAATTGATCATCTCCAAGGATCCATTGCCACTATTGTGCATCAAATGAACAAAGACCAATCCTGTAAGGAGGAGTTGAAGGAACATATAGCAGATCTTACAACCTACATACAACAATGGTCTTCCATCGAAGAACTCCCCACAATGTCATCGACCCCTCCTCTGCTGCTTTCAAAAGATCATATCAGTAAATTAGAAAGGAGGAAGAATTGGACCAAGGCCACTGAAGATTGGTTCCGACGGGTGGTCTACAATGGAGATATGGGTATTGGCCATGCCGTCTAGACAACAAATAATTTTTTGGAGGTGCAAAAGCAGCTCAAAGGCACAAGGAAATTTTATATTAACTTCCTGGAGCTATATAGAATCACATACCCTAAGCTTGAGGCTATCCTCAAGATGCTTGAGAGAATGTGGGAAAAGGAGCTGGCACTGGTAGAAGATGATCATTGGCTCATTGAAACCTAGAAATTGGGCCTTGATCATAGGAAATAAATTATGGAATGGGTGCTCCATTAAGTGGAACTTGACATAGATTGGGTCAAAGAACATCTAGCAGCCTGTGGAGAATATTTAAAGCTCATGACAGGCTATGACATGCCTTTTGTCGAGCTTGATCCTCAAAAGATAAGGCCTTATTTCCACAAGAAGATGGAGAATGGAGCCATCGATCCACTCACACTAGATTTTATGGACTTTGCTGCTCGAGCCTTTGCCCAATCAGAGCAAGTAATCAAGAACACACCAAAATGTGACAAAGATTGGGACTTGATTACCAGCAAATCGAAAAAATTGAACTTCCAGGTGCTCCAATTCGATATAATGGAATGGAGTAAGCTTCAAGTGTTGATTGGCTAGTTCATAGGATATGCCACTATGAAGAAGAATTAAGGGAATCTAGTCATAGATGATGAATTTATCATAGTATAGCTGCAACAAAGGGAAAATAGCTGAAAGGAAAAAGTGTTACAACGCCAGGCACTAGAAGAAAAATTAGGCTAAAAGACAAAAATGTATTTTAAATTGTAAAATATTAAAGGGTAGGTGAAACCCTAATTTGTAGTGAATCTTGGCCATTCATTTTGCTTTTTGGACAATATAAATAGAGGGTCTCCTCTTATTTTCAAGAGAGAGTTGAGTTGTTGTAAAGACATGCTACTGAAATTGTAATAGAAATTCATTGCTTTTGGGTGGATTCTTGAGTTTCATTTCATGTTTCATGATTCTTCTCCTCTTAGTTAATAAATTTGAATAGATTTTCTTTGTTATTCCATGTGTTTATCATGCTTTAGTAGATTAGTTGATGCTATTCATTGATGATGAAGAATTCTGCTGTGTTGATGCCCTTCCTTATTCATGCTTTTTGTTGTTTATTGATGGTAAATAGTAGTGTAAAGCTAGTATGAACATGAATTGAATGCTGCACTTAAATTCTATCTTTTATTGATGCTTTATGGTGAATGAATGGTTGAAAATCTGCAGACCTTAGAAGATTGCACTAGTTTCACGAGACTGTTAGCTAATTTGGGTAAGTGGAACTTAGTTTCAGGAAGGCTATCCACTGTAGCATCCTCCATTATCACTGTTCATTAGTAGTTTCAGGTCTACGAACTTACTCTCTTCCCTTCCCTTTTTTCATTTATTTAAAATAGTAATTTAGGCAAAGTTCTAGCATCATTGTAAAGCTAAATCTGATGATAAAAGTAGAGTTTCAGACTGCTGTCCTAAACTTGCAGCAATAGAACAACATTTCAAAATTTTACAAAATCCATTCAAAGAACCAATTCCCTTCTAACTTAACATATGTAAGGCTGCCTTGTGATTACCAACAAATCACACAAAATAACTAAGGCATTCCAAGCACTGTCATGAGCTGACATCTGAAATCTTGGGATAGTTTTCTGCAAGTTATTGTAGGAAATTGTCTTTCAAGAGAGATGATGCACTTATGCATCACCTGTGTTGAGAAGTGTTAAAACACCCATCAAAAGATATGTGTAATTGTTTCCTTTGGAATTTATAAACAGTAACCAAATGAGAATTACGAAATGGAAAAATGAATACTTTGAACAAGGTCTTGTTAACTGTGAATTCATTTAATGCAATAGCTATAGATTGATTGACAGGCATCCCATATCTAATGCACATCATACATTCACCTATTCCTTTCCCTCAATTGTTCCATGTTTATCAGTTGCATAGCATATGCCATTTACTGCACCCATTTGTCCCCTTAGCCCTTGTAATAGCAAGCAAAGCTTCTAGTTATAAAGTATCACAAACAAATAGACAAGCCACTCGCCAATAGTACACTGTTCGTAGAATGAAGAACATGGAGAGATAAAAACACACAAGATTTTGAACAAACAATAAACAACAAGAATTAGCACAAATAAAACCCAACATTCCCCTGAGATTTCATGAATTAACTATGCATTTACTACTTCCATACTCACCAACTCTCCAACACATCTCAAACAATTTGCATTTAATGGATTAAACATGTATTCATTACTTCAGGATTAAATATTTTCCAATATATATAATGTCCCCCTATTTCACTAATTTACTTAAGCAAAAATGAATAATAGTCCTACTCCAACCGATAGGAAAAGAGATAAAACATAATTTTCGAACATGAAAAATTTGTCCTTAAATCCCAATTATAGAAAAAACAGAAAAAAAAAAATACAATTTGATTCACCAAGCAACTATTTCAAAAACGAATTCAACAGTTGCAATGGTAACTTGCTTTTGTACAAAAGATAGTTTCATGTTTATGAATTACATGGCACACCATTCACTATGCTCATTTGTCTATTCAGAAAGTTAGATTCTTGAACCAAGCTTCTCCTTTATTGTTTACAACTCTTCCAAGGCATAATTTTTAGGCACATTGGAAGACTTGAAATTCATTGCAAACAAAAGGGAAGAATGATACAAGAATATGACCTTTCAGTTCCTTGTTCAACAACCAAGTATATTTGCAATGATATAGATGTTTGCGTCTGTCTCCAATCACAAGCAATGGTTCTTGTTACAAAGACAAATTCGACAAATGAGCACAACTCATGACATATAATATGTTATTCATAAACATGAAACATAGAAGCATATGACAAAATTTATAAAAAAATAGATAAACATGATAATTTTTTGGAAACATTTAGACATTGACTTCAAATTTTGCGAGCTTTGCTGATTTAAGGTAGTGGCCACTCAAGCAATCATAGACAGTTGAAGCTAAGGAGTAGGTTACAATTGCAATGGTTTCATTTGCAATTCAGAGATAATAAACAATTCATCTCTTTTTCTATTGGTTGGAGCAGGTCTATTATTCAACTTTGTTAAAGTAAATTAGGAAAATAGGAGAATATTATATATTTTGCAAATATTTAATCACTAGATACAAATTGTGTGAGCTTTGGTAGCGGGGTGGTAGATATTGAACCAGTGAATAAATGTTTAATGCATTAAATGGTATGACTGGTGGATCATAAACAATATACTATTAAATGCAAATTGTGCGAGATTTGTAGGTGAGCTTGTGGGTACATAAGCTGTGAATAGATAGCTAATGGATGGAATTCCAAGGAAGTGATCGGTTTTATTTGTGCCAATTTTCATTTTTTTATTGTCTATTGAAAAACTTGTCTATTTTTAGCTCTGGATTTCCCTCTTCCATGTTTCCTAAGTTTGTGAGGCCCTTGAATACTGGAGGAGTTATAGAGTTTTGTTTCAACAATTATCTCAATAGCTTAGTTTTTTGTCATTAAATCACTAAGCATGAGCATTCACTTTGTAACAAAACATAGGAAATGCAATAAACATTTTTAGCAGAAAAGCAACATTGAAAAGTGTGTTAAGAAACATGACCTTTCAATGTGTCCAAGAACTATGTATTGAAAGAGTTGTGAATAATAAAGGAGAACGTTGGTTCAAGAATTTGACTTTCCAAATAGACAGATGGGCATAGTGACTGACATTGCATGTAATTCATAAACATGAAACTCCTTTTTGCACAAAAGCATGTTATTTTTTGCAATAAGAAGTATGCATAATTGCAATCATCAGATATGCAATTCATTGGTTAAATATTTTCCAAAATTCATAATGTTTTCCTAGTCTTCTAATTTTCTTAAACGGAAATCAATAATAGACCTAGTGCATTAATCATGCATTCATTGCTTTTGTGCCAACCAACTCTCCATCAAAGCTTATGCAATTTGCATTCAACGATTAAATATTTTCCAAAATATATAATGTCCTATTTTCCTAATTTACTTAAACAAAAATGAATAGTAGACCTACTAGCATTTAATGTAATAGTTGTAGATTGATAGACAAGCGTGCCATATCCAATGCACATCATACAATTGCAATAGTGACCTGCCCTCATTGCAATAGTAACTTGCCTTTGAGCAAACTTCCAGGCACATGAAATCATGATGGTAGTAAAGCTGACACAGTTTGCATTCAATTCTTAATTTTATCATTTTCATTTGTAATACTTGCTTGGCCAATCAAATTTGATTCTCTTGCAGTAGGTCTACTATTCATTTTAGTTTAAGTAAATTAGGAAAATATGGAACATTATATACTTGGGATTTATGGACATATTCTTAGTGTTTGAAAACCATGATTTATCTCGTTTGCTATTGGTATAGCTAGACTGGAGGTTTAAATATTAATTAATTTCCTTTCAAGTATTAATCTAGTTACATCATTAAAAAGTTGCAGTAAAAAGAATTGGTATCAAACCATTAAAGGGACACATTAAGGAAGGAAAACAACATCGAAAAGTGCCTTGAGAAACACAATATGTTGAGGCTACTGGTATGGAGCAATCCAAATACCTTCTAGTGTGTCAATGGTGAACATCTATAAATGGGAATGGTTGTCTATGCTTTGTTGTGTTGCATACCTTCTACATGTCAACTGAGTGCATGGATAGTCAAAATGGAAAGGGTGTTACATGTGAACATGTGAGAATATAGACTTGAAAGAAATTTATGCCTTGATTGATGCATTTGAATAGTAGTGTGTTGTTGCTACATAAAGCAATACTATTTTAGATCTTTGAGCAAGGTCTTGTTTGTTGTGGAAGTGTACAATGCATTAGCTGTGGATTGATTGCTTTGATAGGCACTAGCCTACCAATAAAGCTTGTAAAATTTGGATTTAATGACTAGATATTTGCAAAAAAAAATTGTGTCATTCTATTTGGCTTATTTTCTTAAAGGAAAATGAATGGTAGACCTTCTTGAAAGAATAGAAAAAGATATAAATGATAATTTTCAAACAAAAAAATGTTCTCAAGTGTTGTCCATAGAAACAAGCAATACTTCTAGTTATCAAGTATCATAAACACACATCCAAGCCACTCACTAGCTACAGTGCACTTTTACAGAATAACAAACATGGAAAAGCGCAACCAAGAGCTTAAAACACACAAGCTTTTCAAAAAATAATGAACAAATGAGAATAAGCACAAATAAAACCCAACACTCATCTGAGATTTCATCAATTAACTATGCATCCACTGCTTATGTACCCACCAACCCTCCAACACATCTCGCACAATTTGCTTTGCGAGCTTTGCTGATAGACTAATGGCCACTCAAGCAATAAACACATAGTTAATGCTTTCAATGCACCCACAGCCGACAAGACCTCGCTCAAACCATTTAGTTTTCCCTGTAGTAGTGAGCAACACTTCTAGTTATCAAGTATAAAAAATAGACAGATAAGTCATTCACCAATAGTACAATGTTCCTACGACTCCTCTCTCGTTCAAGCATTGCACAAAATAACAAACATTGAAGACAACAACCTAGAGCTAAAAACACACAGGCTTCTCAACAAACAATAAATAAATGGGAATAAGCAGAAACCAACACTCGCATCATATTTCATGAATTATGCAAAGTTTGCATTTAATGCATTAAACATGCATTCACTACTTTAGTAGCCACCAGCCCGCCGCAAAAAACTCGCACAATTTGCATACAATGATTAAATATTTTCCACAATATATAATGTCCCCCTATTTTCCTAAATGTACTTAAATGAAAATAAAAAATTGACCTATTCCAACCAATAGAAAAAGAGATAAACCATAATTTTCAAGCACAAAAAATATGTGCTTAAATCCCAACTATAGGAAGAAAGACCAAAATATTTTAAACAATACAATTTCATTGGCCAAGCGACTATTTGAAAAATAAATGCAACAGATGCAATAGTAAACCTACCTATCGACATGAACTAATAAAAGAAAAATATTTATATTATAGAATTTGATTCGTTGGCAAGGGTTGTGTATCAAGTGGAATGAGCGAATTTTCAGTAACAAAGCCCTTACAGTTTTGATTTAATTCTTAAACATTTGGAAAAATTCATTGTGTGAGCTTCTATGTATCATGTTTATGAATAACATGTTATATGTCATGGACTGCACCCATTTGTCCCCTTAGCCCTCGTAACAACAAGCAATACTTCTAGTTATAAAGTTTCACAAACAAACAAATGCACCACTCACCAATAGTGCACTGTTCCTACAATAAACAACATGGAGAGCTAAAAACATACAACCTTCTCAACAAACAATAAACAAACAAGAATTAACTATGCATTTACTACTTGCATACCCACCAACTCTCCAACACATCTCAAATATTTTGCATTTAATGGATCAAACATGTATTCAGTGTTTCAGGATTAAATATTTTCCAGTATATATAATGTCCCCTATTTTCCTAATTTACTAAAATGAAAATGAACAATAGGCCTACTCCAACCAATAGAAAGAGAGATAAAACATAATTTTCAAACACGAATTTTTTTTCCTTAAATCCCAATTATAGAAAAAACATAAAAATTTTAAACAATATAATTTAATTCACTAAGCAACTATTTCAAAAAGGAATTCAACGGTTGAAATGGTAACTTGCTTTTGTACAAAAAATAGTTTCATGTTTATGAATTGCATGGCACACCATTCACTATGCTCATCTATCTATTCAACAAGTGAGATTCTTGAACCAAGCTTCTCCCTTATTGTTCACAACTCTTCCAAGGCATAATATTTAGGCACATTATAAGACTTAAAATTCATTGCAAACAAAAGGGAAGAATGATATAAGAATCTGACCTTTCAGTTCCTTGTTCGACAACCAAGTATATTTGCAACCATATAGATGTTTTCATTTGTCTCCAATCACAAGAAATGGTTCCTGTTACAGAGACAAATTAGACAAATAAGCATAGTTCATGACATATAATATGTTATTCATAAACATGAAACACAAAAGCACATGATAAAATTTTCAAAAAAATAGACAAACGTGATAAATTTTTCCAAACATTCAAACGTTAAATTAAAATTCTGTGAGCTTTTCTAATAGGCTAGTAGCCACTCAAGCAATCAACACATAGTTAATGCATTTAATGCCTCCACAGTGAACAAGACCTTGCTCAAAGCTTTTAGTTTATTCTGCAATAATTCTCGTGTATTGCATTGGTAACCTTCTCCTTCACTTTGACTGTTCCATGTTTATAGATTACATAGCATATGTCATCTACTGTACCCACCTATCCCCATAGCTCTTCTAACAACAAGCAATATTCCTAGTTGTCAAGTATCATAAACAAATTGAGGAGCCACCCACTCGTAGTGCACAATTCCTATGGCTCTTCCCGTGTTCACACACGTTGCACAAAATAATAAACATGCAAGAGAGGATCCTAGTGCTAAAAACATACAAGATTTTCAAGAAACAATAAACAAAATGAGAATAAGGACAAAAAAAACCTAGCACATGCCCAAGATTTCATGAATTAACTATGCATTCACTGCTTGTGTACCCACTAGGCCTCCAACACATCTTGCACAATTTGCATTTAATGCATTAAACATACATTCAACATAACATTTATAATAACTTTTCATGTACAAATATACTTGATTCTTGAACAAGAGACTATGAGGTCTTTCCAATGAAGTTTTATTCTTTAAATGTTTGTAAAAATTATGCCAATTGTTTGACACTATCCAATTTATGCTGATAAGCAAATGACCTTTGCAATCATTTGATTATAGCAATGTTGTAGCCAGAGATGTGCATAATTGCAACTATGTGATATGCAATTCATATGCAATGTTTCACATAGCACATCAATCAAATTTTCTTACAAGAAAATGAATATTAGGGTTGCTACAGTGAATAGAAAAATAGTAACAGGGAAACATACTTAAATTATACAATCTGGTTAGTGTACGAAGCAAAACATTGCACATGGACTACATATCACATGCTTGTAATTATGTATAACTCTCATTGCAAAAGTAACTTGCTTTTGGCCATAAAATAGTTTCATGTTTATGAATTACATAGCATGCCATTCACTATACTCATCTTTCTATTCGGTAAGTTAGATTCTTGATCCAGGTTTCTCCTTTACTATTCACAACTCTTCTAAGACATAATTTTTAGACACATTGGAAGACTTAAAATTCACTAGAAAGAAAGGAGAAGAATGATACGAGAATCCAACTGTCCAGTTTCTTGGTCAACAACCTAGAATATTTGCATTGATATAGATCTTTTCCTCCAACTCCAATTGCAAGCAATGGTTTCTATCAGAGGGGAAAATTAGACAAATGATCATAGTCCATGGCATACAATATGTTATTTGTAAACATGAAACATATGCTTGCTAATAAGCTTTCCAAAAAAAATAGAAGCTTTGCACTTTTAAAAAACATTTAAACAATACATTTTGATTCAATAAGCAACTATTTCAAAAGCGAACTCAACGATTGCAATAGTAACTTGTTGCAATTGTATTCATTCTATAAAGTCACTTGAGTGGCAGCCCTTGTCCTCGTATTATTACTTGTCCTGCCACGACTACAAGCATTGTTTGTTGCTATAAAGCATAATTGTATAGATGGGTACAATAGATGGCATATGACATGGAGCAGTTGAAGCCAAGCAACATGTTACTATTGCAATGGTTTCATTTACAATTCAGAGATAATAAACAATTTATCTCTTTTTCTATTCATTGGAGTAGGCATATTATTCATTTTTGTTGAAGTAAATTAGGAAATTAGGACATTATATATTTTGCAAATATTCAATCACTACATGCAAATTGAGCTAGCTTTGGCGGTAGGGTGGTAGCTAATGAAGCAGTCAATGCATGTTTAATGCACCAAATTGTATAACTGTTGGATAAAAAACAATAGTCTATTAAATGCAAATTGTTCAAGATAAATTTTCGCAAACATTCAGACATTAAATACAAATTTTGCAAGCTTTGCAGATAGGCTGACAACTACCCAAGCAATGAATACATAGGTAATGCATTGAATGCTTCCATACTCAACAAGACCTTGCTCAAAGTATTCATTTTTTCCTGTCTTAATTCTCATTTGTTGCAATTTTTCTATTGGTTGGAGTAGGCTTATTATTCATTTTTGTTAAAGTAAATTAGAAAAATACAAGGACACTATATATTTTGCAAATATTTAATTGTTGAATGCAAATTATGCCACCTTTGACAGCGGGGCATTAGATACTCAAGCAGTCAATGCATGTTTAATGCATTGAATGGTATGAAAGACGGATAAAAAATAATAGCCTATTAAATTCAAATAACATAGGGAATGCATTAAACTTTTTAAGCATACAAATAACATCGACAATCGTGTTAAGAAACATGATATGCTAGTATTAGTGATAGGGACCAATCCCAATATCTAGTAGTCTGTTGTTACTAGATAAAACAATACTCTTTTAGATCTTTGAGTAAGGTCTTCTTCCTTGTACAAGCATACAATACATTAACTCTGAATTCATTGCTTGGATAGGCACTAGCCTACTAGCAAAGTATTTTAAACAATACAATTTCATTGGACAAGCAACTATTTCAAAAGTGAATTAAGCAATTGCATTCGTAACTTGCTGCAACTATATTCATTATACAAAGTCACTTAAGTGGCTGCCCTTGCCTTGATATAACAAATGACATGAAACAATTGAAGCCAAGGAGCAGGTTACTATTGCAATGGTTCCATTTGCAATTGAGAGATAATAAATAATTATTCTCCTTTTCTATTGCCTCAAGTAGGCCTATTATTCATTTTTGTTAAAGAAAATTACGAAAATAGGACATTATATATTTTGCAAATATTTAATGTTTGAATGCAAATTGTGCCAGCCTTGGCAGCAAGATGGTAGATGCTGGAGCAGTCAATGCATTAAATGGTATGACTCACGGATCACAAACAATAGTCTATTAAATGCAAATTGTGCAAGGTAATATGTTTTTCATAAACATGAAACACAAAAGTACATGTTAAAATCTGCAAAACAAAAAGAGACCAACATGATAATTTTTTGCAAACATCCAGACATCAAATGCAAATTTTGCGAGCTTTGCTAATAGGCTCATGGCTACTTAGGCAATAAATACATAGTCAATGCATTGAATGCCTCCACAGTCAACAAGACCTTGCCCAAAGCATTCATATTTTCTTGTGATAATTCTCATTTGTTGCAATAGTCACCTACTCCTTGGCTTCAACTACTCCACATTCATAGGTTACATAGCATGTCATCTACTATTCCCATTTGTCTCCCTAGCCCTTGTAACAACAACCAATACTTCTAGCTAACAAGTATCATAAACAAACAGACAAACCACTTACCAGTAGTCTACTATTCCCAGAGTTAAGAACATGGAGAGCTAAAAACACACAAGCTTTTCAACAAACAACAAACAAACGAGAATTAGCACAAATAAAACCCAACACTCGCCTGAGATTTTATGAATTAACTATGCATTCACTACTTGCATACCCACCAACTCTCCAACACATCTCACACAATTTGCATTCAATGGATTAAACATGCATTCACTGCCTCACAATTAAATATTTTCCAGAATATATAATGTCCCCTTATTTCCCAATTTACTTAAACAAAAATGAATAATAGACCTACTCCAACCAATAGAAAAAGAGATAACACGTAATTTTCAAACATCAAAAATATGTCCTTAAATCCCAACTATAGGAAAAACACAAAAATACTTCAAACAATACAATTTCATTGGCCAAGTGACTATTTGAAAAGCAAATGCAACGAATGCAATAGTAAACCTACCTATCGACAAGAACTAATAATGAGCCTTCAATCTTCTAGTATCCCCCATTTTGTTATAATAAGTCTTTGAATAATGTGTCTTCTTCCCCCATTATTTCATTTCTCTTTTGAGAAGTTTAAGAACTACAAGCAACTATTTCAAAAAAAAATTCAACAAATGCAATTGTAAACCTGACTATCGACACGAACTAACAATTGCAATAGTGACCTACTTTTGGACAAAAAAAAGTTTAATGTTTATGAATTACATGGCATGCCATTCACTATACTCATTTGTCTATTCAATAAGTAAGATTCTTGAACCAGGCTTCTCCTTTATTGTTCACAACTCTTCCAAAGCATAATTTTTATGCATATTGGAAGACTTAAAATTCATTGGAAACAAAGGGGAAGAATGATACAAGAATTTGACCTTCTAGTTCCTTGTTCACCAACCAAGTATATTTTCACTCATATAGATGTTTTCCTCTAACTCCAATTACAAGTAATGGTTCCTATTACAGGGATAAATTAGAAAAATGAGCACACTCCATGACATATAATATGCTATTCATAAACATGAACCACATAAACAACGATAAAATTTGCAAAAAAATAGACCAACATGATAAATTTTTGCAAACATTTAGACATTAAATAAAAAATTTGTGAGCTTTGTTGATAGACTACTCACCACATGAGCAATGAATACATAGTTAATGCATTCAATGCCTCCATAGTTGATAAGACCTTGCTCAAAGCTTTCAGTTTTTCTGTGATAATTCTCCTTCGCTTCAACCATTGCATGTTTTTGGATTACATAGCATATGTCATCTACTGTACCCAGTTGCCCTATTAGCCCTTGTAACAACAAGTAATACTTCTAGTTATTAGGTATCACAAGCACAGAGACAAGCCACTCACTAGTAGTGCATTGTTATAGAATAACAAACATGGAAGAATAGAACAAAAAGCTAAAAACACACAAGCTTTTCAACAAATAATAGAAAAACAAGAATAAGCACAAATAAAACCTAATACTCGCCTCATATTTCATGAATTAACTATGCATTTACTGCTTTTGTACCCACCAGCCCTCCAACACATCTCGTGCAATTTTCTTTGCAAGCTTTGCTGATAAACTGGTAGCCACTCAAGCAATAAACACATAGTTAATGCATTCAATGCCCCCATAGTCCACAAGACCTTTCTCAAACCATTTAGCTTTCCTTGTAACATCGAGCAATACTTCTAGCTATCAAGTATCACAAACAAAAAACATAGTCCATGACATATAATATATTTTTCATAAACATGAACCATAAGAACAATGATAAAATTTGCAAAAAATTAGACCAACATCATAAATTTCTGCAAACATTCAGACATTAAATAAAAAATTTGCAAGCTTTGCTGATAGGATACTAGCCACTCAAGCAATAAACACATAGTTAACGCATTCAATACCTCCATAGTCGACAAGACCTTGCTCAAACAATATGTCATCTATTGTACCCCTCGTTAGCCCTTGTAACAACAAGCAATACTCTAGTTATCAAGTATCATAAACACATAGCCAAGCCACTCACTAGCAGTGCACTTTTACAGAATAACGAATATGGAAAAACACAACCAAGAGCTAAAAACACACAAGATTTTCAATAAACAATAAACAAATGAGAATAAGCACAAATAAAACCCAACACTCACCTGAGATTTCATGAATTAACTATGCATTCACTGCTTGTGTACCCACCAACCCTCCAACACATCTCACACAATTTTCTTTGCGAGCTTTGCTAATAGACTAATGGCCACTCAAGCAATAAACACATAGTTAATGCTTTCAATGCACCCACAATCGACAATACCTTGCTCAAACCATTTAATTTTTCCTGTAACAACGAGCAACACTTCTAGTCATCAAGTATCACAAATAGACAGACAAGCTACTCACAAGTATTACATCATTCCTATGCCTCCTCCCTTGTTCAAGCACTGCACAAAATAACAAACATCAAAGACGAAAACCTAGAGCTAAAAACACACAAGCTTCTCAACAAATAATAAACAAATGAGAATAAGCAGAAACCAACACTCGCCTCATATTTCATGAATTAACTATACATTCTCTGCTTGTGTTCCCACCAGCTATCCAACACATCTCACGAGGTTTGAATTTAATGCATTAAACATGCATTCACTGCTTCAGTACCCACCATCCCACCAACAAAACTTGCAAAATTTGCATCCAATGATTAAATATTTGTGACAATATATAATATCCCCCTATTTTCCTAATTTACTTTAAACAAAAAATGAAAAATCATAGAAAGACTCCAACTTTAAAGTCTACCCATCAATCACCAACATCATAGAAAATGAATATTCTTACTAACCATGTTTTCCGTGTTTGATGGTTGGAGTTAACAAAGAAGATTAATAGAGTGGTTTTTTTTATCAACCAGGGTTTATTGATGTCAAAATCAGTTCAATGTCTATCAGTGTTGTTGTCTTAGTTGTGTTATTGTTGTCTCAGTTGGATTCTCAGTTGGCTTGTTGTCTGAGTTGCAGTGTTATAGGTTGTGGTTGTATTTCTTTGGAGTTTCAGTTACATGTTAGAGTTGCATAGATAAAGAATGGTCTCACAGCTGAAATCTGAGTGTAGAATTGAAATGGGTTTTTCAAGAGTTTTCCATCCATATATGGCACATGGGTTTATGGTGTCATATGCTCCAGATATTAAATTATTTCAATTTTTGGTTGATAAGGGTTTTTGGCATGAATATATTAAATATTTAATAAAGTCACTTTATGCCTTTACCCCTATTTTAGTAATTGACATATCGGTTCGATTAGAGTTTTAGGACAGGTTTGGTGAATATGAAAAGTGACTCTAGTTGAGCCAATCGTGTGATGACCTGACCTTGTTATTTATTATTGGCTAAGCTTAATGCCTTGTGTTATCGACAAAGTTGTGTATTGGTGATGTCAAATTATCGGCAGATAAGTTTGAGTATCAGAGCGGTAGTGTTGGAGGTTGGTCACGACATAGTGGAATATCAGAGATCGGGGTTATCAGCATCTTGATTAGTATTGTATCAGAGGAAAAGGCCCTAATCACCTGATGATGTTTAGTTTTGGATTGGCCGATCAGGGTTATCGACTATTTTGGAGCTAGAGTTTGAAGTTATATTGGCTTCTCATGAGCCATGTTGCTTTAAATTGTAATTGAAATATTTTATTATATGCAGAGGGGTTATTTTATATATATTGACTTCTCATGAGCCATGCTTTAAATTGTAATTGAAATGTCTGTTATCCAGATAGCAAAGAGTCCTCAAAACAAAATCATATATATTGTGTAAATATTTATAATAAATATTAATATATGGGCCTTGTGCTCTTTGCATTTAAAAAAAAGAAAATGAAAAATCGACCTACTCCAACCAATAGAAAAAGAGATAAATCATAATTTTCAAGCACAAAAAATAAGTGCTTAAATCCTAACTATAGGAAAAGACAAAAATATTTTAAACAATACAATTTCATTGGCCAAGCAACTATTTGAAAAGCAAATACAATAGATGCAATAGTAAACCTGCCTATCGGTGGGAACTAATAAACTTTTTCATTTCTTTTAATAGTACATGCCTATTTTAATTATTTCCACAATTAGGCAATATTGAAAAATGTGTAGACAAAAACTTACACAATAATGAAATTATAACTAAAACTTGGAAAGATAGATTCCATTTTACTCAAGCAAATTCACCCACTATATGAGATATCCAAATGATAATGAATTCTCTTTAAAATAACATAAATTTATTTTATAGGAAATTAATCAAGTTGTACTTAATCATAGAAGTTGAACAACTTACATAAAACACACACACACACGCTATTGGTTGTCACATGATTTTGGAGTCCAAAATCAATCAATCTGGATCCAACTCATAAGGTTACACAAGACTCATCTCACAACTCAAAATCGAGTGAGATGGGGATCAAAACACAATACTCTTACCCAAGTCAGTTGTCTCCAATATTCCTTATTGGAGAAACATGGACCTGTTGAGCTTAGGTTGTCATTAATGTCAAACTGATGTCAATAGGTCATTGATATTAACAGTGGTTATCAAAGGGTGTCAAGGCTGTCAAATGTGAAGGTTATCAAAATGAAGAAGATTGTAAGAGTACAAGTATTATTAGTCCTCTCAAGTTCTGAAAGCATGTTGTGTAGGTTGTATAATCTATCATATCTTGTATCATGTTAGTAGTGGTGTGACCGACTTCAGATAGATAATGAATTTATTATACCATGGCAAGTATGCAATCAACATGAGTGTGGTGGTCTGGAAGGATATCTTTTGGGTAGAGAGATTATTTAATATGGGTGGCATTTCTTTTAGAAATGTATTGTTTTGCAGATTGGAAGGAGAGTGTGCCTACACTAGTTATATTAGTTTCTTGAGTTTTCGGTGGTGCGGCTTAGTGTGCAAGGAGATCTGAAGTAACAAAAGGTTCATCAAGCTATTCAAAATTTGAGGCATTTGTGGTAATGGCTACAAGCATGCAAAATTCAAATCATGCGTTCAGAGTAAGGATACGACCTATTTAAGGTTCGTATGGTAGCACAAGGTGTCATATTCTTTTGGTGACAACTTTTGGACTAGTGTATTACACATTTCATGTAATTTGAATTTAGGTCCACTCTCCGTTGTCTAGGTTGGTGTGGATTCCTAGCCGGCATAGAAGAGTGTTAATGTAATTCCATGTATATTTTTCAAATGTTCATATGCATTGTATGGATGTGAGAGGTACAATGATTAAAGTGAAAGTATTATAGTGGGATGTATAGTTGTGTTGTGAAGAAAAGAGTGAGTTCCAGTATCAGTGTGTCTACTGACCTTAGCGTTAAATTTCAAATCCACCATTATTTATGTTTCGGTAGGATTGGTGTTCTATCTTTTGTATTGTTCCGAAAAGGATTGGTGTCTCTATTCCATTGGGTATTTCTGTCTCCTGTAGGTTGGTGCCTACTGAATCTTTTTGGGGTTCCAGTGTCTCTTGTAGGTTGGTGCTTACCGAATCTTTTTGGGATTGGTGTCTCTGGTACGTTGGTGTGTACATCTCTTTTTGAAATCCACTTATTACATTCTTGCTTGTGAGAGCCTCTCATTGTGGTTTTTCCCATCTTGGGTTTCCACGTAAAATTTGGTGTTATGTGTTATCTTGTGATTTGCTTTAATTGCTTTACTTACTATCTTGTATGGTTCAATGCTTTTCATGTTGAAAATCTATAAAGTAATTGTGAAGGTTTTTGGAATTGTTGTAATTTCTTGGATCTATTGATTCAGCCCCCACCCCCCTCTCAATATATTGTGTGCCCCTCTCAATAGATTGTGTGCCCTTCAACACCTGCACACTTAAGGAAAACATTAAGCATACATGCCCAACACAAAATAGTTAAATCATGGTATATGTGTATATATACATATCCACCAATGAGATAATATTAATTCTACATCTAATTGAAAATCATATCACTCTATCATGATTTAGATATAAAAATTTGTAATAAAATAATCACAGTGTTGAACTCAATGAACATAAGAACAATCACATGCCATAGTGAAAGCAATGAAACTAAAAATATTATAGATTACAATGCATAACAATCCACACATACAAATCCAAGTACAAGGTTCATATATATAAATATAGGTACAAATCTATACATTGCAATGACAATCCAAAATAACATCATTAGCAAGCACATTAATGATACTAAAAAATAAAATGAGTCCCAACATATTCATATCAACGTACTTAAATCTAAAATACATGATTCATACACCTGAGTGGAAATAAAAAATAAAATTAGAAAGTATAATATACTATCAAATCTAAAATATAACATGAGTAAAAAACAAAGGTACAAATACCTTGGGCCTCACAAATAAAGTATAATCTAGTCTTATGCAATATATATGAAATCATCCAAAAAAGAAACATGGTTCATGTGGAAGGTGTAAATGTTGGAAGCAATCGTTCTATTTCTCTCTAATGAAAACTTACAAATCTAAATTGATCTCTTGCCACATCATGCCCAATCTAATAATGTGGATATCATCATAGAGAATTTACATTTTTAGGAAGAAAAACTTGATATAACTTCACTTAATTTTGATAATTTTGTGAGAAACATTGACAAGTAATATAAACAAATATCTCATTCCATTCAACCCATTGTATTATCTCATATTCTTAATGATGGATATCATGGATTTCTTTATATATTGCCCACTATGACACATAAGCAAACCAAAGGGATTATAGTGGCTCCTAGTTTACACTTTAATATTTGTACAAAGGAATATTTATGCACTAATTATTTCCATGAAGAAACCTATACTCACTTGAGGTGTCTCTTAATTATTCTAACTGAATAATTTGCAAGATACTCTTGGATGCATCATCTTATACCTATGAACAAGAGAAAAATAACATGTTCTCTTTCATATTATTCCTACTTTCAATTGGTTTAGTATCATTCTTGGATGCCCATGGGTACAACAATTTCAATATATCCCTTCTAGTATGCATCAATGTGTAAAATGCATTCATCAATTAAGGGATATTGATATAGAGCAAGGTGGATCACAATTTGAACAAATTTTTCAACTTGGAAACACTAACTTGGTCTTTATCTCACAAATTCTTCAAATTGCCTTGTAGCACTTCAAACAGTGATTTTTCACCATATCTTTCAAAGAAGACTACAAACCCACAATTGAATTACCATTTTTGATACCCTTTATGCTCTTTTTCAACATTTAAAATTTGTGAATGGGCTTATTTTGTAACAACGCCCTCTAAAATTGATTGCTACGCTGGGACTAGGTCAAATTAGCCCTGTTTTACAAAGCAACTATATAAAATATTTCCTCCAATCTACTAAACTTCATTCCATGACTTCAACCAAGTCACATGGGGTCTAAAACTACAATTTTTATCAACTGCAACATTCCCAAATTCTTCCATCTTCAAAACCCTATCTCTAACTTCTACTCCTAAGCCTAATACATAGAGATATTAGGATAGGGCTTGATCAAACACTTCCCTACCTCCATACCCTGCATCTACAAACCCTATCAACATGAAAAACAACCTAACTAATTCCATTCCACCGATTTACAGGGGTTTTCATGGGTGGAATGGTTCAATATTCCATTTTTTCACTCAAACCCTCTTAACTTAGGATTTTCTTGCTACTTTCAGTAAATTGCTTCAAAATCACTCAAAACTCAATGGAAAACACTCAAACCAGAACCAAAAGATAGTTAACTCATCCTTACACTAGTTCCAATAAGAATTAGTACATTTGCAAGCTGTACAGAGCCATACAAAGTTCTGTAGTAGCAAGAACACACAAGAAATTGTAGAAAACAATGAATTTCTTTATTGTTTGATCACAAAACTATCTCCAGAAGTTTTCCTCGAGCCTTTCAAGGCATATTTAAACATGTTCAAACAAAAACCAATGGTACTAAACTACCTTTTGAATGAATGACCATTCAACTTCCATATACAAGCCAAAATGCAAAGTTGCAAAGCAACTTTTGCAACATTTGCAACAAAATGACAACTTTATGTAAAACTGACCCCATGAGACTAAATAAATTAGTTATGGTCTAAATAGACCTTATTACATAAAAAATGACTCAACATTAGAAAAACCCAACATTAGACCCATATTTACATGATGAAGCTAGGTGCCCCTGCACCATAGTACACTCAGGGAGAACAAAATCTCAAGTTCCACTTGAGATCAGATCTTGCATTGTGGTATTATGTTTCTTGATGTTTTCCTCTGTCATCCAGGTGGCATCTTCCATTGGAAGGCCTTGCCACTTCACTAGGTACTCATTGTACACCTTGTGCCTTGTCCTTTTGGCTTCCTTTGTGTTCAAGATGCATTCAAGCTTTAATGGCTGACTTGGTGGTAAGTCCTTGACCCAATCTTCATCTGGAACTCCTGATGTACCTACATATTCACCTATAATCACAAATTATTTAAAAGGATATAGGTCAGAAACATTAAAAATTGGAGAGATAGCCACTCTAGGAGGGAGTTCTATCTCATAAGCATTTGTTCCAAATTTTTGGACCACCCTACATGGCCCAATCTTCTTCATCTGTAGCTTTGAATACTTCCCCTTTGGTAGCCTTTCTTTCCTCAAATGAGCCAACACCAAGTCCCCCACTTTGAATTGAACCTCTCTTCTTTTCAAATTTGCATGTTGCTTGTACTTATGCACACTTTTTTGAAGGTTCTCTTTCACTTGTTGATGTATATCCTTCATAGCCACTACAAACTCTTCTCCTTCAAAACCCCTTTCCATACCACTCAAATATTTGAGCTCAAACACTCCCCTAGGCTTCATTCCATACATAATCTCAAATGGGATTTTTCCAACACTTCTATTGACAGAGTCATTATATGCAAACTCAGCTTGGGGAAGAATGAGATCCCATTATTATGAATGCTCTTTTGTCAAACATCTGAGAAGATTCCCAAGACTCCTATTGACAACTTCAGTTTTCCCATCTGTTTGTGGATGATAGGTAGAGCTAAAGGTCAAGTTTGTTCCCAACTTCTTCCAAAGGGTTCTCCAAAAGTGACCCACAAACTTACTGTCCCTATCAAAAACAATTGTCAATGGTAACCCATGAATCCTAACCACCTCCTTGAAAAACAAAACAATGTATGAGGCATCATTTTTGCATATACAAGGTATAAAATGAACCATTTTTCTAAACCAGTCTACAACAATAAATACACTATCAAAGCCTCTCTGAGTTCTGGACAACCCCAACACAAAATCCATGCTAATGGATTCCCATGTCCTATTTGGAATTGGCAAAGGCTGGTAAAGACCTACATTTGTACTAGAACCCTTGGCTTTTTGACAAACAACACATTTTTCAACAATTTTTTTGATGTAACTTTGCATTTTTGGCCAATGATAATACCTTCTTACCTACTCCAAAGTTTTATCCACACCAAAGTGACCCCCTAAGTTGCCACAATGCTTCTCTTTAATCAAATTAGTCCTCATAGAGCCTTTAGGAATACATAACTGAGCACCTTTAAACAATAAGCCATCTTGTATCAAGAAATCAAAATATTCTTCATGGAAAGTGCCATTTAATTGATTACAAACAGTATAAACATCCTTGAAATCATCGTCTCCTTCATACATACCTTTCAAAGCATTAATACCTACACTTTGGAGTTGAATTTCTTGAGCCAACATTTGTCTTCTGCTCAAAGCATCTGCCACCTTGTTTGACTACCCCTTCTTGTGTTTTATGGTGAAAGTGTAGCTTTGTAGGTACTCCACCCACTTCACATGTGTGTGGCTGAGTTTGTCTTGGTTGTTTAAGAAACTCAAAGCATGATGGTCAGTAAAAAAAAATAACTCTTTAGGAAGGAGATAGTGTCTCCACTTCTTCAAGGATTGCACCATAACATATAATTCTAAGTCATAAGAAGAATACTTCTTCTTTGCCTCATTAAGCTTCTCACTAAAAAATGCTACAGGTCTGCCCTCTTGACTCAATACTGTTCCAATTGCATACCCACTTGCATCACATTCAATTGTGAACACCTTGTTAAAATATGGTAAAGCTAAGATAGGTTGTTGTGCGACCTTTTGCTTGAGATATTGAAAGCTTTTTCCTACCTCATCAGACCATACAAACCTTTTCCTTTTATACCCTTTGATTGTATCAATGGTGGGAGAGCAAATGTGACTAAAATTCTTCACAAATTTTCTGTAAAAGCTAGCTAGGCCATGGAAACTTCTTACCTCATTGACTAAAGTTGGAGTAGGCCAATTGAGAATTGCTTCTACCTTGCCGGGGTCCATCTTCAAAGTTCCTTTTGAAATCACAAAACCAAGATAGACCAACTCCTCTTTCATAAATTCACACTTCTTCAAATTGATCATCAAATTTTCTTCATTCAGCCTCTTCAACACCATGTCCAAATGCTACAAGTGTTCCTCTTTAGTCTTACTAAACACAAGAATATCATCCAAGTAGACAACCACAAACTTACCTATGAAGGGTTTTCAAAACTTCATTCATTAGTCTCATAAAAGTTCTTGGTGCATTTGAAATCCCAAATGGCATTACCATCCATTCATACAGCCCCTCATTATTTTTGAAGGCAATTCCCACTCATCCCCTTCTCTTATCTTGATTTGGTGGTAGCCACTTTTTAAGTCAATCTTTGAAAAGTAACAAGCCCCTCCTAAAAAATCCATCAAATCCTCCATTCTTGGTATGGGAAACCTATACCTTATGGTTATCTTGTTAATTTCCCTTGAATCGGTGCACATTCTCCAATCTCCAACTTTCTTTGGTTCCAATACAGTAGGAACAACACATGGGCTTAAGCTTTCTCTTATGAGGCCTTTGTCAAGCAATTCTTGGATTTGTTGCCTAATCTCTTCATTTTATCGAGTCATCTTGTATGCAACTTTATTGGGTAGTTTTTCCCCTGGTATAAAGTCTATATGGTGGCTCACATCCCTTATTGGTGGCAAAGAACTAGGGAGCTCATCTACAACAATGTATTGGTACTTGTTGAACAGGGCTTGAACTTCTTTAGGCACATCTTCAAGCTTTTCTACTGTTAGGACCAATTTAGGCCTGATTATGATTGCATACCCCTTTCCACCTTCTTCTTTCATGGTTTTCAAGAATTATTTTTCCCCAACCAACATAACACTTGACCCAACTTGTGTATCTAGGTTTTCATCTTGCAAAGGAGTACATGTAAATGAAACCCTATCTTTTTCAATCACATAGGTATTTTTTTGCCCATCATGTTTAGCTTTTCTATAATATTTCCAGGGTCTTCCTAACAGTAGATGACAAACATCCATTAGGATGATGTCACACAATATCTTGTCTTTATACCCTCCAATATTGAATTCAACTGATGTTTGCTCATTAAATAAAACTTGTTGACCCTTATTCAACCAGGAAACTTTGTAAGGAGTGGGGTGTGGGATTCTTTTCATCTTTAACTTTTCAACCATCTCTAAAGAAACCAAATTATCTATGGAACCAAAATCAACAATAAATTTACACACCTTACCTTGAGATTTGTAGGTGGTTCTAAACAAATATTTCCTTTGAGGAGGCTCCTTCACCATAGGGACTTTGAGCAATGTTCTCATCATTAGGGATTCTCCAACTTCTAGAGCAACATGCTGAGAAGGAGAGTTGACACTCTCACAATCTTCCTCTTGCACCAATTGTGTCCTCCTTTCACCACCATGTGATGTAGAAGGCTGCTTATCTGGGCACTTCCATTCTTGATGGCCAAATTGATTACATTGGGAGCATCTTCCTGAGAATGTGTTTGATCTTCTACCTTGTCCTCCAAATCTGCCTCTACTATTTGATCTCCTACCTCTGAAACCACCTCTTGATTCTGAGCCTTGATCTTGGTTACCACTTGTCTCACCTTGTGTTTTTTGAGTTGTACTTTTCCTCTAAAGGATCATCTACCCCTGAAGTTCTTTCCTCAGCCTCTTTCTTGCTTCTGCTGTCTTCTTTTTATCTTCTCTTTTTCCTTAATAGCCAATTGGAAGCATTCTTCCACCGTTCTAGGGGTGGAAAGACTCATCTCATCTTGAATTTGGAACCTCAATCCATTTAGGTATCTTGCTACCTTTTCAACATCATCCTCAACTTGACCTGCTCTACGACTCAACTTATGTAACTCCTTTGTGTAAGCCATGACATCCATCTCCTTTTGTTTGAGATTTTGAAGCTTTCTAAATGTCTGAATTGCATAGTCACTAGGAAAAAAATGACCCTTGACTTTAGACAACATCCTATCCCATGAATTGATTTTTTCTTTTCCCTTCACTCTCTCTTCCTGTACATAATTCCACCAAGCTAGGGTAGGGCCTTTCAACTTTGTTTTAGCAAATTTCACCTTTTGTTCATTTGCTACCTCCTTGTATTCAAAATAATTATCTAGTGCATCAAACCAATCTAGCACCTCTTCACTATCGATCTTCCCACCATACATGGTGTTGATGACGATTTCACTTGCAAAAAATAGGTCGAATAAAATCTCCACAGACAAGACTGCGAAGAGTCTATCCTTCTTTAAAGATATGGAGCAAAGACAACCTATGGGGAAATTCTGCATTATAGGACAAAGATTGGCTTTTGTTCAATCGCAAGTCTCTGATAACCAGGTCATGGTTGCACTAGGGTCACTCTCGGGTAATGATGTGATATTGTTGTTAATCTCAAAGGGACTATGGTTGGTCTTTGAGGATTTTAGATAACATTCCAAATTGAAATGAAAAATTCAAACATCATGAAACCAAAAGATTTTCCATAAAATTTCATGAAATGTCACAAATTATTTGATATCACTTAAGTAAATTTAGCATTAAGCATTTAGAAAATTTATGGAAAACAAAAGATTTTCAACAAAATTCGTTTCATTCATTTAAATTTTGGAACATTTTCAAATATTAAACATCTATTCTAAAACAAAGTATAAAAATACTGAAAAATAAAACTTTCTCCTGGTTATTCTCCATGGATGCCCCAAAGAATTAATCAAAACAGAGAAAACCGCTTTATACTTCATCAGATTGCTTCAAAACTACATATAAAATGGTGAAAGCTTTTAAAGAGAGGGTTTCGTTTATGGACACCGAGTAGGTTCTATATGCACCCTTAAATGACGCAACATACAGTCTTGTTCGGTCGAACTTACAAAACCAACTACAAAAGATACTTTGATAGGTAGCTATCCATAAATATTTGATATCAATTAATGTATACATGCACACAAAGTTTTATGCCGGAATGGTTCAAAGCACAGGAAAAAAGAACAAAAATTAAAAATGTTTATGCTCCTCCGACATCCACAAATTCTAAACTTAAAATAAAAATGAAGCATCCTCTTGCATTTTATAGAACACAAGGCTCATATATGATAAGACAATTACATGAGAGGAAATCTAAGGGACCAATATCATCAAGGCACATGGAATAGTGTGATGAATTGGAAAATTGCAATTGAAGTCAATGGAAGTCAACTCCAATTACTCATTGAAGCTCTTCGGTGTTGATCCTGAATCTTCACCAAGATGATACTTCAAATCATGATAATATGTAGGGGGTTCCCATACATTTAGAACAAAAAGGTAGAATTTTCACCCCCACACATTTCTTGGCTCCAGTTCTGTCACTCTCGGGAATGGGCTCTCCCGGAGATCGACATTTATTCCCACCGCATGTGAAATACCGAGATCTCCAACATTTTGGTGGACTCAAAGCCATCTGCATTATCACCTCCCAGAGTGATTGAACTGGACTAAAAATTATTCCTTCTATGATTCAATTTTTCCTGACCATCCATACCCGAGCTTTGCATCACAATCGATATCTCCTGCAATCACAAATTCCATATATTAAACCCCTTTTTAAAAATAAAATAAAATTTACATCTCATGTAAATAAAATCATTATTCAAATGTCAGTACAAAAATATCATAATTAACACACCTTTTTAAAAGCATATCATAAATCCTTGTACATATACCAGATCACTGAGATCATTAGACAAATTTAAAATTTCACATTGCAACCCAGTACTCGGTATTTAGCTTTACCCACTTACTTTCCTAGACCTCGGTTATACCGAAACTCCACTATACTGGACTCCCTTTTACTAGACCGAAGTCTTTCACTTGAACTTCACATTACCTTTCACCTTTTCTATGTTTCCGGTACCCAGTATCCAATGCACGAAACACTTACAATACAAAGTACTTTCTTATTATAAAAAATTTCTCTTCCTTTCTTCACTTTCAGTGATCTTCCAATTAATTAGCTCTTGCCATAAGAGTTATATTTTTCACTTAGGTCCCCAAGTCTTTTTAGTCTTGGGGCAAGTGAGACCACACAACAACTTGCAACCAATAAAACTAAATTTAAATCAAACTTGAAATTAAATCACCAGTTGTAAATTAGAACTTATACATATTTTAAAACAATAACTTTCTATCTTTACCTAGATTCTGGCATAAAAAAGTAAAAATCCACTGGAAACATCCGTGTGTACTCTAATTAATTCCAGTTTTTGAAATTTAGTAAAAAGAATCAGTTCATTAACATTGAACTACATAATATAGTAATCCTCCAAAGCCAACTAGTGATAGAGCCTTGCTGCCAGTCAAGTGTCCATAGCTTCGACAAGGTTATCTCTGTAATTCTCCCAAACATAGCTCTACTACTAGTCAAACATCCATAGCCCCAATAGTGTTATTTGGATAGCTTAATGAGTTGATATATATATATATATTTGATATAGCAATGATAACTCATTTATCACTTTTGATGTTGCAATAATAGCTCTTTTATCAACTTGCAAGCATTGAAGCACCGCTATTAGGCTGGGAATTATAGTGGTAGTGAAGGTTACTTTTTGATTTTTCATTCAATGTAAATCCCTTCATCAATTCACTACTTCTCAAAAACTTATTTAATGATTCCCTGTAGGTGTGTATTTCTAGCTAAATTTCACTAATTTATTCCAAATTCTAGCTAACTATAGCTTTCTATATGTTAAAAAATATGCATAAATTAAAATTTAGCAATAGACAACTTAATCACCAAATTTAAATCTAAATTTAGAAACATTAGTTACCACCCTTTCAATTAAATTTTATGGCACCTACTAAATTTTTTGCTAACTATCTCAACTTGACATCACTACACTTCATTAATGGATCAAAATGTCATGATTACCTTGAAACACGATCACATTATTTTGCATTAAATTCACATGCCTTACTCAACACATATTATCTCTTCAACTAACTTAGGTGATGATGTGTACTGCCTTGTTGGCTTCATTTTCCTGTGTATCCCATACACATAACACCTCCATAATTAATATGACTCTTTTAAACAATTTGAAATGACCACTATTAATTTCAAAATCTTCAACTTGCTTGATTCACAATCTCCGTACTGCTCAAATTTGAAGCAATTTCACCAGATATGTGTAAAGAATTTATTTGATTTAACATTTAATTCTGAAGATTATTGTTCAGCTACCACCTCGCATATGATTTCCCAAAAAATAATTACTCAAGGCAACTATGTACTACAACTTTTCTTATGACTATAAATTCGTGCATTTCTTCTCGAATTCTCCACACTTCTCTTTTTTATTTTTATTTTTTATTTTCTGTAAATCCACTTTATTCAGTGTCTTTGCATTTTCTTCTTAGCCATGTATACTCCAATTTTCTTAGTTTGTTCTCCTAGATATAAAGTTTTCTTAGGAAGTATCACACCACAAAGGCTTGAAAAGGTCTTCATCATTAGGACTTCTAGTTTTACTGTGCCAAATTTATGCTTAGTCCTTGGGGAAAGATATGTTGCGTCCAGTTGCTACTTTCATTTTTACTCTGACATAGCTTCTCAATTTGTAGCGTTACTTCTGGACATTGGGCTACCTATTGAAGACATTCGTGTTGCTACCAACTTAATAGTGAAGCCCAAATTCTTGGAGAATATGGATACCATCTTAGCTATTGCACATCCGACCATTGGGATTCCCTCCATGGATGATATTCCTCGGTTCCTGGAACACGGGGAAGTGGTTCCACTTCGGCCCTTTCTTACTGATCTCCATATCCAAGACTTTGAAACTCACCAGGAACTTGCCTACATAGGGTATTTGGCCCTGATAGAAGAGGCGTCCTAGATTGATTGAATGACTACTATCGTCCACAACTTTGCTCACTCACCTTTTTGAATCTTTTTTTGATTTTTTGAATGAGGATTTTGATATCTGATGTATATATGTGATACACACACACACACACATATATTGGTATATTTTAAAAGCGTGTGTTACTATGAATGGCTTTATTATTTCTCTTTTTCAGTTCAATTTTGCAAAATGTTTGAATTTCGCTTTCATGCATAAGATGAATTTAAGCAGGATTTGCTAATGCAGAGGCTAGGCAAAAGAAAAAGAACAAAACAAAGCAAGAGAACAAAACAAGCACAAAGAAAACCCTAAAAAAAAACTAAAAAACTAAACTAAACTAACTACCCTAACTCTAACACAACAAAAGATTAACTCTAATAAAGCAATTTATTTCAATTTCTACAACTATTTCCTCTACAGTTCTAGTGTTAATTACAACAAATTTGTCTTTAAATTCTCTTATCAAAATTTTCAATATTCTATTGTAACAATGAAATATCTTGAATTTTCCACATTTAAACATCGTAAATTCAAGTGTACTTACCCAAAATTTGGCTCAAATGTATGAAAATGATCTCATCAGAGACTGATTGCACACATTTCATCTGATGCGGAAATACTGTACCTTCTCCCAACCCTAGTCCATTTCCATGAACAATTGCATTTATTTCTCTGTTTCCTTCTCTTCTGAAAATATTCATATCTTTGGCCCTGTCTTCACTTTGCATTTTGTTAGACAAAGATATATCACTATCAGAAAGAGAAAAAGTAAAAACTTGATATTCTGTATCTTGTATAAAATCAGGAAAATGTCTTTTTATAGCTAGTGAATTCCCAACTTGAAGCACAATCCATGCGTTTCTCACTCAATTTTCTCGCTCCATCTCATTATCTGCATTTTCCACATATACAGGGAATGATGATTCATCAATGTCGTTCCCTCATTTGTGATGAAATATCTTTGAATCTTGACATTCTTGCCTATTCCCCTACAAAGCGTTAAAATTTTCTTTATAATAATCGTAGTTTTCTAACTGTTTCGATTTATCAGTTAATTTTTTAATATTTCCAACTCCACTAGGGAAAAATGTTTTTCTCGTTAACGATCCCTTTCTTTTAGCAGTTAATGTTGACAAGAGACACTGCAATTTTTTTTTGGTGTTGTCATTGATGGCAACCCTAGTTGGTGATAGATCTGCATGACATCATTTGCTCCCATCGACAGTTAGATTGAAGACAGTCAGGAAGAACAAAGCATCCGACAATTTGGTGTTCAATGATTCACGTAAAGATTTCCAGTTGTTACTTTAAGTTGTGGATCTCATGGGAAGTTCATCAGTATATTTTTTGTATTATCTGAAAATCTTAGTGCCATGTATTAAGTCTTATGTGAGTTTGGAGATTCAGTTGATACTTTTCTGTTTATTAGTATTTTGGGGCCAACTCAGTTGATGTAATGTGTTGCGGATATTCAGGAAATGTTTATTTGAATATTTTTGTGTTTGTTAATCTTTTTTTGGGTCCAAGCTAAGTTGTAGATGACTGTTGTGGATGCACATCAGATAACTCTTAAGATTTGAGCCAACAAGTTGCTAATATTTTCAAGTTTTATTTGGAGCCAACATGTTGTGATTAAATAACTAGCCGTGGATATATATGTATGATCTCTTATATCATTTTGGTGTGTGTGCGTGGTTTGTCAATGTGTATTGCGAATATTAGGAGAGTGTTGGAGCGATTTTATGCACAGTTTCTCTTGCATATAAAGATTTTGTGAAGCGAGTCAGAGTAGAGCAAAGCATAAGTTCAGTATCAGTTAGAAGGACAAAAGATTGATATATGAGCCTAACCAAAACTGTAATCAAGTATTTGTAGATGCTATTCCTTCAGTTCATTCTTTTGGATCTAATCCAAATCTTTGTAAGGAAGTGTGCCTTCCTAGTTTGAGTAGTGAGCTCTACGTAGTGTTCCTGAATGCAAGTGCATTCCCATATTGTAATATTTTTGAGTATACTTAGATTATATTGTGGATTGGCCATCCACTGTGGTTTTTCCCCTAACAGGGTTTCCACGTAAAAATCCTTGTGTTATGCTGTTGTGGTTATTTGCTTTCTATTTCTACATATTTCTCCTTGTTGAATATTTTAAGTGGGTTAATAATCAAAATAATAAAGTCAATTTTTGTAGAACACTGATTCACCCCCCTCTCAGTGTTGCTTGTTTCCAACAATTGGTATCAGAGATAGTTCCTCAAAAGAAGTCTAATAGATTGGGGAGATCTTGGAAAGTGTTTTCAATGGATAGAAGCAGTCTTCAACAACAACTTATGGTGGCCCTGGATGATCTTGACAAGTCAAAATCTAAGAACCGAGAACTACAGGAAAATATTGAGAATGCAGAAAAATTCATATAGTCATTAAAAGAAAAAATCAATGAATCAAGGGAGAAAAGAAAGGAATTATGTGATCATCTCAAGTAGAAGAACAAAAGCATGGAAGATGAACAACTCAGTCATGCCTTAAAGGAGAAAACATAAGAGTGTGAAAATATTTCCAGAGAAAATGCTGCCTTGAAGCATGAGATGGAGTCCATCATGATGAAAATGACCAAGGAAATTGAAGATAGAAAGAAGAATGGAGAAAAGCTTTCTCAATCCTTGAAAGAAAAATATGAACAATGCAACCAATTGGACAATGAATTGGAACAATCTAAAAACAATGAAGAAGTTCTTGAAAAAAAACTTGATGATCTCAAAGATGAACTTACTGCTGCAGATGAGTACAAGGAGAAATTCAAAGCCAGTTCAACCAAGCTTGATGAATTGATTAAAGGTCAGAGGATTGATGGTGACAGGCGAGGTCTTGGATATGAAGAAGGAGAAAGTTCCAGATCTAGACAAAGGAATTCTGGACAAGGAAGATTCCGATAAGGAAATTAGATGAATGGAGCCAAAAGAAATCCAGTGAAACAACCGAATGCTCAGTGATTTAATGGTTATTGTTTTACTTGCAACAAATTCGGTCACATGGCTTCTCACTGTAGAAGCAGGATGAATCCAAGTGGACCATCATTCTCAGGTAAGTGCTTTAATTGCTATAAGTATGGTCATAAGTCAAGTGAATGCATAGTTGTGATGAATAAATTTCATAGAGATGTCAAATGCTATGCATGCAACAGATTTGGGCATATTGCTAACCAATGTAGATCAAGGAAAAATCAGTGGAACAGTTGGTTTGATTAGAGAAATGTTGTGTGCTACAACTGCAAAAAATTTGGGCATATTGCTAGATTTTGTTGGAATAGAAGAGGTCCAGTAAGACAAAATACATAGCAGGAAGTCAAAGGAAAAGGGAAAGCCACTACAGATGTGATCAGGAGGCAAATGTAGAAGAAATAGGTGAAAAATAATCCCTTTGTCGAAAGAAAGGTGCGAGCACCAAAATATGCTTCTAGTAATTCCTCCAGGAATTAGTTTTAGGCCTCTGGCCTAGGGGGAGCTATCAAAAAAAATCCTTCAATCCCCTGCAGGCAAGTGATACTGGAATGTGGACTAGTCTAGTAGGTGGATCAATGCTTTTCAAATGTTTAACCAAATTGGAGCTAGTATTGTAAAGCTTCAGATATCCACAGAAAAATTATCTATCTTAGTGCTTGAAATCAGAGTAACCGGATGAACTAGGGTTAAGGAATTTATTGTGACAAAAAGGGTTGGTTGTGAAAGTGATAAAAATCCATTTTTATCTTTCATTTGCCACTTTGCATTTTGAAGGAAATTAGTTTGAAGAGTGCTAGAGTGAACCTTGTTGAATTGTGAAGAGATTCAAAGCATGGAGAAAAATTTGCGAATGAACTCTGATCCGACTTAAAGGTATTTTTTTTCAAAAAGCATGTGAATTTGTGAATTTGCAATCATGGCCACTCCATTGGTAGTCAAAGTCAAGGATAGACCCCATCCTAAATTCACATGAAAGCCTTAGGAGCATTTTCACCTATGTCGTATGAAGTTTTGCACACTGAGGATATTAGGGCATATATTCATAAGAACATTGAAGAGTTAGGCACCTCTCAAATAATGAATCTGTATTCCCATCGTATAATTGGAGAAGATTTTATTGTAAAACCATAATTTCAAACCCTAGAAGAGAAGAAGTTTGCACAGTTTATGAGATTTCCCGTATTTGAGGAAAATGAATGGGTTAGATACATTTTGAGCCGTGTTCATGCAAAATTCATGTGGCTAAATATACCCTTCAAAATAAAAAAAGAGGCTATATGTGCAGTAACGGGTCTGAATTCCACCGATAGACTTCCAGTCTTGAAATCCGTAAAGAATGACAAGGTTACTGAGGAAACATGTGCACAATGGGATAGAAGGGCAATGACAATAGAAGGCATTGCTAAAGTAGATGTGAAATTCGCATTAATGGTCATTGGTTACAATATATATCATTCTAGCTGGGATAATTCTGTATCTGGTACGACCATCTATGCAGCTTATGAAATGGTAAAGCAAAATACAAAATATGACTTGTGTGAGCTACTCAGAAGTTTGTTGATGGAGAATCTGAGCAAAATCAACAAAGACAAAAATAAAACTTTCAAATATGGTAATCTGCTATTGTGCTTATTTTTCTATTTCATGAATGAGGTTCCAGGCATTGAAAAAGTACATTGACGAAATGATGAGCCTATAGCTATTCAGATAAGGAACAAGTTGTTTGGAATGGGTGATCATCAAGTCAAGAATACTACCTTTTGGGGTTACTTAAAAAATTTCCAGAATATGATGCATTCCAGGGAAATAATTCCCACCTCAATTATGGAATAGTACAAAGATACTATCTGCTTCATGGTGGATATTGACCAATGTGATATGTAAGCTGCTAATCCCAAAATAATTTGGATCATGCCAATAGGATACAAAGTAGAGGAAAACATCCTGAAGATGTATGAAAAACATTTTTTGAATTCTCCTTTGGATCAGGGAGAAGAGAGGTTTGGAACATATGCAAAGAAAAGTATGCAAGTTCATGAGGAATTGAGAAAACCAGTGATAGTCAGGAAGGTAAGAAAAGAGACAGATGTTTTTGTAGAAAGGATGGGTTTACCTGTAGAAACTTTGAGAGAAGCGAGAAGGAGGAGAGAAGAGGCAGAAGTAGCAAAAGTGAAAGAAAAAAAAAGTCTGCTAGTCCCAGTGCATCCTCTGCCCGCACTAGATCTACAAGGAGTTCCCCTACAACAAAGCCAACTCAAGACAAGCCCTTCGGTAAAAGGAAGAAGAACAAAAGTACAAGAACATATAAGCCTATTTTAGAAGATGAGGAAACAAAATTAGAAGAAGCCTTGAGAGAAGTAAAAGCTACCAGAACTTAGGCTATCGAGTTAAACAAGAGCAAATCTTACGGCAAAGAAGAAAAAAGCAAAGAAGGCTAAAGTTGATAAACCTGGTATGTCAGTTGATGAAGTTGTGAATGCGGTTTTCAAGGACAGTAATCTTAAGCCTCTCTGTGAATTGAATGAAACCTTTGATGAATTAGGTCAAAGAGTTCTAGAAGAAGCTACAATAAAACATATGAACATTTTTAATCAAGTTCTTGTTGAGATTATGTCTGGCTTACCCAAGAATCTGTATGATATTTTGGAGTCAACAAGGTTAAGTGCTAGAACAAAAGAAGAGAATTTGAAGAAGAGAGTTATTGCAGATTTGTGTCCAGAAGTGTCAATTGAAGAGATGGATTCACTCCTTGAAAAAGCTAAAAAGGAATTTAAGAGCAAGACAAGGGTGAATAAACTCATGATTGGTGAAACTAATGCTATTGTTGGTGAAACTAAGGAAATTTTGGAAGAGTTTCTGTCAAAGAATAAGATTAATGTTGAGGAAATGAATACTAAAAATGTTCCAGAAAATGAGGCAGTGAATGAGGAGGTAAATGCAAATGAAGGAGAGAATGTGAATGAGGAGAATATGAATGTATCTAATCCTCCAGAAGTTGAGGATATTATGATTTCTCCTAATGTGGAAAATACAAAGACACCTATAGAAACTAAAGTTCCTAAGGTGGTATTAGCTGAGGATAAGGAGGTACAAAATGAAGAGGTTGAAGTTTCTAAAAGCAATCTGGAAACAGTCTTAGAAGAACCCAAGGATGAAGATGAAAAAGTTCAGGAAATTAGAATGGAGGCAAGAGACACTACCAAGGCAGTGAAGAGATCTTTGATGGAGCAACATCAAGATTTTGATCCTGAATTGGATGAAAGTTCAATCAATCTATCTACTCTTTCCCCAATTTAGATGATGAAGGTTGCATCAATTGCTCAAGCTAAGGCCAGTGAGAAGATTATGAAGTCTCACATAGAGGATAGTGAATTGCTAAGCCTTGCATTTGAAGTTCTGCAGAAATTAATGCCTACTCATGTCATGGATCCATCAGGTTCCACTTCAGGCGAGCTAAAGAAGCTCATAAATGTTGTAAGTACTCAATTTGATTCTCTTGAGAAATCTGCCGAGGATAAAGTGCAAAAGGAGTTTAATAGAAAAAGACTTTGTCAGTTGAAGACAATGATTGCAAAGGATATGATTATGTTAGCTACTTGCATGAAGAACACTCAAGGTTCTGTATCTGAAGTTGGAAAAGCCTATAAGTCCTATTTGGTTCTGTCCAAGTTTATTGAAGGTAATGAGAAAATAGTGAAGGATCTAGAAAATCAATTAGCTACCATTTCTGCTACTTTTGATCCTTTAGCTGGTGATGTGGTTCAACAAGAAGGTCAAGTAACAACCCTACTTGAAAAAATAAGATGTTTAAAGAATAAAAATGACAAAATTGTTAGGAGAGTATGTGAACTCAGGGGACTAATTTGTTTGAAGATTGAGATAATGGTGAGTGCTTTGAAGGAAGCGAAAGATGTTGTAGTAGTTAGTGATTCAGAGAATTTTGAAACTGTAGAGGCCCAATCCTATTTAATGTGTGGTCACATAACAGTTTTGGAAAGTCTCAAAAAGGTTTGTGATGACAATTTAAGAGTGCTGAAACAAGATTTTGTAGATATTTTCAAAATTTTTAAAGTTACAAGTTCATGCCTGTATAGTTTTAGAATTTTGTTTCAGTTTCCTAGTTTTTTGCCATTGATGTCAAAGGGGGAGAAGTGTATAGTGAAAAATGTATAGTCATCATAGGGGGAGTTTTTTTTTCCCAATATTGAAGTTTCTTTTTGGAGTTTTGTAATGGCAGTGTAACTCATGTTGGTTTTGATCTAACACTTAGTCATTTTTCACTAAGTGTTGCCATCAATTCCAAAGGGGGAAACTATTGGCAAGAGACACTGCAAATGATTTTTGGTGTTGTCATTGATGGAAACCCTAGTCGGTGATAGATCCGCATGACATCATTTGCTCCCATTGGCAGTCAAATTGAAGACAATCAGGAAGAACAAAGCATTCGACAGTTTGGTGTTCAATGATTCACGTACAAATTTCCAATTGTTACTTTGAGTTGTGGATCTCATGGGATGTTCATCAGTATATTTCTTGTGTTATCCTTAAATCTTAGTGCCTCGTATTAAGTCTTGTGTGAGTTTGGAGATTCAGTTGATACTTTTCTATTTATCAGTATTTTGGGGCCGACTTAGTTGATGTAATGTGTTGCGGATATTCCAAAAATGTTTATTTGAATATTTTTGTGTTTTCTCATCTTTTTTTGGGTCCAAGCTAAGTTGTGGATGACTATTGTGGATTTGCATTAGATAACTCTTAAGATTTGAGTCGACAAGTTGCTAATATTTTCAAGTTTTATTTGGAGTTGACATGTTGCAATTAAATTGCTAGTCACATATATATATGTATGATCTCTTATATCATTTTGGTGTGTGTGCATGGTGTGTCGATGTGTATTGTGAATATCAGGAGAGCATTAGAATGATTTTATGCACATTTTCTCTTGCACATAAAGATTTTGTGAAGTGAGTCAAAGTAGAGCAGAGCAAAAGTTTAGTATCATTCAGAAGGCTAGAAAATTGACATCTAAGCCTAACCGAAACTATAATCAAGCATTTGTAGATGCTATTCCTTTAGTTCATTATTTTGGATCTAATCCATATCTCTGTAAGGCAGTGTGCCTGAATGCAAGTTTATTCCCATAGTGTAAATTTTTTGAGTATACTCAAATTATATTGTGGATTGGCCATCCACTGTGGATTTTCCCCTAATAGGGTTTCCACATAAAAATCCTTGTGTTATGGTGTTGTGGTTATTTTCTTTATGTTTGTGCATATTTCTCCTAGTTGAATATTTTAAGTGGGTTAATAATCAAAATAATAAAGTCAATTTTTGCAAAACACTGATTCGCCCCCCTCTTAGTGTTGCTTGTTTCCAATAGTTAAAATTTCTTCTGTTAATGGAATTGCTCCACTTATGGCCAAACTCACCCCAATTAAAAAAAATTCACACTCAAGTTAATCGTGATCAGTTGTATCATGAATTCTACACTCAGTGACTCTCCCAAAAGCAAACAAACTCAAAGGATGCAGTTTTTGATTAAAGATTTTATAAAGTTTTCCAACTTCCATAATGAAAACCAAATTGCATTCAATTTCTCATTTACAAGCTTCCTGCCAAAGTTATAATTAACATTTCAAATCATAATTCTCCAATTCCAAATGATGAAACCTAAAATATAAAAGAAAGGTCCTCTTTCTAGCGCCAATTCCTATTGACGATGACTTCACTTGTAGAAAATAGGTCGAATAAAATCTCCATAGACAAGACTGCGAAGAGCCTATCCTTCTTGAAAGATATGGAACAAAGACAACCTAAGGGAAAATTCTGCATTATAGGACAAAGATTGGCTTTCTTTCAATCGCAAGTCTCTAATAACCAGGTCATGGTTGCACTAGGGTTGCTCTTAGGTAATGATGTGATATTGTTGTTAATCTCAAAGGGACTATGGTTGGTATTTGAACATTTTAGATAACATTTTGAATTGAAATGATAAATTCAAACATCATGAAACCAAAATATTTTCCATAACATTTCATGAAATGTCACGAATTCTTTGCTATCACTTAAGTAAATTTAGCATTAAGCATTCAACAAATTTATGGAAAATGAAAGATTTTCAACAAAATTCCATTTATTCATTTAAATTTTGGAACATTTTCAAATATTAAACATCTATTCTAAAACAAAGTATAAAAAATACCAAAAAATAAAAGTTTCTCCCGGTTATTCTCCTTGGATGCCCCAAAGAATTAATCAAAACAGAGCAAACCACTTTATACTTCACCAGATTACTTCACAACTACATATAAAATGATGCAAGCTTTTAAAGAGAGGGTTTCGTTTATAGACACTGAGTAGGTTCTATATGTACCCTTAAACAACATAGCATACAATCTTGTTTGGACGAACTTACAAAACCAACTACAAAAGATACCGAGATAGGTAGCTATCCATAAATGATGTAGCCAAGGTAGGAGGATCCAATTAAGGACTATCCATCCTTGCAGCCTAAATTACTAACTCCATGATCACACAGATACACAACGAAATTTAACAGCTAAACAACAGAAAGATACAAAATATTCAAGAACACCAGACACAAGATTTATCCCAGGAAAACCCTAACAGGGAAAAACCCAGCCTTCAAAGCTCATTCCACATTATATTAAATCTCAAAACACATTACATATGCCTCTAGGGCTTATAGATTCTAGGCTGTAGTCTAGGGATTACAAATAATTCATACATCAATTTTCCATCGACTTCTTTTCTTGCTCCACACTCTCTTTGCTCTGTGATTCTTCCAGATTAGAATACTTCATGACACGCTTCATATTTCACACTATCAAGCACCTTGTTGATCTATCCATCTCTGCCTGTCGTAACAAATCCTCTCTCTTATATTTATATCATCTGTGAATCGTCCAACCTTCAACATGTCGGCCCAATTACAATGGCTAGAAATATAATGTGCCAACTCAGATAGGTCAGCCCCAAACAATAACAACTTACAATGCAAATCAACCAAGGTTAGCCACAACAAATCTAGGACCCAAAAAAAAATCCTCAATCACAAAAACACCTTCTAGATTATCCCTCGAAGATCCACAACACGCTACAACACCCTGTCATCCAAGAACAAGGTAAACATGACCTCACAAAAGAAAATATCCAATTGCAAGCTCGACAATCAATGCGAACCAACAACACACAATCTGGATACATCCACAAGCCTCACGAATCACGACCGAAACATTTGCAACAACTCTAGTTAGTGGAATCACATCATCTTCTCTCAGGAACACCAACCATAATAACTGAACACCTATCAGCACACAGATCTTCACAACTCGATCGATCCTTCATGTGGATCCCTGAAACTTAACATGGTTAAACTAGGTATCCTTAACAACAAACCCTTTAATCCACAACCTCTGATGATCAATGGAATGGTCAATTCAACATACAAAACTTCATTGAATTACTGACAATCTTGCCACTTCACTGTCAACTACCTCAAATTTCTAAGGACTTCTAGATGCCTCTGCATCAGACTCTCAGGGTTATTTGAAAAGTGAGCCCCTTCACTTTGGTCTATATTGTGTCAACTCCAATGTTATCTCCTTAAATGGGTTTGACGATATGTCCACAGGTACTTGCAACTACCTCAAGGTCGGTGTTCTATTCAAGTCCACCCTGCAACTGCCTCAAGTTCTTCTGTAATGCCCCGCCATGCAACCCTAGAGGAAGTTGCAATTTACTACTCAAATGTACTATTTTTTTTTGTTTAAGTAAAATAACATGCAAGATCACTATCCATTGCCAACAACCTCTAAGGTTACAAGACTAAGATTACTTAAAACCCAAACAAGAAACATGAATTAAAAAAAACATAACATTTAATTACTTAACAAATTAAGAATCACATACATTCCAAACATGATAAAATTATGACAAGGCATAAGAAATTCCACATGATTCCAAATTATACTTTACAATAAGATTACAACACTCATTCCCTGAATGAGGTAAATCCAGTAACAAGGTTACAAATACATCTTCCACCTCGATACAAAGAGGGGTAATAAATTACAATAATAACTAAAAAAATAAATCATGAAGGTACTGGATCCCACGAGCTCTCCAATTGGAAATCTTGTCCACACTAACAAGAAGATGACCCAACGGATTTAGGTGCACGTTCCACCCAACCATGCAATACCCAAAGGCTCATCCCTCGTGCTAGGAGATAGTAACAAGGAATTCCTATACAAGACCATCCACTCCTAGACACAGGCTAACTCACACTGACACAACCAAACACGTGAACCAAACATCTATAAGGATAACACAAGTACAACTCCAACATCACTGACATAGGTCACATTGCTTCCAGAAATAAAACAGATCAAGTATGATAAGAAGACCATACACATAAAACCAAGTACCAATTGTTGTCGTAGAAAGAGTGTCATCACACAGCTCATGATGGGATATCCTTTGGGAATCTTCCTAGGCTCTGGCCCCCACTATGGGTTATCCTGGTGGCCTCTACCGAATCTCGACACCCATACTCACTCATGCAGAATCAAATACCTTTCGTAAGGACAAGATAGATGGCCTTGCCATTCTAGGCATTCCCGTCTCATCCCAAGTCTATACAAGCACTTGCATCCATGAGCGAGGCTCAATGATCTTAATTAATGTGAAAACTACCTAACTTCTAAGTATATTGTTTTAGTTATCACTTGATTAAACCACCTCTGAAGGTTTCCCAGTCTACCTCTTTGGGCTTTGGCCCCTAACAGAAGCCACTCTTCTACTTGACAACAAACCAACACGAAACCAATCACCAAGGATGCCAAAGGGCATACAAACAAGATAAACAATCACTCCAACTCTAGGAGGAACATACAATAAAAACCCACTCCAAACAATGGAGGCAACAAAAGTCAAAACCCTCTCCAAACACTGGAGGCTACAAAGGTCATAATTCACTCCTTCCACAGGAGGTATGAATCACAAACACCACCCCTAATCCACGGGAGGCACAAAACATCCCCGCTCGTGAATACCGGATAATACAACAGGATACACTATACGCCCTACCCAAGGCAATACAATGGTTGACTAACATAACAATGCAACCCAAAAAGTTGAACCCCTTCTGGAAGACTTACATAACAAGCAACTCCAAAAAGAATAAACAACTCTATCCACAAGTTCCCTAGCCTCTAGAAACAAAACTCAAAACTACCAAAGTACTCTCATAAAATTACAATCATAACAATATTGCCCATACAATACCAATATGAAACCGCTTAAACCAACAATCATAAAAAATACACATTCTTTAAATAACTAATAATGTATTTTGACATAACAATCTTTTCTCATAAAACAGGAACCAAAGTACATATATACATCATATACTTAATCTATTAACTATTCATATAAGTTCTAAACAATATAACTTTTTTATGAACCTTATATATTCCTTGCAATCTGGTTTACATACAACATTCCCCATTTATCATTTAAGGCAATGGAATACAAGAACTTTTACATAACATTCTACCCATTATAACATCGTAATAAAATAACCCTTTTCTTTACTCCTTTAATATCATCAATATTGCTTCTAATTGTAATCCATATGACTTAACCACATACATAATCTTGATATTTAACATATCCTTTACAAGAACTTCAAGATTCCGTCAAATCAAACAAGTCGTTGTAAACACATTAAACATATTCATTTCAATTACAATCCCTAACCCTTAACCAATATTTAATCATTGCACTAACCTTAATTCCCAAAGTACAATAGCACTAATTCTAAAATCAAAACTTGCATACACCTTCCAACTCAAACACAATTATACTAATTAATTTTCACGTGTTCCATAATACTAAAATATTATTCTTTATTCAAACCTGATAAAATTAAATATTATTTAAGGAATTCCAATTCCCAATAATTAAATTTAATATAAAAGCTTTAACTTTAAACATCACTTAAGAAGCATCTCAGGTGATTCAATAACCCATCATTAGGATATTCTAAATCCAAGCAAAGCAATGGCATAGCACAAATAATCAATTAAATAATTAACAATAATTGCGCATACTCGAAAATCAATCAAATTCCATTGGTAACTTACGAAATATTATAACTAATAAGTTTATTCCATTTTCTCAATTTATTCATAATGTTCAAAGCAATTTTTTTAAATAAATCATTTTATTCTAAAATCCATTTTCGCATTCATCATAGTAAAATACCCAACTTAAAATAATTATATTTAAACATAAATATATATTAAATATATATTTATTATTTAGATATATATATTTTTAAATCCTCCATTTAAATTTCAACACAATATTTTAAATATATTCCAATTATTTAAAATATATAATACATATATTATATATATTAAATAATAAAAAATAACATATTATAAATATAAATATATATATATATATATATTTATATAACATATAATATATATATATATATATATTAAAAACATATAATATATATATATATACATATAATATATATATATATATATATTTAAATATATATAATAACAATAAGGCGAATAAAGATTATTAGGGCAGCCCCTAACAAAAGGGAGGTCCCTGGCACCTCCCTGCTCCCCACAGGGGCCACAGCAACGACCTCCCCCTTGGGGTTTGGCTGGGGTAGCCATGGCTACTCCCCTGCTCCCCCCAACAAGCTTCCATACTTTCTTTTTATTTATTTATTTAATCACAAAAAAAAATAAAAAATGCAAACCCCTGTTTCCTACGTTTTTCCAGAACACCCAGATCACAAGAATATATATATATATATATATATTAAGTAATTTTTTTTCCATCAACAATCAAATAGAGAAATTTCTTTCAACAAAAAATACAATAGAAGAAAATATTTAATCACAATTTCATGTGCACAAATTTTTGAAGGTTTTCAACTTCAAACAGAGATTTTTCAAGATCTTCTTTTGTTCCTTTTTATTTCTATTGTTTGATTCTTTCCTTGTTTTCTTTTCCATTTCATTCCTATTGCAAGAATCTATCTTTGTTTTCTCTTCTTCCATGATTTCAAAGAGGTTTCCAAATTTGTTTTCTAAACTTGCATTCAAATTGAAACCAAAAACTCAAAACTTCAAAACAATAAAACCAGAATAAAACCTGTGATCATGAACTTGAAGAACAAATTGATGTTGAGTTCCTTTGCAGATTCCACTCCACCATTTCATCCCAAGATCTCCACCTTCAAACCAAGATTGAATCCAAAAACCCAAAACCCTCTTTTCTTTTTGCAACCCATTTTTTTTTCCAAATTAAAAATCATCCTCTTTCAAATAAACCAAAAATGAAAATATAATATTTTTCCCCCAAACTCAAATTCAAATTCAAAATGAAATTCCATGGCTTCTCCAAATCCTCCCCAAATTGAGTCAACTGTTCTAAAATATCTTTTCCACCCAAAGTTCTTGCAATTTGAAGATATTTGAATTTTAAATAACTTAAAACAAAATTCCAATTTCCAAATAGAATTTAATACATTTAAAAAATTTCTTTTCAACAAAAGAATTTAAACTTTTAAAACTTTCTTTCCAAAACAAACTAACACTTTTAATTCAAAAAAGAATAACTTAATCAATTCAACACAATTAATTTAATTAACTAACAAAATAAATTTAATCCGAGATTAAATTATTTTATTAATTAAATTAAATTATTTAATAAATTAAATAACATTTTTAACAATATAGCTAGATTTATTTAAACAACTTAACCACAAAAGCCATTTATTTACTTTTATATCTTGAATTTAAATAAAAGCCAAGGTGAAAGGGACAACATATAACAACTACACCTGACTACGACCTGACTACACACCATGACCAGGGGAATGACTTGGCACGGAAAACCTAGCTACTATCTTCCAATCAATTACCATTGGTCAATGGACACGCTCAGACCTGTGAAACCAGTTGGAGTCGATGTCCTGTACCTACAGTCCTGCAAACGAAACGAGTGTCGAACATGCATATAACATAGTAGACACACTATGAAGGGGAAATCGTAGAATCACAGGTGCTCGCATGTGAGTGATGTAATCCCGTCCCCTTCACCAATACAGTATTACTAATTGATGAATCTAACATCAATAATATAATCAAAAGCATAAAGCATCGTTAATTTCAAATATCTGCCAAGCTAATCCAAAGCATGTCTTAATGATAACGTCGGAGTAAAATACCATCACATCAAAACAGAACATTCACATCGCTTAATAGTCAGCGATCAAATAGCAACCAAGCACCTTAATTCAAGTGTTAACAGAAACAAGGCATAACATAGAAAAACATTGTCTGATCAACATAGCACAAAATGGAGGGGTGTTACATCTTCTCTTTGAATTGATTTGACTATCTGTCCATAGGTACTTGCAACTACCTCAAGGTCGGTGATTTGTTCAAGTCCACCCTACAAAACTGCCTCAAGCTCTTCTAGGTTCGACATTCTACTTGCAAGCCTTGCACTGCCTCACTGGTCAGTGATCTGAGCAAGCGCACCCTGATAGTTGCCTCCGGTGGTGCAGGAGCACCATTCCACAAGATAGGTCAAATTATGACCTCAAGGAGTAAACTTTAGGATTTGGATTTTCATGCATTGAATAAGGTCAATAAGACCATAATATGATGTAATTAGGCACCTTTGAGGTCTCTTTGTAAAAGTTGCATTTGGTGTCTCATTGATCTATATTGTAAACAAGGTCAAACATGTGAGGTAATTGTCAATGATGACAAATGGGGTCTAGGTAGATGTAGTATTGTTTTTCAAAGTATAAGGTTATGTCTTGGGTCCAATAAGGTATAAATAGACCATCACAAATGTTTCAAATGTTTAGGAGGGTCAAATAGTAAAATGATGTAAAGGGAATCAAAGTGTTGTTAACAAAGTTGTGTAAACTAGTGTAATTTGGCCTCCAACGGTCATTAGGAGTTTAAAATTCAGTTGAGAGGAAGTTGGTTGTTGGTTTGAAGTGTAGAAGTCTTTAAAAAGGCATGGAAACTCATTTGTAATGTTGACTAGAAGATTTGAAGGAAGAAATCAATAAAAAACTCTATTAATTCTCAAATTTTATGTGTTTTTCTATCTTTTCCAAACTTGTTCTGTTCCGTACAGGCTTGATATGGTTTGAGACTTCTAGTGTTTGTAATTATATTACTTTATTGCCTATTGCACTTGATTTGAGAGTTTAATTCATTATATTGTAAGGGTAATCAACAAATTATAGAGGTTGCCCTGTTTTCCTATGTAAGGGTTTTGAGGGTAATAGCATGAAGAACTAACCAATCCACCTACTGTATTTGACTTGTTGCTCAGTGGATTGGTTTGTAGGATGTTACATTAAATGTTTCAATGTTTTAGGGGTTAAAGGAGTGAAGGATTGTAGTGTTGGTGTGATGCCAAGTGTTGGGAAAAGTAATTTTCCTTTGAAAATGGTGGTTTTATGAAGGGTTTTAGTGAAATGTCGATGAAACTGAGATTGTAAAGGTATATAGAGTCTGTGTAGACCTAAAGGAATGCATTTGGGGTAGTGGTTGAGTTTGGAAAGTCTTGAGAGAGTGAGTTTGAGTATAACCCTTGGTTTTTGCAAGTTTAAGGAGGGTTTTGTGGAGCAATAGGATAATGACTTTTTATGGGAAAAATGATTATGGAATTTGTGGTTCTGCATCATGATTATTGACTGTGTAGGGTGTTTGGGTGGATATCTAACTGTGAACCATGATTCCCAACCTGCAAAAAAACAACAAACAATCAATATGTTAGATCAAATGCATGGTTAGAAACATGATTCCTTAAGAAATTCATTTGAAGGTAAAAGAAGAGGAATGAAGTTAAGAACACAACAAATTTGAAGCAAGAATATCAAATCCTATTCTAAAACCATGCAAACTTTTAATCTCTTGAGGGAGTTGGTGCCAATTTGATGTGAAAATTGGCCCTTTCCCAACTCCAATGATGTGATGAAGATACTTGATGAAGGATGAATGCTTGTAGTGATGACTTCAATGGAGCTCCATGTTGAAAATCTGCAAAAAGCCTAACTATGCTTGGATGAAATTGATGATAAGTTGCTATGGATTTGAGTATAATAACTTTGCATGAATTGTGGATGGATCAAATGAAGGATGGGCTCTTCATTTATAGATGAGATTGATTAGAGAAGAGGAAAAAGGGATGAATGTGGGACTAATCTTCAACAAATGAGAAGAAGCCACATGTCATCATGTGAATGGTTGAGGAATGAGCACATGTTGAAGAATGTGCAAAAAGGGGTGAGATTCAAATTCAAAATATGGCTTGAAGGATGAAGTGAAAGGTGAAGCAAATGCACATGGCTCAAAAAAAGGACATGTAAGAGATTTTAAATGCTTTGTTGGAAGGGACAAGTCCTTTTGGGGGGAGATTTCAAATTTGAGGAATATTCCATCTTTGATGCTTTTTGGAATGAAAATAGATGATTTATAAATCAATTAAATTGATTTTCATGTGCAAGTTGCAAAATCTAGAGGATTTGAGTGATTAGGATTATCATTAATCATGATTTGATTAATTTAAATGATGTTAGTTGATTTGACTATTTTGACTTAGATTTTAGGATTTAAATAACTCAAAATGAGAGGAAAATGAGTTAGACCTAGTTAAATAAATATTTTTTATTTATTTAACCAAAGGGGGTGATGTTAGATTAAAATAGATAAATGTTTGATTTATTTAATTTAATTAGATGAACTTTAGAGATTTAATCAAATAATATGGATTATTTAATTAAATAAAGATAGGAAGATGAAATGACCTAGCTAATTACACATAGACAATGATTTAATTAAAACGAGGGATTTATTTAATTATAAGGGGAATTATGATGACTTTAATCAAATAAGGCTATTTGATTAAATGGTTAGATAGAGGGATAATTCAGGATGAAGTGATGTTAGTAGATCAAGATTGAGTGTGATATCAATCTGTATATTTTTTGTGTCTACACTAATGTTTAAAGGGTACCTTCTTTGTAAAAGTGGGCTAATCCACTAGCCTTTCCTGGGAATGGTGTATTGGATCTCCATGTTGGTCCAAAAGAGTTGATACTAGTTTTCATGTATGCTGTATAACTTGCTAAAGGGTATCTTAATCATGTCTGAGTTTGTCAGGTGTTTTGGAAAATATTGATGAAAAATCCCTAAAACTGGGTTGCCACTGCTACTAGGGAAAGCATGCTTGAAAGGTGAAATTTGAAAAGATCTTTCAATTTTTCTTTGTAGATTGATTGATATCCACTTGATTATATTTTGAATGGTTTGGAAAGCTATTTTAATCTTGTTAAATGCCTCTTGAAGGTAGGTTAATACTTTGAGTGAGTTTGGGCCTCCTGGGTCTGCATCAAAGTGGTATCAGAGCACAGTAGTAGATCTTGTGTTGGTGTTTTGAATTAGTTTTGTAGGTAGGTGAAGAGGTATGATTGTGAAAATGCCTCCTAAGGTGAAAGCTATTGCAAGGAAGATTGACCACCATGACAAAGAAATAGAAGCCTTGAAGTAGGAAATGACTATGATGAAAGCTAAAGGTAGGGTTCTTTTGGATGAAAGTGAAACTGAAGAAGAGGAGACTTCCAGTGAAGAGGAAGAGATGGATCTAGATGATGTGAGAATGGTGAAACTTTTGAAGGCTGTGAAGAAAGATGGACATGTCAAAATGGATGTGCCTATGTATGGGGGAAAAATTAATAGTGAAAAGCTCTTGGATTGGATAGGGGGCTTTGGAGAACTACTTTGAGAGTGAAGAGATTGGTGAAGATCATAAGGTGAAGAAGGCTAAAACAAAACTAAAAAGACATGCTTTGCTGTGGTAGAATTTTGTGCAAGAGGAAAGGGAAAGACAAGGAAAGAACAAGATCACTTCTTGGAAGAGGATGAAGACCAAACTGAAAGGTAAATTCCTTGTGATTATAATGTTCAATTGCTTAAGAAGTTACATAATCTTAGAAAAAAGGATTTAGATCTGCAAGAATATACTAGAGAATTTTATAGGCTAAGCATAAGAACTAAACATGAAGAAGATGAGGAAGAAATGGTTGCTAGGTACTTGAATGGCTTGAGGTATAACACTCAGGATGAGATCAACTTGTTAGCACCTAAATCAATTGAACAATGCTTTCAAATGGCAATGAGAGCAGAAGAAAAACTAAAGAGGAGACAAGAGAAGGCAGCAAGAGGAAGAGGCAACACCTCTAGGGGTAGAGGCACCACTTCAACATCAAGGTAGACCAAGGAAGACCATGAAGATGCTGATAAGAACAAGGAGCAAGCACTTGAAGCAAGAGGAGGATGGAAAGGTGGAAGAACTAACTTCAGACAAAGGAGAGATTACAATGAATTCTCAAGTAGGTGTTATAGGTGCAATGAATTTGGACACCCAGCTTTCAAGTGTCCTCAAAGCCAAGGTTTAACTTCAAGTGGTGATAGACAAAGTGAAAGAAGAACACAATTGATCCAAGAAGAAGAATGTGAAAGTTCAAGTAGACTTATAGATCTAGAAGTAGGAGAAGCACTCATGATGAGGACCTTGTTGCAAGCACCTAAAGAGGAAGATATGAGCCAAAGGAGCCTATTCAGAACTTCATGCAAATGCAAAGGTAAAGTGTTCCAAGTTGTTATTGATTCTGGTTCTCAAGATAACATGGTGTCTAGGGAGATGGTAGATAAGTTCAATCTAGAGAAGATACCTCATGTAGCACCATACATAGTCTCTTGGGTAAATGATAGTCAAAATTTAGTGGTGAATGAACAAGCATATGTAGATTTTCAAATTGGGGAGTATAAAGATAAGGTCTTGTGTGATATATTGCCAATGGATTGTTGCCATTTGCTATTGGGGAGACCATGGGAATTTGATAGAAGGTCCATGTATGATGGCTGGGTGAACACCTATACAATTTGGAAGGATGATCAAAGTTTCAAACTAACTCCTTTGCAAGGAAAAGAGAAGGATAAAGGTAAGTCTAAGGTGGTGATTTTTGGAAAAAAGGAGCCTTTAAGGCTTGAGGATAGTGAAAATAAAATGTTTGCTGGTTTGGAGCATGGTACTGATGTTAAAGCAGCAGGTGAAGAGCAAATGAGTAATGCTTGGATAGTGGGTAAGAAGGATAAGTGTGGTTTGCAGGTAGGTGGAAAGAAACATGCCTTTGTATGGTAGAAAAAAATAAATAGTAAGGTGTCTCAGACTGGTAAAATGTAGGGTGAAGATGAAGAGCCTTTGGAAAGGAATGTCACAAGTGATTGTATCATGGTAGGGACAATCAAGTGTCCTATAATAGGGAACCACATACAAAGATAGTCAAGGGTTGTAAAACAAGTGAAATATGAAGGTACATGTGTGCAAGGGGTTGATGTGATAAAAAAATAATGCAAGTACAGGTCTGATAGTGGTTGGGATGTTTGATGGTATTGTTGGAACAATGGGTAATGAAAAAGTGGTAGACAAGAAGGTTTTTGGACAGGGATCCAAGTATGGACTACAAGGTAAGGTGATGACAGTGAAAGAAGGAATAAGTACAGGTGTAAAGGATGAAGCAACATCAGTGTTTGATGAAGAGAAAGATATAAGACACCCCACAGAACAAAATGGACAATTAGAGCAACATTTAGGAAAAATCAAGCATGTTGGGAATAGGGAAGATCAAGATCATAATGCACCAGATGAAGGAAAGCATGGAGGATTGCAACACGAAGGATGCCAAGGAGGACAGTCTACTACAATCTTTCCAAGGGACTTGGAAATTTTTTGTGTTGGTGTGTATGATGCAGGAGCACCATTCCATAAGATAGGTGAAATTATGACCTTAAGGAGTAAACTTTAGGATTTGGATTTTCATGCATTGAATAAGGTCAATAAGACCATAATATGATGTAATTAGGCACCTTTGAGGTCTTTTTGTAAAAGTTGCATTTGGTGTCTCATTGATCTATATTGTAAACAAGGTCAAACATGTTAAGGAATTGTCAATGATGACAAATGCGGTCTAGGTAGATGTAGTGTTGTTTTTCAAAGTATAAGATTATGTCTTGGGTGCAATAAGGTCTAAATAGACCATCAAAAATGTTTCAAATGATTAGGTGAGTCGAATAGTAAAATGATGTAAAGGGAATCAAAGAGTTGTTAACAAAGTCATGTAAACAAGTGTAATTTGGCCTCCAACGGTCATTAGGAGTTTAAAATTTAGTTGAGAAAAGGTTAATCATTGGTTTGAAGTGTAGAAGCCTTTAAAAAGGCATGGAAACTTGTTTGTAACGTTGGCTAGAAGATTTGAAGGAAGAAATCAATAAAAAACTCTGTTAATTCTTAGATTTTCTATGTTTCTCTATCTTTTCCAGACTTGTATAGGTCTATACAGGATTGATATGGTTTGAGACTTCTAGTGTTTGTAAGTATATGACTTTATTGCCTATTGCACTTGATTTGAGAGTTTAATTCATTATTTTGTAAGGGTAATCAAAAAATTACAAAGGTTGCCCTATTTTCCTATGTAAGGGTTTTGAGGGTAATAGCATGAAGAACTAACCAATCCACCTACTGTATTTGACTTGTTGCTCAGTGGATTGTGTTGGCCTCCTACAATGATCTCATAACTGAGCCTTTAAAGTCTTGATTCAGAGACTTGACATCTAACTTGAATAGCCATTCAATCATCATGAAGGTGCATTTAACTTGTCAACCCAAGGACATGAACTTGAAATGGGTCAGCACTATATGTGCACTAGGGGATCAAGTAGTCATTGTGTTCTACAACTAAGAAACACAATAGTGAAAGTAAATTGTTGAAAGGAAATAAAGTAAATGCTGAACATCAACCAAGAACTATGCTCTAGCTGAAATGTAGAGCAAGCATGAAAATCTGTGCAACAAACAAGAGACTACTTTGTCTGCTTTGGCTATAGAAACTTTCACAGAATATGATTCTAGTGGCTGTAGGAATAGTCAATGCCAGATTTCTAACTATCAAACATCAAGTAATACTAATCTAATTCTAAACTAAGAAGATGAATTACTCACCAAGTGGGCCCCCTTGGATAAATATCCTCTAAACTAATAAGAACTCAGATGCTCAAACTTAGAACTTTATTTTATTCACTGTAAATCATGCATACAAAGAGTAATGTATTTGTATTGTTGAAACTAGAGAATGAGAGTACAATGTAAAATTGTGCAACCTCTTGAAGAAGGAGCATCAAATCATTATTTATTCTACAACTAAACAAGGCAGTCAACTCCACGACTAGGAGGACGCCATTTAGGGAAAAAAGGGGAAAGTGGAGAGATGGTGGTTACACATGCATGAAATCTGGTCAGACATGCAAATAAAGTGTAGATCCAACACAACAGTAACGCCCATGCATGCTCAATCATTAAGGTCCACTACAAGGCAATTATGTTTAGTTGCATGGAGAATCTTTGCTACAGACTACCTTTGACTTAGAGTGATTTCTTAGCTAGATGTTATGGTGCATGCTCAGTTGGCGGTGTCTTCCTTAACTTGGTGTATTTAAATCTGTAGGCCAAGGTTAGTATGCATAATAATTGCACATCAATAACCACTCAAAGAAACATTCATTAATCAAATGCAAAACCAATATAGATGACCCACATATTATGCCAAATATCATTAAAGCTTGTAGAGATAGGATGATGTCAAATGTCAATGGTTTGAGGGAAACATTAAGCCAATACAAACACTTAGCATTAAAGTCCATGAAATCTATGGGAAAATAGGCTATAGATTCCACCCAAAACTAGACCAAAAAATAGGCTCATCACTTCCCCAACCTAATGTCTTGCTAGTCCTCCAATAGGGGAAGAGTTGTTCTTCTGCCTGGTCAAAGCTCTAAAATTTGTAACTAAGAGTTGTCCAACATTAGTGGCTATAGTGTGAATTAGGATCCCAATAGAATCCTCCCAATTTGTTAACCCTGTCCCATCTCTGCCTTTCTGCAGCAATATCACACTAGCAAAATCTAAAATTTGGCACAGGTCACATGAGCATGGGTGACTAAAAAGTCAGGGGAAGTGAATGCAATCCCTAAATTCTTCTGATCTGAATATGTCTCTCAATTCTTTTGAATGTTGCAACATAATTATGGATGGAATGAGGCTCAACCTGTTTCAACTCATCAGTCAAACTATTCCATCTCTGGGATAAACATCTCCTCATGGATTCCTCCTTTGTTGCTATTTTTACGTCATATTCAATGTAAATTGCCTCAATCCAAGGCATAATCCTATTGCCATAACTTGGTCTAAGCAACATTCTATGCCATTCTTTGTAAATATCCCTTGGGTTGCTTGATTAATCTCTAACAAGCAAAGGGATATCAGACTCCAATTGTTTATAAGCACCATGTTGTTGTCCCCAACTAATCTCATTTTGTACCCAAGACATGAATGCTCTCAATTGAACATCCCAAACATACAACATGTTCCAATCATGGTCTTTTGTGACAACATAATTATGTAAATAAAATTCACATAGCAAATTCTTCATTTCAGGGGAGGAAATCTGATAAGCATTGAAAAATTCCATAGGGGTATCAATAGAAGGATTCAAACCTGAGGCAAGTCTTGGCATATTAAATGAGAGATAATTGTCTTTTAGGAGCAGTGCATAGACCCTTGGGGGTTCTCTACATTCGAGAATCTTTGGCGCCACAGCTGCCATATCATCTACCCTCTGCTTCAGAGTAGCAATTTCTGCATCTTTTTCCTTAATCTCTTCATCCTTCTTTTGAATTTCCCCGTTCAATTCCATTTTTCCTTTTTCCATTCTTCCTCCCTTCTTTATATCTCTTCCCATAGATTCAAAATTGCTGCATGTACTGTAAAACTAGGAGGATTATGAATTCCTACCAGTCTTTTTGTTGATGGCTGCTCCTCATATGGTACTATTTGCATGGACTTAGGTTGTCCAGTTATCTCTAGCTGTAAGGGTGATGTTTCTTCTTCCTTTTGCTGTAGGGACCCTTGTTCTTGTAGGAACTCCTACTCCAGTTCTGGCTATTGTTGCAGGACTTCACGCTACAGGACTTCATGCTACAAAACTTCATGCTACAGGAAGTCCTGATTTTTCTCCAATTCTTCTACAATGCTAGCAAGATTGACCAACATTATGTTTGCTGCTCTCTTAAATATGCTTTCTTCTTCTTCAACATGCTCCTGCTCCATTGGAGCTTCAGGGTCCTCATGTGAGGTCTCATAAGGTTTAGGGATTTCCTGCTGAGGCATACTGGTCACAGACCCAACTAATCTTGATTTCTTGGGAGGTCTTTCACATTTTCCTTTGGTTGTAGGATGAACAGTATCAACCTTCCTCTTCTTAGAGCTTGACACTTTTATTTCTACAGGCTATGTTTTAGCCTTCCCTTTTCTCAGTTCTACCTCTCTCTGTTGTGGCCTAGTTTTTATGAGGGTTTCAAGTGGAACTTCATCATTAGAATCTGAGGAAGAGCTTTCTTTCTCTGAGTGCTCTATTTCCGAAGAACCAATTTCTATGGTTTGCTCTGCTGCAAGAGGATTTATGCTAGAGCCAGCACTAGAGGCTAAAGCACTAGGAATGGATTCAGTCCTGCTTACTCTTCTGCTAGATCTATGAGATCGAGGTATAACCCTAGGTGGAAAATGTTCAACATTGACAAACTTTTCCTAGCAATAATCTTGATAAATTTTAATAAACTCTTCCCAAGTCATTCCAGAAACATCACACAAAGATTTTTCAACTAGAAATTTAATCAAGTAATGGTGGGAAACAAAATTATCCCTACCTTTTTAGGTCTCGACTGCCATGATTGAGAGAAGATTCTACAACACATTGGGCACATTCATCCTCCTTCTGTGCCTCATGTGATTCAAAAGCTTGAAGTGGACATAATGCAAATTTGACTAGCGACCCTCACAAGTGATGTGCTTGATGACATACATAGCTATTTGCTTCCATGGCTCGGGCAAAGACATTCTTTTTGTGCCCTGCTTGTCTATGCTCAATGGGGGGTCATTTGGCTCTATAAATTTAGCCCTGGCTGACTTGGCATCTTTGGAAACAGGGTAATTTTCACCATCAACAAGTAACCCTATAGCCTCTACAATTCCTTCCTCTGTTGCCACAACTTCCAACCCTTTTACGACGACTTTTTCTTCTGAAAATGTCTAGGAAAATTCAAGGGCAACTCCATCAAAACCATCCAACTTCAAAAAGTAATATATCCATCCATAGTTTTGAAATTTAGCCAATCATTGTGCATCCTATAGTAAAATATCATGCACCATGGATTCGCTTTGAATTAACCCACCTCCCATTGTCTGTAATCAAACAAATGCTCTGCAATTTCTTTTCCTACAATTCCCCTTCTCAAAATCAAATGCACTTCCCTACACTGCCTGCTAAATTCTAGTGCCAACATTGACTGGACTTCTTTTCTTTTGTTTTTCCTATTTTCTTGCAACTCAAGATTACGATAGGGAAATAATGGCAAGAAAATGAGTAATAAAGGGAAATTATGATAGGAAGAAATGGCAGCTGCAGTTATTGTCACTTCATGCATGCAAGCCATTCTTTTGCTTGGATTTCAAATCAGCTTATTTTAAAATCTCTAACGCAGCCTAATATGATTTGACACATGGACAATAAAATATTTGCATATTTTCATTCCCCTCCCCCCAACCTAAATTTGGACGTGTCCGCACATGTGAGATGGGAGTGGCGATTGACAGACAATGATGGCATTTATGTGAATACCTATACTAATGTACAATGATTAAATGAACATACTTAAAAGATGATTATAAAGATAGAAATTAAATGAACACATACCTGAATGTGTGGAAGATTTACTGCAAAGATCATGAATATATTAATGCTCTCCTTGTTGGGAAATGAATTGAGCAATAAATAAAGATGAGGTGGAATGAGGTGAGGTGGAAGAGAGAGAAAGGTGGTGATGGATGGGTGGATGGGCAGATGACGAAGAAATGGACTTCCATGTAAGTGAAAGTCTTTATTATGGAAAGTACGTACATCAATTAGGCTGAAGGAGGGACACTAGGTCCATTGCCTTTGGCTACAGGAAGCTCTGAGTGCTGGGTAAATTGCTATAGGAACTCTTCTTTAGAGGCTGGCTTATGATATAATTTGAGGTGATGATTGTTGACAAGTAATTTAAACCTGACAGGGTCAATGGTGGTAAGCTAAACAACTCCATTGGGAAAGATCTCAACAACTTCGTATGGTCCTAGCCACCTTGTATGCAATTTTCCTACATTGTCTTGGTATCGTGAATCATAGAGCAAGGCCCAATATCTTGGTTTGAATTTCTTGTCCTTGATAAATTTGTCATACCACTTGATTCTCTGATTCTGCACTACTTCTGTATGCTGCAGGGCTGCTCTCCTTATTTCATCCAAAACGTTTAGCTGCATGATTCTTTCTCTCTATGCTTCAAAAATATCCATCCCTAAATCTATTGTAATTCACAGAGTTTTATGCTCAAATTCAATTGGCATCATAGCCGTCTTTCCATACAACAACTCAAATGGGGTGAAGCCTGTAGTTGTTTTCCATGTCCTATAGGCCCAAATAGCTTCGGGTAATCTATTTTCCCAATATTTGATATGGATAGCTACTGTTTTAGTCAGAATGGATTCAATTTCTCTGTTTGTCACCTCAACTTGGCCATTAGCCTAGGGGTAATAAGGAGTAGAATTTCTATGCCTTATATTGTACTCATTCACTAGTGCTACAACAAGAGTTGATGTGAATTGTGGCCCTTGATCAATCACTATTTCTCTTGGAACTCCATATCTTGTGAAAATATCCTCATAAAGAAAATCTGCAACCTTGTTATCTCTTGCATGCTTCATGGCCTTAACTTCCACTCATTTTGTTACATAATCAGTGCATACCAATATATAGGACTTACTATTTGATGGAGGGTCAATTGGTCCCACAAAATCCAATCCCCACTTTTCAAAGGGAGTAATTACTACCTGGGGGCACAGTGGCATCTCATCAAATTTGGTTGGTTTGCCCATTCTTTGACATCTATCACATTTTCTGCTATACCTTCCTGCATCCTTATGGAGTGTTGGCCAGTAATACCATGTGTTCAAAATCTTCATTGCTATCCTTTTGGCCGCAAAGTGTCATCCACATGGTTCATTATGACATGCATGCAAAATTTCATATGTTTCATCTTCTCTCACACATTTTCTCATGACATGGTTAGGTCCAGTATAAAACAAACATCCAACAATCCAAGAGAAAGGGAAATATTTTTCAATGAGTTCCCTTTTCTCTTTTGGGGAGAAGTGAGAGGGAACTCTACCTGTAACCAAGTAATTGGCTATGTCAAGATACCAGGGTATTTGGACACTGAGAGAGAATAGATGCTCATTAGGAAAAAAGTCATCTATGGGTTGATTGTCTTCTGATGTAGTTAGCCTTTAAAGAAAATCTGCAACAACATTAGCCTTCCCTGGCTTATCTACAATGGTCATATCGAACTCTTGCATCAACAATAACCATCTTTCTAATCTACCTATGATAAAGGGTTTATTCATGAGATATCTAATGGCTGGATGATCAATGTGCACAAAGATTTGGTAGCCTGTTATGTAATGTCTAAATTTGTCTAGTGCATAGACTACTACCAACATCTCTTTCTCTATCACTGTATAATTGAATTCAGTTCCTTGCAATTTTTTGCTGACAAAGTAAATAGAATTTTCAACAGCTCCCTCTTTCTATCCTAAGACTACTCCTATGGCATAATCTGATGCATCAATGTGAATGTGGAAAGGAAGCTCCCAATTGGGTCCCTTGAGTATAGGAGCATGAGTCAAAGCTATCTTCAAGGCAGAAAATGCCTTGTCACAAGCTTCAATCCACTGAAATTCAGTATCCTTAGTGAGAAGGGTATACAATGGTGCTTCTCTCTTGCTGAAATCCTTGATGAATCATCTATAATATCTCACATAACTCAAGAAACTCCTAACATCTTTTTGTTTTGCAGGTGTACACAAATTTGTGATTACCTCAATTTTTGTAGGATCTACTTGAATTCCCTTATGAGAGATGTAGTGGCCAAGAACTAGACCCTCTTACATCATCATGAAGCATTTTTCACTATTTAAGAACAAGTTTTGATCCTCACACCTTTGTAGGACCCTTTTGAGATTTTCCAATTCTTTATCAAAATCAACACCATAAGTGGTGAAGTCATCCATATAAATCTCCATTCAATCATGACAAATGTCTGAAAATATACTAATGAATGCCCTCTGGAAAGTTGCAGGTGCATTGCACAAGCCAAATGGGAGTACCGAATAGGCATAGGTCCCCCATGGACAGGTAAATGTGGTCTTCTCTTGGTTTTCTAGTGCAATTTGAATTTGGTTGTAGCCACTGAATCCATCTAGAAAAGAGAAGTATTGCTTTCCTGCAAGTGTGTCCAAAACTTGATCGATGAAGGGTAAAAGAAAGTGATCCTTCTTGGTGGCAGCATTAAGTTCCCTATAATCAACACAAACTTGCCACTTCCCTCCTTTCTTGGGCACAATCACTAATGGAGACACCCACTGACTATTTGAAATGGGGTACATAAATCCTGCATCTAGCAATTTCTGCAGTTCTCCTTTCACAATTTCTCTTAGTGTAGGGTTAATCCTTCTTTGTGGGTGTCTTACTGGAGTGTAATCATCTCTGATATAAATTCTGTGGGTACAAAGTTTAGGATCTAGTCCCTTCATATCATGATAATCCCACACAAATGCATGTTGATGGGCCCTTAATAGATTTTCTAATAACAGTTTCTGCTCTTCATTCAATTTAATATTAACATTCAAATATTTTCCTTCTAACACTTGTACTTGTGTAGTTAATTCTATCATGGCTGCTTCATTAACACATGGTACCTTAAGTTCATATGAAAAAAATGTTTGGAGCATACCTGTTGCTGTAGGAAGTCTTTCTATAGGAACAATGGCTATAGGAAGAACATCTACAGGAACAATGTTTGTAGGAATATTGGTTGAAGGAAGAATAAACATAAGTGTCCTGACCAAAGTAGAAGATGATGCTTCCCCCACTTCATAATGGTTCTGAATGATGTTAGTCAACAATTCATCCTCATCTTGGAGCTGCATGAAAGAAAATCTACCTAGCATCATAAGCTGTGCTGCATAATTGACTTCCTCGGTCTCTTCACTAACTTGTGGCCATACAAAATCTTCTTCATCATGAGATGGCTAAGCAGGTGGATAAAGGACAAAATTTTTAGTACTTCTTCCATTTGAAATAGTCTTGTCACCTAACCGACATCCAATGTAGGTATCTGCAGTTGCCAACCAAGGCCTTCCAAGAATGATGAGATACCTGCCTAGTGTAGCCTTAGGAGAGAGAATAATAAAATCTGCTGGATATTCCCAAGAGTCTAGAACTACCACAAGGTCCTCCACTACACCATCAGGCTTAACAGTAGAGCTATCAACAAGCTATAGGAAAGTAAGAGTAGATCTCATACTTGCAATATTTAGTTGCTACAGGATGTATTTGGTCATTACATTGATTGTTGCACCTAAATCAATTAGAGAATTCTTCACTTGAATCCCGTTTATGGAAATTGTTACCACAGGACTACTTGGGTCATTATACTTGGGAATAGTCACTTTTCCCAACATGATATCAAATAGTTGGCCTGCCACATGAATTGTAGTTGGGTCTCTCTTCTTCCTTCCTAGCTTCTTAAGACAAGCTTCCTTGATAGCTTTGTCGTAGATTGAAACATCTTTTATGGCTTGAAATAGGGGTATTTGAACACATATATGCTTTAGCTGATCTAGGATGTCAAAAGTGGTATCCTCCTTTTCTTCTTTCTTCTTGGAAACTTCCAGTATCTAAGGAAATGGTGGTTCATGCTCCGTCTGCTTAGCTTGGAATGGTTTAATATTTTTAGGTGCATTTGGATGAATAGGGTCATTCAGAGGCTCCTCCTCCTCTTCCATAGGAAGCTCAGTAATGATGGGCTTGGAAGGGGTTGGTATCTTGGTTCTTGAATGCAAATGGATGTCACTTACACTCACAACATATGCAGGAAATTGATTTGAATCGACAGAATATGCAGGCTGCTGCTGTGGTTTGTTATTAGGATTGGGTGTGGGCTGAGCTATTAGCTGAGTTGGTTTAGGTGAATTTGAGCTTGGATTAACAGGTGGAGGCATTATAGTAGGTTGGTGGGCTGAGAAGGTGGCTACATATAAGTGGTGTTCTAAGTAGGCCATTGCTTTCCTCCTCTCCATTGATTTGTTTGTTGCCAATTTCCTGGAGGTGGTTGCCAGTGTCCTTGAAATTGCTTCCAATTCCCCTAAGGTTGCTACCACTGAGGTGGAATTTGATGGCTAGGCCAAGCGTTTGGAGGGTTACTCCAAGGTTGTGGTGGATACCCTCCATAACTAGGTGGATATGGGGGCTACCATTGGTTACTAGATGAATAAGAGTTAAACTATGGACCAACATATGATAGTGGGTCTAGTGGCATACCATGTCTAAGAGCCCAAGAATTCCTTTGTGTGACATAGTAGACTTGGTCTTCTTCAATATGAATTGGCTTGAACTCAGGTGGAATTTGCTTGCTTTCTAGGTTAGCTACCATCTTACATCTGCAATCCTTCTTCTTTTGTCTACAATGGAGACAATACTCTGTTAACATCATCTCTGCCTCTTCTTGCTTCTTTTTGGCCTAAAGTGTATCTAGATGAGTAGCTAGATTGTTGATAATTTCCTACTTGAAGTCTGCCAGCAAATGAGTGATCTCCATTATTGAAACTCCATTGGTAGTTGACTTACCCATGAAAGATTGATAAGCTCTCCCTTTCTTTGAAGCTGCCCTAGAATAATTCTGGCATATTTTCTTGATATCCTCCCAAGGAACTTGGGAGATATCTCCTCTTGCCATGAGGTCCAAAACATCAGTGTAGCTGTCATTGATTCCTCTTAGGAAAAACAACTTTTGTGAGTCCTCATTAAGTGCATGGTGTCAAGATTTTTGCAAGAAAAAGAAAAACCTTGCAATGTAATCTTCCAAGCTCTCATCTTTCTTTTGTTGCATCTTGAAAATGTCTCCTCCTCTCATGTCACTACCCTTGCACTATTCTTTGTACTTTTCAAGGAATTTTGTCATGTCTTTCCAAGTTTCCACAATATCTTTTCCTAGACTCATGAACCATCTTAATGCAGCCTCTTTCAAAGTGGTGGGGAATAACTTAAGCCTATGGGCATTAGTAGTATAATCATAACTCCTGCAGAGTATGTCAAACTCAAATAAGAAGGTATTGGGATCTTCTGTCACAAATCCATAAAACTTGGGGAGTGCCGAGGCAAGAATGTTCTTGATGTTGTCAACTTCATTTTGATGAGCAATGGGGAAAGGAAAAGCTGGTTGATTTTGTCTATTCCTATTTGCATCACCCATGCTTGCTTGATGTGGTCCTAAGACAAAGGGGTTGTCAAGATAATTTTGATCTTCTGAGAAGACTTTAGAGCTGGTCAGATTAGGATATATGTCTGTAAAGGGATGGGGATCTTCTTCTTCTTCTTCTTCTTCTTCTTCTTCTTCTTCTGGTAGGTTCTAGTACTCAACTAGCTAGAATGGACAAGGATTGTTAGGAAGGAATCTCCCATAAGCATCGCTTCTCCTTCCTCTATGCATGCGATATCACTTACTATCATTCAACTCACACAAAGAATTGGTAAAGAATTAGGGGGGTCATTACTTCCTAAATGAGGATATGCGAAGAACAACTTTAGAAACACTACAATAAAAGCAACCAATGACTCCAAAAGACTTCCTAACTTGACACCATCCCTAACAATGATGCCAAAAATGTTGGCCTCCTACAATGATCTCATAACTGAGCCTTTACAAACTTGATTCAAAGACTGGACATCTAACCTGAATAGCCATTCAATCATCATGAAGGTGCATTTAACTTGTCAACCCAAGGACATGAACTTGAAATGGGTCAGCACTGTATGTGCACTAGGGGCTCAAGTAGTCATTGCGTTCTACAACTAAGAAACACAATACTAAATGTAAATTGCTGAAAGGAAATAAAGAAAATTTTGAACATCAACCAACAACTATGCTTTAGCTAAAATGTAGAGCAAGAATGGAAATTTGTGCAACAAACAAGAGACTACTCTATCTGCTTTGGCTGTAGGAATAGTCACAAAATAGGATTCTAGTGGTTGTAGGAACAGTCAATGCCAAATTTCTAACTAAGTATCAAACAACAAGTAATACTAAGCTAATGCTAAACTAAGAAGACAAATTACTCACCAAGTGGGCCCGCTTGGATAAGTATCCTCTAAACTAACAAGAAATCAGATGCTCGAACTCAGAACTTTATTTTATTCATTGTAAATTATGCATATAAAGAGTAATGTATCTGTATTGTTGAAACTGGAAAATGTGAGTACAATGTCAAATCATGCAACCTCCTGAAGAAGGAGCATCAAATCATTATTTATACTACAACTAAACAAGGCATTCAAATCCACGACTGGGAGGACACCATTTAGGGAAAACAAGGGAAAGTGGAATGAGGGTGGTTACACATGCATGGAATCTGATCAGACATGCAAGTCAAGTGCAAATCCAACACAACAGTAATGCCCATGCATGCTCAATCATTAAGGTCCATTACAAGGTAGTTATGTTCAGTTGCATGGAGAATCTTTGCTACCGACTGCTTTTGATTAGGAGCGATTTCTTAGCTAGACATTATGGTACATGCCTAGCTGGCGGTGTCTTCCTTAACTTGGCGTATTTAAATCTACAGGCCAAGGTTAGTACGCATAATAATGACACATCAATAACCACTCAAAGAAACATTCATTAATCACATGGAAAATCAATATAGATGACCCACATATTATGCCAAATATCATTAAAGCTTGTAGAGATAGGATGATGTCAAATTTCAATGGTTTGAGGGAAGCATTAAGCCAATACCAACACTTAAGCATTAAAGTCCATGACATCTATGAGAAAATAGACCATAGATTCCACCCAAAACTAGACCAAAAACTAGGCTCATCAGATTGGTTTGTAGGATGTTACTTTAAATGTTTCAATGTTTTAGGGGTTAAAGGAGTGAAGGATTGTAGTGTTGGTGTGATGCCAAGTGCTAGGAAGAGTAATTTTCCTTTGAAAATGGTGGTTTTATGATGGGTTTTAGTGAAATTTTGATGAAACTGAGATTGTAAAGGTATATTGAGTTTGTACAGACCTAAAGGAATGTATTTGGGGCAGTGGTTGAGTTTGGGAAGTCTTGAGAGAGTGAGTTTGAGTATAACCCTTGGTTTTTGCATGTTTAAGGAGGGTTTTGTGGAGCAGTAGGATAATGAATTTGTATGGGAAAAATGATTATGGAATTTGTGGTTCTATATCATGATTATTGACCGTTTAGGGTGTTTGGGTGGATATCTAACTTTTAAAGGCTACCTTCTTTGTAAAAGTGGGCTAATCCACTAGCCTTTTCTGGGAATGGTGTACTGGATCTCCATGTTGGTCCAAAAGAGGTAATATTGGTTTTCATGTATGTTTTATAACTTGGTAAAGGGTATTTTAATCATCTCTGAGTTTGTTAGGTGTTTTGGAAAATATTGATGAAAAATCCCTAAAACTGGGTTGCCACTACTATTAGGGAAAGCATGGTTGAAAGGTGAAATTTGAAAAGATCTTTTGATTTTTCTTTGGAGACTGATTGATATCCACTTGATTGTATTTTGAATGGTGTGAAAATATTTTTTAATATTGTTAGATGCCTCTTGAAGGCAGGTTGATAATTTGAGTGAGTTTGGGCCTCTTGGGTCTACATCATCTGGTTCTTCATCTTGTCATGGTCAAGGTTCGGCGATCTACTTGCAAGCCTTGCATTGCCTCATTGGTCAGCGGTCTGAGCAAGCCTTCTCCAAAAGTTTCCTCAAGATCATTCACATTTAATTTGCTAAACTTTCTCCTTAAGACCAATGCTTCACCTTCTTTCGGTTCTATACAATCTGATTCTTCCAAAGGTTCCCCTTCCTTTGGATAAACTAACTTAGGTTCTTCTTCATCTACACAAACTATCTCTGCATCCTTCACTACTTCTCTTTCATTAGGTTCTTGATGACACTCAACACTTGATTCTTTCTTCCTCCAAACTCTTCTATGCTCTGCATAAGGTCTGCATCTTGATTCCTCTTTCCTTCCAACATATGAATTCTTCCATTTGTACAATATTCTCAACATACAAGTAACATGTTTCCATTTTACTCCATCAATTCATCCATAATTCATCTACTTACAATCCGTCATAGTCTTTCTCCTCATTTTATCCCAACACATCTTTTCAGAATGATTCCTTAATCCACATAACTTACAAGGATGTAGATCCCAACACAATTCCTTTTCATGTCCATGCCTATTACAATGTGAACAATACATACTTTTTCTTCTCTGATTCAAACTTGCAATTACATTCTTTCCTCTGTCATATCCAAGGTCTTCACTTCTTGATCTCATCAATAGCTCAACAGGTTCTGTAATTCCTTATTGCTGCTTTCCCAATCCTTTTCCTTCATATCCCATTCTCTACATGATTTTGAAACCACTACCATCACCATTAATCATAGGCTTCATTACATTGTTATCTTCAACTTTACCTTCTGCAGCATCACACAAATCATTAGTATCACAAGAAACATCACAAAGCTTTGGCTTAGATATTAGATTCTCATTCTCCTTCTGGCATGCTATAAGTGACTACTCCAACTAATGAACATGTTCCTTCAAACCAAATATTTCTTTCTTCTGCAAACTGTTCTCCTAGTTTAGCTTCTTCAAAATTTCCTCCAGATATCTGTTCCTCTCTTTCACCTTCTTAAACAACTTGAACCCTTCTGCAAATTCCTTTTCAAGATCCTCAAATATATCCAGCTCTGCTTCTAGTTCTTCATTTCTCCTTCTTAAATTTTTCAGTTCTTCAAGAGCATCATACTTGTCGCCTCCTAGTTCTTTCATCCTCTCCATCAATTCTGCATTACACCTTTTTATTTTTCACAACTCTTCCTCCAAAGTATCCCTTTCATAGATTAGGGTTTCATTTTCCTTCTTTATCCTCTTCCCAATCTTCCTCATTGAAAAAAATCAGATAAACAACCAAATTCAAATGCTTACCGAATCTTTCTTGCCTTGATCTTTCTTCTATGATGACACTTAGGGTTTCACACTTCTTCCTTCCCAACAAATTCACAATCAAACTTGCAACCAACTTTGATACCAATTGATGCAACCAAGGTAGGAGGATGCAATTAAGGACTGTCCAGCCTTGCAACCTAAATTACAAAATCCATGATCACACAAATACACAACAAAATTTAATAGCTAAAAAATAGAAAGATACAAGACATTCAAGAACAACGAACACAAGATTTATCCTGGGAAAACCCTAATAGGGAAAAACCCAACCTTCAAATCTCATTCCACATTATATTAAATCTTAAAACACATTACATATGCCTCTAGGGCTTACAAATTCTAGGCCGCAACCTAGGGATTACAAATAATTCATACAATAATTTTCCATCGACTTCTTTTCCTGCTCCACACTCTCTACTCTGTGATTCTTCCAGATTAGAATACTTCATCACCGTGCTTCATACTTCACAATATCGAGCACCTTGTCGATCTATCCATCTCTTCCTGTCATAACAAATCATCTCTTATATTTATATCATCCGTGAATCGTCCAACCCTTAACATGTCGGCCCAATTACAACAGCTATAAATATAACATGCCAACTCAAATAGGTCAGCCCCAACAAAGCCAAGACCCAAAACAACATCCTCAATCACAAAAACACCTTCTAGATTATCCCTCGAAGATCCACAACACACTGCAACACCCTGTTGGCCAAGAACAAGGTAAACATGACCTCACAAAAGAAAATATCCAATCGCGAGCTTGACAATCAATGTAGACCAACAACACATGATTTGGAAAGATCCACGAGCCTCATGAATCATGATTGAAACATTCACAAAAACTCTAGTTACTAGAATCACATCATCTTCTCTTAGGAACACCAACTAGAATAACTGAATAACTGTCAACACACAGATCTTCATAACTCGATCGATCCTTCATGCGGATCCTTGAAACTTAACATGGTTAAACTAGGTATCCTTAACAATAAACCCTTTAATCCACAACCTTTGATGATCAACGTATTGGTCCATCCAACATACGAAAATTCATTGCATCATTGACAATCCTGCCACTTCACTGTCAACTGCCTCAATTTTCTGAGGACTTCCGGATGCCCCAACATCAATAAAGCTCTGATATCAATTAATGTGTATGTGCATACAAATTTTTATGTTAGAATGGTTCAAAAAACAGGAAAAAAGAACAAAACTTAAAAAAGTTTATGCTCCTCCGACATCCACAAATTTTGAACTTAAAATAAAAATGAAGCATCCTCTGGCCTTTTATAAAACAAAATGCTCAGATAGGATAAGATAACTACATGAGAGGAAATCTAAGGGACCAATCTCATCAAGGCACATGGAATATTGTGACCAATAGGAGAATTGCAATTAAAGTCAATGGAAGTCAACTCCAATTACTCATTGAAGCTCTTCAGGTGTTGATATTGAATCTTCACTAGGATGATACTTCGAATCATGATAATATGTAGGGGGTTCCCATACATTCATAACGAAAAAGGTAGAATTTTTGCCCCCACACATCTCTTGGCTCTGGTTCTATCACTCTCAGGAATGGGCTCTCCTAGAGATTGGCATTTGTTCCGACCGCATGTGAAATAACAAGATCCCCAACATTGTAGTGGACTCAGAGCCATATGCATTATCACCTCCCAGAGTGATTGAACCAGACTGAAAATTATTCCTTCCATGATTCAAGTTTTCTTGACCGCCCATACTCGAGCTTTGCATCACAATCAATATCTCCTGCAATAAAAAATTTCATATATTAAACCCCTTTTTAAAAAAAAAAAACATTTACAACATCTTATGTAAATAAAATCATTATTCAAATGTTAGTCCAAAATTCCCATAATTAACACGCCTTTTTAAAAGTATATCATAAATCCTTGTACATATACTAGATCACTGGGATCATTAGACAAATTTAAAATTTCATATTTTATTTCCATTGCAACCAGGTAGTCGATACCCAGTATTGAACTTTACCCACTTACTTTACCTGACCTCAGTTATATCGAAAATCCACTATATAAGACTCCCTTTTACTAGACCGAAGTCTTTCACTTGAACTTCACATTACCTTTCACCTTTTATGTGTTTCTGGTACCCAATATCCGATGCACAAAAACTTACAATATGAAGTACTTTCTTATTATCAAAGATTTCTCTTCCTTTCTTCACTTCTGATGATCTTCCAATTAGCTAGCTCCTGCCATAAGAGTTATATTTTTCACTTGGGTCCCCAAGTATTTTTCAGTCTTGGGGTGTGTTGTGAGACCACACAACACATGGAAAATTCCATCTTCAGCTCAGGAGTATCTCCCTTGATAGCCTTCAACAACTTAGCCATTCTCAACTCATTAGGGTCCAATTCATCATCACCTTGGACTCCTCCTTGAGGGTTTTCATTCTCACCCTCTTCCTTTTCATCTTCATCACTTTGGTCTCCAGTGACCACACCTCTCTTTTTATTTGACTCCATTGCTGCAAGTCTAGCTAGGATAGCTTGTTGAGACTCCTTCATCTGTCTCAACTCCTTGGCATGCTTCTCTTTCAATTCTCTAACTTCTCTGGCCGTTGGGTTCTTTTTAGGAGGCATCTTTATTTCCTACAAACTTCAACCTTTTCCCTTTTATGACCAAAACCTATGCTCTGATATCAATTTGATGTAAAGTAGGATGGAGGTTTCTATTCAATCACAATTTGAACAAATCTTTCAACTTGGAAACCCTAACTTGGTCTTTATCTCACAAACTCTTCAAATTGCCTTATAACACTCTAGACAATGATTTTTCACCATATCTTTCAAAGAAGATTGCAAACCCACAATTGAATTATCATTTCTGATACCCTTTATGCTGTTTTTCAACATATCAAAATTGTGAATGGGCTTGTTTTGTAACAACACCCTCTAAAATTGACTGCTATACTAGGACTAGGTCAAGTTAGCCCTGTTTTACAAAGCAACTATATAAAATCTTTCCTACAATCTACCAAAATTCATTCCATGACTTCAACTAGGTTACATGGGGCATGAAACTACAATTTTTATCAACTGGAACATTAAAAAATTCTTCTATCTTTAAAACCCTATCTCTAACCTCTCCTCAGCCTAATACATAGAGATATTAGGCTAGGGCTTGATCAAAAACTTCCCTACCTCTGTCCCTTGCATATACAAACCCTATCAACATGAAAATCAACCTAACTAATGCCATTCCACTAATTCACAGAGGTTTTCACCAGTGGAATGGTTCAATATTCAATTTTTTCACTTAAACCCTCTTAACCTAGGGTTTTCTTGCTACTTTCAGTAAATTGCTTCAAACTCACTCAAAACTCAATGGAAAACACTCAAACCAGAACCAAAAGATATTCAACTCATCCCTACACTAGTTCCAATAAGAATTAGTACATTTTCAAACTGTACGGAGCCGTACAAAGTTCTATAGTAGCAAGAACACATAAGAAATTGCATAAAATAGTGAATTTCTTTATTGTTTGATCACAAAACTATCTCCAGAAGTTTTCCTCAAGCCTTTGAAGGAATATTTAAACATGTTCAACCAAAAACCAATGGTCCTAAACTACCTTTCAAATGAATGACCGTTCAACTTCCATATACAAGCCAAAATGCAAAGTTGTAAAAAAACTTTTGCAACATTTGCAACAAAATGACAACTTTATGTAAAATTGACCCTATGAGACTAAACACATTAGTTATGGTCTAAATAGACCTTATTACATAAAAAATGACTCAACATTAGAAAAACCCAACATTAGACCCCTATTTACATGATGAAGCTAGGTGCCACTGCACCACATACCCAGAAATAGCCTTTGCATGAGATAATTGATGTTTCAAATAACATGTATAAGCTATACAATGAAAAACAACAATTGAATACAAAATGAATAAATGGTATGATGCAACAAAGTATAAAAAATATTGAACAAATTTTAGATCTCAAAGATTTAATTACACCACATTTTTAAAAAGATTAAGAAAATGAAGTAAAGAAAAATCTACCAATATAAAGGTTGATGAAACACATACATTGCAAAAGGTTTGTAACTAGAAAACCAAAATCAAGAAAATAGTGTGACAAAGAAAGATGACAAGAAAATTTAAAAATAAGTGCAATCATCATCAAAATCTAATTCTATAATGTAAGATCAAACAAACAAGGTGATACAAAAGAATGGTGAATAAAAAGAACAAATATTATTCCTCACTCAATTTTTTTGTAAAAGGGGCCACTTTATATGGAAATCTAGGCCCATCTGAATCTCACATGACTTATAGTGAAGATTTATAATTGATGATTGGGAAGGCTATGATATTCTAATGGAAGAGATTATCAAGATCTTATTAATTGAGATTTATTCCTATTTCTTGAGTCATGTGTTTCTACTTTGTTTTTCTTCTATTTTTAGTTTTATAATATTTTTCCTATGTTCCTAACTAGTAGCTAGATGAATGCAAAGGTACTTTTAGTGGTGCATGATGACACAAGTGGATATGAACATGTATTTTTAATTCATTTCACTTTTCCTTTTTCTTTATAGTTTTTCTTTTTTGTTTTTTCCATGAATTTGGGATGATTGAAAGTTATGGAGTGGCTCATGTTGCTTTATTTTAATTTTTAGCTTATGCCTTTTGAAATTTTTGTTGGAGCCACATTTATTGTTCTCCCCTTTCTTCTATCACATCTCTTTTGTCTTCTTATATTGCTTATTGTGACATTTTTTATCAAGCCTTATTTGGCATGCTTTTCTTTTGCTTGTATCTCATATTGCATGCCACACTTTGGCCTTTTATTTATGCCTTGCTTTTTATTCTTCTCCTACTTGCACTTTTTACGTTGTCTTCTTTCACATCTCATCTTATATTCTACCTTTATGGCACTTGCCACTTCTCCCCATGTGAGGGAATTTATTTTATGGTTCGTTTTACCAACATACTTTCATGATCATATCTTTATATGACATATTCCCCATGAATTCCTCATGATGATATTATTATGGAGTTATTATTATGTTTTTTACATGATGTGTTCTTTTGACAATCATGTATTGATTTTATGCTTATATTAGACAACATTTTATACTCTTACACATTATTACACTAGTATGCTTTATCCTATGTATGTGACTCATGAATTATCCTCACACACATTAGGACCAACACCTTTCTATATGTGGCCAATTTATGTTGTCCTCTAATTAAATTGTACCATTTTAATCTATGCATCCAATTTGAAGTGGGGATTACATCTCATTATGCTTCCATGGATCTTTAATGCATAGATTGAGGGGGCCAACTCAATTACTACTTGACAACCATATACATGATGATGTTCATTTTTAGATTTCACTTGTCTCCATGTATTGTAGATTAGGGAAGCTAGCTTGATTACTACTCCTTGATAAACCCACACACATGGTTTCTATCCTTTTTTTTCTCAAGTTGTATAGATTGATGGGGACACACAGATTCCAACCCTAGTGACTTGATGATTTCCTCTTTCACATCCATTTTTCACATGTTTCCATAGGGGGAAACTTGGTCACAACCTCATGATTTTCCCCCCTTTTGTTATTTTTTTATGATGAAATGATAGTTATTTCAAGTAAATGTAATGCAATATGTGCAGTTTTTATGATCATGTTAGTGTGAGTATAGTAAATATTTATTATGCCCATTAGGAGATACAACCTTGCAAAGATTATGGATAGAAATAAGGGCCACCTACCAAATTGTATCCTTTTTAAATTTTTTTATCCTTTTAACATACACTTGTGTTACTTATTATCTTATCCTAATTTAGAATTGATGGCTCACTTAGAATCACATGCATACTAAAGTGGGGGCAATTTGCAGATGAGAAAAATGCATACTTCACTTTTCAACACTTGTTTTGTACTCAATTTAGCTTTGTCATCAAGTTTGTCATCCTAGTGCTTAAATTAAGGGGTTCTAACATATAATTTCAATGAACCTAGTCCCTTGTCCCATCCTCTTACTTGATTAATCCTTTATGGTCTAGACTAAACTCAAAATTTACCTATTTGCTCACCTTGGCTAGAATGGTGAGTGTAATTCTTTCTCTTGGATTAAATTACAGTTACAATACTATCTACTTTATTCAAACTCAATTTTTGGTTGAGTTGACTCTCAAGTGAAAGTTCAAAGATGTCACCTTTTAGGGTAGATTTTGAGAACACCCAAATTTAAGTATTGTATACTAAAAAGTATTTTCTAGCAAAAAATGTATTCTAGTTGGATTTGTTTCAACCAAAATAGATATGAACAAAAATTTTATTGTGAAAAGTGTTCTCTAGATACATGTACATGACATCACTTTGATGTCAAATTACACACTTCTTGAAATTATTTGAATAACCCATTATTCTTGCCACTTCTACCCATGTATATCATTTTAAAAATAATCCAAAAAAAGTTTTTGTAGATCTAAAAGAACAATTTAAAAAAACACTATATTTTAATTAGTCTCTATATTTCCTTTTTATTTTAACTACAAGTAGGCCATTAACACCCAAGCATAAGGTTGATTGTGATGAAAGAGCATCCTTGGTTGTACAGAAATCTTGTATCAACCAAAAACATTTATTTTCTTGTGGTTCAGTTTGTAGTTGCCTTAGAAGTTTCTTTTGCGCTTTATCACATTGTCATTTCCCAGCTCGCGAATTAGGATATAGCTTCTACACGAGGCTATATTCAACATATATAGATTTTAGGTGATTTTCATCTGTTTGTAGAAAGTTATCACTCTCAAATTTTCACTATCAATTCTTTGTCAGAGCATTCAAGGCCTATTTGGCTCATTTTGGTTGTGCAGACCTTTTTCAAAATGTAGAGAGCTTAATGGAAAATCTTACAAGGCATTTTAGGTCCAAGGGAACTTTCTTGGAGATCCACAATGCATTCCATATCCTGATAGGTTATCTTTCCATGTTCTTAGCTGACCTATGCATATGATCTTGCATTTGGGTTGTAAGCCCTTGGGGTCAACACATATCATAATTAGAACTAGAGATTCATATTTAAGATCATTTGTAATTTATTAGAAATAAGTTAGTCATGAACCAAGTAAGGAATTAGATAGTTTTATCTAGCCTTCTAAGTTCATGTGGAATGCAATAAGGCTTTGTGTCAATTGCAATATCTTGAATTCCCTTGCAAAAGGCCTGTGAACCCTGGTTATTTCACATATGAGGCATATGATGCATGTGTTGGAAGTTTGTGTTGTCATTGGTGTCAATAGATCTTTGTTATTGCATTGATGTCAACCTATGGAGATGCTTTCTTCGGTTGCATTATGTTGTCATTAGTAGTCTCACTGATGTCAACCTTTAGTGTTTCTTTGATAAGCATGTGCTTGTGGATCTTCAACCTCTTGTATGGTTGAGATGATGAGAGGAGTGTTGTAGATGTTGAGATGATGTTTATGGTGCTTGGTTTCTAAGTACTTTTGAGAAAATTTGATTAAAAGAGAGTTCAGTGTGGTAGTGTAGTGTTTAGTGTTTTTCTCCACATTTCTTCATGGTTTAAGATCTACTTGTGTGGTTTGGATATGTTGATAAGAGGTGTTCAGAGGTGTTACATCCATATTTTCATGTTTTGGATTGTTTGACAGAAGTTGTGTTCACCAGTGTGTGAATTGTGATGCAGTAATGTCTAAGAGAAATGGTTTCTAGTCTTGCAGATCTAGGAGTGTGCTTACAACATTTGTATCTATCCTCAATTTGAGTTGTTTGAGTTTTGGTGCTCTGCAAGGTTGGATTCATGAGTTATAGTATGTAGAAGGTTAACTGGGTGTACAAAATGAATATATCTTTCAAGTGTTTGTTTTTATGGATTTGTTGGATTTTAGAGTGTTGGTAGAATATTCTAGATTGCATTTGAGTTTTGTGTGTGGTCATGAGTCACCTTTGGATAAAAGGAAGCGCGTACTTAAATGTTTAATGGTGTTAACACATGTTCAACTGACCTTGGGTGTTTACTCTAATTGCATAAGTGTTTCAATGTTTGGGGAAGTGTGACGTGGTGTTTATGTGTATAGATTTGGGACTGAGCTCAGGTGTGATGTGGTCCTCCATTCCTCTCCACTGCATGAAGTTTTTGGCGCCGATCTAATTTGAATTTGCATGCTTGAGGTGCATAGTTGACCTTGTAGATTGTTTTCAAGGTTGAGGGTGATATATATGTGTGATGAATTGGAGTAGTGTGAAGAGTGAGTGGTGTAAAGTGCGAAAGTGTGAAATGCAGTATGAGGTTTAATGCCTAAGATTACTGGAAGCAGTGAGAAAAAGGTGTCTACATTCTTTAGTGAGGTTGTGAATGTTCTGGTGAAGCAATGATGGTTCTTTTCTATTTCTTTGAGATGGATTTCTCATTGTAATAATCTTCTATCTTCTTTCTAATCTGGCAGTGAGCCCTTCTTTCTTTTGGGTAGTGAGCCCTTTAGAAGTGAGCATATTGTATTTGGTGTTACAATTACTTTATATTGTGAGCTAATCCTCACCATGGTTTTTCCCTTCTTGGGTTTTCCATATAAATCTAGTGTTTTCATGTGTTTGGATGTGTTTGCATTATTGTTTCTCATGTTTATATTCTAGTAATGCATGATAGGGGTTTAATGGTTGTTAAAGGTTTAAGGACTAATGCGGATATGAATGTTAATGAGGATTTTGATGTTTTAATATATAACTGATTCAATCCCCTCCCATTTTTCTTGTGCATTCAACAATTGGTATCAGAAAAAGGTTCCTTAGAAGAAAGCTTAATCGCTTAAGGTAGATCTAATGGAACACAAGAAGGAGACTCCTTTGTTTGATGGATTTGATTATACATTTTGGAAAACTAGGATGGAAGGTTTCCTTCTTTCCCTAGGGTTTGGAGTTTGGAAGTCAATTGAAGATGGATATAAAATGCCTACAAATGGACTTCAATTAATGATGAGATCAAGGCTTATGAGAACAATGGAAAAGAAAGGTATGCTCTCTTGAGTGGTCTTTCTAATTTAGAACTTGTGAAGGTTATGAGCTACAAATCTGCTAAAGAAATTTGAAAGAAACTAGAAATTGTCTATGAAGGAGATGATAAGGTTAAGCAAGAAAAGATGCAAAATCTGAAGACTAAGTTTGAAACCCTAAGGATGGTAGAAGATGAAGATATTATAGGCTACATGCATAGAGTGGATGAAGTTGTCAATTCCATCGAAGGCCTTGGTGGAAAAATAAAAGAAGATGAGGTAGTAAAGAAGGTATTAAGAACTCTTCCTAAATGTTATAGTCATAAGGTTTCTGCTATTGAAGAAGCTCAAAATTTAGATCGTTATTCTAGAGATCAGTTGTTTGGTGCTTTAACTACTTTTGAATTGAGAGATTTTGGTCCAAGTGATTCAAGAAAAGAGACTACTTTTAAAGTTGGCAAGGTAGAGAAGAATGAGGAATAAAACTTGGATGAGTTTGATGAGTTAGAAGCAAACTTTGTGAGGAGATTGAAAAAGGGTATAGGAAAATATAGAGGTAAGTTACCCTTCAAATGTTAAAATTGTGGAAGAATAGGTCATTATGTTCCAAGATACCTAGTCAAAGCTTCAAATGAAAAATTTAAGGAGAATAAAGGTAAATCAATTAAGAGACATTATTATATTAAAGAAGATGCTAGTATATCTGATGATGAATCTGATTACCCAGATGATGAAAATGATGAATGCTTGTTCATGGTTATAAATGTTGGAACTAATTCTGCTAACTTTGAGAGATGTATAAAGGAAGTTGCTTCAGAAGCAGGTCATAATGTCAGAGGGACTATGGTGACTACTTTTCATGCAAGAGAGGACAAAAAATATTGGATTATTGACAATGGATGCTCAAATCATATGACAAGTGATAAGAGTAAGTTTGTTAATCTTAAGAAGTTTGAAGGTGATCTTGTTAAGTTTGGTGATGATACATCTGCTAAGATATGTGGAAAAGGTTCAATCAGTTTTGATGGAAAGCATAATATAGATGATGTTCTTTATGTTAAGGGTCTCTGACATAATCTTCTAAGAGTAGGATAAATGTGTAGCAAAGGATATAACCTCGTATTTTAGGATGGTTTTTGTGAGATCAGAAAAAGCTCTGGAACTCTAGTTACTGTAGGAAAAATGACATATGGAGAAATTTATGAGCTCAAGGGTGCTAATGGTTTATGAATAAAATAAATGAAAGTTGGTTATGGCATAGAAGAATGTGTCACATCAATTTTAATAGCCTAGTGAGGATTAGCTCTGCTTAAGTTGTGAGAGACCTGCCAAATATTACAAAGCATATAATTGTAGTTTGCAAGGAATGTTAGGTTGGGTAGCAAACAATAAAAAGGTTCAAAATCAAAGAATACCATAGGATCTTTGGAGTTGGTGCATACAGATCTTTTTGGAGCTACAAGAGCAATAAGTTTTCAAGGTGACAGGTATTTCATGTTATTGATTGATGATTACTCTAGAATGGCTTGGGTTACTTTCCTCAAAGAAAAATTAAAAGTCAAATGAAGAAAAAGGGATCCTATGTCCCTTTGTGTTTAGGAAAATAGGAATATAGGTGTCTTTATCCCTAGTTTCATTAGAAAAAGAGATCTCCAAGGGATATGATTGAATTTCAACCTTGAGGTGAGCCAATCCTATTTTGGGATATGTTGTTTCCTTATGACAAAAAATGACTGAAATGCACTTTTGGGAGATGATTTTAAAATCTTTGGCAAAGCAAATTTCATGGCCTAACACTTGAAATGCATAGATCTAAGATAATAGAAATGAGAAAGACAATTTACAAGCATATTTGGGCGTTATAGGGTGATATTTACTAACCTAGAAAATCTTGTTCTCAGAATTGTTGGACACTTGGGCCACTGGGCGAATGAGTCCTTGTAGGGATTTTCTAAATAACTTTTTAGGTCCTTTGAATATGGATCTGAGATGATATTTTCCACAGGTTTCACTATCGGAAAGTCAAAAATAAATTCAGGATGTATGTTTCTGTGTCTTGACAACAATGATGACAACTTTGACAACTTTGCAAAATTGCTCGTTTGATCAATCTTCAATCCTTCTTCACTTGAAAATTATCACATACACAAAGAGGGAAAAATATTTGTTTTTGAGTGAATAAGGGTTTTCCTTGGTCAAACCCCACTTTGGTAATTTAACCTTGATGATGAAATAATGACAAAATGGAAAGAATTTGATGAATGAACAATGCTATGTCACAACTCACCAAACCCTTAATGTCTACCCTTAGAGGATTGAAGTCTAACACATCACTCTAAGGATTGGATCTTGCATGAAATGGCTTGATTGGATGCTTGATTTGACACTTGATTTGATGCTTGAATGCTTGAAGCCTACATCACAATGTTAGCTCCAAAACATGACATGAATATGCATAAAATTTGTCATGATGATATGATCTTGTATGCTACTGCAGATTACTAATAAATTTGATCTTCAATGCTCTTGACAATAATATTTGCTCATGTGAATGTTTCCTCTTATTTCTTAATGTTGAATTAATAAAATAACTATGTATTTGTAGGTGTTTATCTAATTTCCCAAAAATTAGATTCCATAAGCTAACATTTGAAACTTGAATTTTAATAATTAAAATGCTTCCAAAAACATATTTTAAATTGGGTTGTGGGACTTAAATCTAGGACACACAATTTCCAAGACAATTTAATTACTGTTGGCAATTGTTTAATATAGGTTTCCCTTTAAAAAAATGGAAATAATAAGGCCTTGGAATGCATAATTTAGGCAAGCAGAAGCTTAATTAAGTCCAATTAATTAAGGGGACCCAAACATAGTGTGAAAATGTAAAGTACATTTTTTTACACTACATTTAGCCCCCACTTTAGTGAGAGTATGAGCTTACGCTCAAACACACACTAAAGTAGACAAATACATGTCAAGAGGGGTCCAAGTGCAAAAATATCAATGGGATAGGATGACAAGGATCAAGGGGGGTTGCACAAGCCCCTAGGATCAAGCTCATACTCTCACTAAAGTGGAAAAATATATGTCAAGAGGGGTCCAAGTGCACAAATATTGATGGAATAGGATTAAAAAGATCAAGGGGGGGTTGCACATGTTAGAAACCAAGATCAGACATGCAAACCAAAAAACCTTCCATAGAAGAGAAAATCAGAAAAAGCAAAGCTATTGCAAAAAGATGTGCAAAATATTATTATTTAGGAATTCATAATTACATGAGATGATTTGCTTTATAAAAGCAAAGTATGCATAACCCTAATCTTATCTTGAGCAAGAAGATAACTCAACAAGATAAGGATGAGAATAATTAACCTAGGAATTAAAATATTACCTAAGTAAACTTATGCAAGTGTAATTAAATATTAATTACACTAACACCCCCATAAGTGCAACTTAGGGAGACTAAAAAAGCATGCACCTAAAACTAAGATGAATGCAAGAAAGCATGAATGGGTCCCGACAACAAGGCCTGGTCAGGTACCCATGTACAAAAGCAATAATGAGGTAGAGAAGGAAAAACCAGTGGGACAAAACCCCCCTACAATGAGATGACTGTTGCAAAGAAGCACTAGAAGAACACTGTGGAATAACATTGGAGCCGCAATCTGACAAGAATGGAAAGATACTTCTATCTACAAGAAACCAAAGCAGAATCATAATAATGTGATAGCAGACCCAATGCCACAGAACACTGGAAAACTCACAAACTGGAACAACCTTGGAATCTGTGAAGCAGTAGTAGATAAAATGATGAAAAATCTAGAAACTATGTATCTCGATGCCAATGCCAAACTGAGACTAAAAATCTTCCATGGGAACAAGTACCATAAAGACTCTGAAACATTAACCATAAAAACATGGCCCTCAAACTGAGATGGATCGAACCAATGTAGATCAAGAACCATAAAATCCCAATCTAAAGTGTGAACCGATGTGAATCTAATATGTGTCAAGCAAGAGCAAGATGGGCCAAAAGAAACTAAGAAACCAGCTATAACCCATGCGAGTTACCATCAAAACAAGATGGAGATCAAAGTGCATGCACACTCTAATCAGATTATTATGCAAGAAACCCCCCTGATGGAACTTTATATTAGTTCATTTATTACAATAACCCAACAATTGTAAAAGGATATAATGCTAACATTCATAAACAAAAAATAAAAATAGACCTTAGATTTGTGTAGAGGATTGAACCAGCTTTCCAATGCTGCAAGAATGGCGAAAAAAGGATCAACGAGTCAAAAGATATGCCCTCCATAGTGAAAACAAAAACATCTGAGTTCAAAGACCTGCAAAATAGATTTGGAGAAAAATCAGAAAAATATACCTTCACCACTGGATCAGCATCAGAATCAGCTTTCCAACAGTATCTTGTTTGTGAAAAAAGGACACCGTACGTAAAAGTTACACCAGATTTTGTAAAAGTGCTCCGGAAAGGCCAATCTGGCCTGTAGGCAGCCTATGGGGCTTAAAAAAAAAAGTCCTTGGTCTTGTGCGCGGCCAAGGGTTGGTGGACTAGGGGCTGGGGTAGAGCCCCTGGTCATACATATGACCTCGGTGAGTGCAGAGGGGCCGACCAAGGGCTAGGAGCATAGCGCCTGGTCCCCCATGTGATCGATGCTAGTGGTCAAGAAGCCCGTGAGGGCTGGGTAGAGGATTGACGGTGGACTGGGGGCGCCGCCCGGTGGTTGTTGGGTGGTGTGATGGTGGCCACCTCTATTCTATGTGGGCAACACACAAAAAAGTATAAAAAAATTCAATTTTTTTTTCTAAAAAAATTCTGCCTCAGAGTGCGTGCTGGGGAGGCCGTACGACCTCCTTGGCAATTTTTTTTGCCTTCCAGACCAACTGCAACAAAATCAGCAAAATGACAGGCATTCTTAGGGTTTTTGGCTGCTGCGAATGCGATGGTGACCTCCGTTTGTGCCAAAAATGCACCAAAAAATTAGCTACCCCTAGAGCTTGCAAAAAATCTCCTAGCTTGAAACCCTCACAAATCTGGCAAACGATGACCAAAGTAGACAAAACAAAAGCCAATCCTGAATTTTTCTAGTAGTCTAAATCCAATGGAGAAGCCCGATCTGATCCAAGACACTGCATAAATGAGCTCAAGGCATGATACCCTTGAGGAATCCTGAACGAACTCTGCAATGATTTTCTCAAAAATCTAAGAAGGGGTTGCAAATCAAAGCTCTGATACCATGTTAAAAACCAAAATCAGACATGCAAACCCAAAAACCTTCCACAAAAGAGAAAATCAGAAAAAAGCAAAGCTATTGCAAAAAGATGTGCAAAATATTATTATTCAGGAATTCATAATTACATGAGATGATTTGCTTTATAAAAGAAAAGTATGCATAACCCTAATCTTATCTTGAGCAACAAGATAACTCAACAAGATAAGGATGAGAATAATTAGCCTAGGAATTAAAATATTACCTAAGTAAAGTTATGCAAGTGTAATTAAATATTAATTACAATAATAGAACAAATCCCATGGAAAACCAACATAAGCACAAAGGGACACACACATATGCATGATATGAAGCAACAAGACAAGATACAGAATCCTACAATGTCAAAATTGATGCAAAAGGAAAAATATGGATGGTCTAGCAATTTGCATTACACCATTTCCATTAAATACACTCATAAGGATGTAAAATCACTTATGAAACACATGGATCCATAGGAAAGCAAGTTGTGTTATGCTTAGTGGTCAAAATATGTTCACAAAGTGTGGTTTGATATACACTAGGTGAGCATAAAGGAGTGAGAAATTCGCACTAGGTCTACAAAGTGTGAACCCACAAAATAAGTGGTGATGGGCAAGTCATGCCAGGTCTACAGGCTCCCATATGTCAACCATACCAAAAGTTATACTCCCTGATAACTTTGATAAGGCACCACAACATGATCAATATGCTATGCTAATGCTACATTAAATTCAACCTCTATGAACAAAGTGAAGCAAGAAATGTCAAAATGTTAATGAAACTCATGCCAAAATGAAATAATGCCAATAATGCCAATGTAATGGTCACACTTCCTAGGAGATGTATGCTATCATCACTAAGAAAGGAACATGCAAACACTGAGTGGGGGACAATATGCCCCCCACTTAAAATGTCAACATAGTCAGTATTTTAAGTAGAAAGAGAGGAAGAGGATCCTTGAAAAGAATGCACACCTCCCAAAAAATAGTTATCCTTGCCCCAAAGCATAGAGAAAAAGACAACCACCAAGGAATATCATGTTGCTACCAAGATAATATGGTCGTACTTAAGATTGTACCACCATGAATGGAAATGAGCAAGACACATAAAGCTACCAATGCCACATAGTGATGGGAAACATGATAGGATGAAAATCAGTATCAATTAGAGGAAATAGGTGCATCAACACAAGGAAGAGCACCACAATCCTTAGATGTTGAATTTTATTTCCCAAAGCTTTACATTCATTGGTAGAATGACCATGCACTTGATGATATACACAAAATGAGATTTTTTTGTAGAATTTCTTTCGTGTTCTTGGAGGGAGAGGTATCAAGCAGGCTTGGAGAAGCCTCAACAAGGTACTCTCTTGATCAATGGTAGAAGATGTTTTATTTAGTGACAAAGGTCTTTCTTGCTTTTTACAAGGTGTCATACATACACAAGACTCCCTAGATTGTGAGATTTTATACTCTCCCTTAAAGGAAAGTGTAAAATCTAATGAACACCAATCATCACTAAGACATGTGTTGGAAGATGAAGCAATATCATGACCATGATGTATATTTGTCCTAGGAGTGTTTTTCATGATGACATTGATATGAAGCAAATGTTTCTTTGATGCTTTTGTTTCTTTCAAAGGACAATAACCAAGACCACTTATTTGTTCTTGTGGGGTAGGCTCTATAGGAACATAGATACCTTGTTCTTTAACACCACACCCTTTTCCATCATAGTCAAGTTGTTTCAAAAGCTCATAACCTCTTCCATAATTTTTTTCTGTTTCTTTTGGATTTGGTGGTTTCTCATGATCACACTTATCATATGTGGATGTATAATTTATGCTTTCCACTTCTTTGCTAAAATTTGTGGATTCACATTCTTTTGATGACTCAGCTTGTGTTGATATTATGGAAGCTTCTTTATCTTTTCCTAATTTGTGTGTAATCTTGTATTCTCCCATGAATGTAGGTGTAAATTCCAATGAACCCCACTCATCATCTGATATTTTTTGTCATTGATGTGTTGGGTGAAAATTATGTCATCCCTTTTTAATAGATTACAAAACCTGATTTCAACCACAACTATGTGAGATACAATATCTCCTCTTAGAAAGAGGAGGCACCCTTCTTACTGTTTATTGAAACTAAGTAAAAATAATTAAGTATTCATAATAATGTACACTATGATTAAGAAATGGGGTGTGTCACATTCATAATTCTCTTTTTTTTCAAAGAATATGTTTTACAATGCTTCACAATTTTAAGTTCCTGATTTGATACAACTTCAAACTAAAAACAAAAGTAGTATTCCTATCTTGTCAAAGCAAAGACTAAGAATACTAGCATTATAACGATAAATGATAAAACAAGAAAAGCCCACAAAGGCACAAAGCCATTCCATAGCTTTCACCAATGAATCCTTTGAGATATGTAACCAATGTTATATTAGAAGCACAAAGTCTTCTAGATACTTCATGATAGATCCATGAACAACATGAATAAATACAAGAACAAAGTCTTGTAAAGAGTTCACCAATAGTATTCAATTAGTATAAAAAATTCAAATAAAGAGTAACTCAAAGTTTACATGGATTTACTCAAAGCCCTTAAGATCTTAATCACTAATCACTACCAATTTCAATTAAAGCCAAAAGATAATTGATTCCAACACAAAGTTTGGTATGCAACTCACTTCTTTATTGATCAAAATAGATTCACAAAGATGAACACAAAGTTTCATGTATTTTCTTCTCAAATGGGCAGCACTTCGTTGCAAAAGATAAAAGATAAACATTACAAAAGAATCCTCTCTTACTTATAGATGGGAGAGGAGAGAAAATATAGGAAAATTAGATGAGTGAATGTAGGAAAATTAGTTGAGAAAATCTAGGAAAATCTCACCTAACAAGTCGACATTCAAAACTATTGTCCACCATTATAGGAGAACATCTTTGTTTTTGTGTAATTACATCTTAGAAAATGACATGTAAGATGTCGAGAACTATTTACAAAATGCATAAATGAAAGCATAAAACTATCTAACACTGGAGATGAAAAGAAGTCTTTATGGTTCCTTGCATTGGGTGTGAAATTCTTCATATTTATTCTTTGTCTCCAACACAAATGCCTCATCTAGACCAATTGTATAATCCACAATGGTGTGAACTCTTGTGATTGATCTTCTTGTAGACGAGCATATTTTCTTGCATCTTTTTAGATGTGTCTTGAGACATTCAAGAGAAAGCCATACATCACATATGGTGTGCATGGAAGTCTTTGAAAAACCTTCATCTTCCACTTGCTTTATGACACCTTCCTTGAATATTTGAGTTATCTCACTCATCGAGAGGAAAGTATGATCATCATCAAGGAGCTTACCTGGTAACTCCTCAATTCCATTCACTAGGATAACATGATGTCCTTCAACATCTTGTACTTGGTGGGTGTCTTCAATAAGATATTTGATCACTTGTATTCAGTGTTTGAGAGATTCCCTTACCTCCACATACTTCTCCTTGTCGAGAATTACCCCAACTTTCACCAACTTACTTAGCTTTGTCTCTTTCATTTGTGACGAAAATGTGAGACATCTTTCCATTTCTTTTTGCTATTTGAAAAGTATATTTTCTTTTTTATCAAGCTCTAATTTAAGCTTGGCTATCTAAGTAGTCTTCTCATCTGCAACAACTATGACCTATGAACCATGTTCTTTCATTTCATCAATGAAATTGTATAACACTTGTATACATCTAAAAATGGTCACATTATAATAAGTCTGGTAATTAATTAAATACAAGTTATTTAGTTAAATCTCTAATTCAATATACATATAAATAAATTTAATTATTTATTTATATTGTTTATTTTCTAATTCTTCTATCTTAATTAAATAAGTTTAATTATTTATTTAATTTAATCACTTTTCTAATTCTTCTTAATTAAATTAAATAAGCTTTACAATTTATTTAATTTAATTATCACATTGCTTTATTTTAAATAAAGTAAATATTCTTCTTTATTCCAAAATCATAAAATCATCCTTAAATCTTCTATATATATATATATTTTTCCAAAATCATGAAATCATCTTTAAAATCTTCTAAAAATCCATCTCACACATACTTAAATATTTTTTAATATTTAATTAGAAACTTCTTATCCACATTTCACACATAATTAAATATTTTTCAATATTTAACTAGAAACTTCCAAAACCACATGTCACATGAAATTAAATAATTTAATTATTTAATTAATGAATTATCTTCAACTACAAAACCAACTCATAACTAAACTTGACAAATGGCAAGTTGCCTTCATTTTTGAGTGAAAGGTTTTGTGGGAAGGAAACATCTTCCTTCTTTTTCTCTAGCTTCCATCTTTCTCTCCAACTTCTCCATCTCTTACTGTTCATCTTACCAGACTGAATCTCAACCGTTGATTTTTTCGAACTAAGCTTTTATCTTTAAAAAATCTATAAATCTAACCTTTCACAGACCATTTGTATCAAATTCTTCAGACATCCTTATGCTGTCAAAATCATTCTTCTATCTTCTATCCATTGCCATCTATCATCTTCATCAGGTTGTTATGTTGCAGAATTGAGCAACCAACATTCCTCCAACAATCAACTTTCAAAATATTGCATTCTTATGTAGGTGGAGAAGAGCCATGGAGATCAATCAACTCTAGTTTGAAAATTGGTTTGCATATCTTTTATTTATTTGCATTTTCATTCTAGTTTGTGCTTCATGGTGCTTGATAGGTTTTAATTAGTTTATTGTTTTCAACACATATAAACCTATTGATTTTATCCCTATCTACATTTTGGCACCCAACGTGAATACTTTGATCTAGCTTGTTATTTTGCAGGTTTTATTGACATTTTGTTGCATATCTGTCAGTTTTTGGACAAAACTACAGGTTTTACAAATTTCTTCATATCTTCTACACAATTGCGAATTTTTACACAAGATTTACACAAAGTCTTGTGCATCATCTCAAGAGGCTACAGTAAAAAAATTGATGGTTTATCATCATTTTTGTAGGTGTTATTGTAATTTTATGTTTTTTCATACAATTAGTTTTCTCGACGTAAATCAGCGAATTTTGCAGAAATTTTTATATTTTTCAAAAAATCTTGAAATTCTAATGGGGGTCTATGTTTTATAGATTTAATGTTGAGGTCAAATACAATGCGAAAAAATTTGATCTTCATTTTTTGTATGGTTTTCACAAATCCGCGTTTCTGAGAGCAAAACAGTGAATTTTTTTGACTTCTTTACATTTATGGAAAGCTCTCAGAAAATTAGTAGGGATCTCTTCTTTGAGTTTTCACTTTTTAGATCAATAAAATCTTCAAATAATAAAATTTAATTCGGTTATGTGAAAAACATGTATTTGAAATTTCAATTTTTTGATGAGCTTATTTTTTCTTTGGCTGCATTATAATATTATTTTTTGATCTTGTAGGTGATCATAAGGAGCTCCAGTAGCAACAATATCAATCACAACAACAATTTGGAAAATGAAAATAACCAGGTGCACTCGTTTCATCCTTCATCTCTTAATCATTGTTTGTCACACATTTGGATTTGGGCTCTTAAAACGAATCTTGTTTTCAATCACATATCAAAAATCGAGGCTAAAATTAACCATTTTCTTCCATAACATCTTTATTTGGGATCTAAAAAGAACAAGTACTTGAACTATTCTACACACATTTTATTTCTAATCTAAGAGAAATTAATCATTGTGAGTGTGAATCAAGTGCGTGTGTGATCACAAACACCTCACTTGGTTTGCTTTTGTCAAACCCTTCATAGGAGGCCTGCTAGGGGATTTCATCACCCCTGGGGATGACCTCAATTGAAGTGTGAATCAAAAGACACGCTTGTTTGGGAGTTAAAATCTTGTCACTCTTGGCTAAGCCCCAAAGAATTTTATACCTTTGGGAAGTGAAGGTGAAGGGTGCGTTACCCTTTCTCCTGACTGTGTGGTAGGATTTTGCTTTCAAATCATTCCTTAGTCAACCTTGTGCAAACTATTTTGAGACCTAATAGGCCATACCCCACTAGAATAGTCATAGGGCTTGTTGTTGTGTATTCAAGTGTTTGCTTAATTATAACATCTAATCTTCAAAGACAAATTTATCATTGTGTTTGGTGTGTGTGTGTTCATGCATTTACATATGAAATGTCGTGTTTGATAGTGCCCAAGTCAAACTTCCAATAAAAACTTGCCACATCATCCAAATCATACAATCTTGTCATTCCATATCATATCCTAATCATCATCATCTCTTTAATCCAATCAAAAACATTTTACACCATGGAAACATTGGAAGACATAGCACCAAAGATTGTTCACATGCTTTACACGGTTAAAACAAGTCAAACACCTTTACCCCAACAACTCATTCACAAATTCCATGACATAATACAAAAACTTCAAACAAACAAGTCACCTCAAATTCAACAACTCATAACACAAGCCCAATACCTCATGGCCACTTGTCAAATAAAAGAACCAACACATCATCCCCTATCCATTCATTATCACCCTTCCACCTCATACCAATCTAATCCATCCACTTCTTTGCATGTCAATGCCACATCAACCTATCAAGCCACATCACAAAAAACACATGTGAATTTAAGTCCACCTGGGCAACAAAATTGAGAGCCTTTAAGTTCTAATGCAACCATTCACAAGGGGAACACTAATCTAAGTTATGTACTATCTAAGTATATCATACCACTATACAATAAAAATAAAAATCCTAAGCCAACACCTTCCACCCCTACACCTCCAAAGGATGTGACCCAAGGGCTACAGGCAAGGAATCAACTGTCACCATGTCATTCAACACATATAATTGAAAATACAAAAGAGTCCTCAAACATCATGCCAAGTCATTCGAGTCAACCATGTCATCCACAACCCCTTGAGCCAATTCAAGAGTCTCCTATCATAAGTTCAAGTCACCCTCTTTCATGCTCCTATGTTGTTGACCATCAAGAACATGTCAAGTCTCTCCATGAGAAATCCCCTTCCACTTCCATTCAAGCAACCCAAGAGTTATATCAAGAGTCTACTCCCAAGCATGTGGAAAGATCAGGCCCTAGTCCTAATCAAGATCAAATCATTTTCATCCAACCTATCCACAATATATATCATTTTTATGATCAAGATGATATCCATAATGATGAAGAGCCTTCCATGAGCAACTTGATCCTATACCCATCCATGAGAAAGTTATTCCAAACTCACCTCCACCAAGTCCTATCCATGATCTATCAACATCCACTTCCCTTGATGAGACACATGCCTCCCAAGCCAACATAGAAGATCAAACAAATTCCTTGGATCTAAGTGAACACAATGCTAATCAAGATCCTAATGATCCTCCATCACCCACTATTGACCCCATTGCAAGTCCCCCATCATATCCTATTGGTCTTTCCACCCTCATTCATGAATGTTCCTCCTTAGAACAACAACAACCATTATCTTCCCTTCCTTCATTTTCTCTATCCAATAAGGAACTCGTGTCTAGTGTTTCACCTACACCTAGTCCCATTGTCCATTGCACACTCCAAAACATGAACCACCAAGGTAAAGGTCTAGACCTTCATAAACAAGGTATTTTGGAGCCCATCCATGTCAAAGTCCCTCCACGCTCTTATGGCCTTGGAACTACACCCCAAGGACAACAACCTAAAGATGTTGGTACTTCCTCCATGCATCCCAAGTCCACTTTCCATCATAAAGCCTCTTGTATCCCCAAAACATATGTTTCCATCCCTCCTCCATCATCTTACAAATGTCAAAAGCATGTGACCATACACCTTCCACCATCAAATCTGCCACCATTGCTTCCAACTCCTAATATCCCTCCATCTAATCTACCTCCACTTCTCCCAACACCTAATATCCCCATTATCCAATTCCCTTATCCCTCCATCCATAAATACCCTAACATTCCTAATCATGACCAACAAATGCACACATTGTATAAACATGAAGCTTCCACCCATTCCACCATACCCATGGGATTCAAAAGCAAGAATTTCAATGGCTCTACCTATAAAGTAAAAAATCCTAAGGGTTCTCATGCCTTAGGACATCAATACAAAAAGTCAAAGCAAAATACATCTAAAAAGTTATATAAGCCCATACCTCCAAAATTAAAGGCCAAAAATAAATTGGTTTGGGTACCTAAGCAAAAAGAAATCACGTCAAATGAGGAATCTACATCACAAAAATCCCAACCATCCCCTTCCATCCAAAATGCACACTCCATTCAAAAGTCTCAAATTCATAAGTCCCATAAGCCAAATAAAAATCATAAAAATACTAAGTCTATGTGGGTACCTAAAACACTTCATCCACCACCTCCTAAGAAAACATCTACATTGCTTCCTGCACCTCATCCACATCAAAAGATTCAACGTTTATCACAGTGTGTGCAACCATTGGCCATGGTTCCCTTCCACTTCACAACAATTCCACATACCTCCATCTCCTCATTCTTCACTCATTATCCTACATATCTCCCCCACCATCTTCCTATGGTCCATGCTTTTGGCTAAGCCTCCCCATTCATCTTTTGTATAATTCTTATACAATCCACATAATAATCCACTATTCCCCATCCATTCTTGCATAAGTCTTTCATAATCTTCCATCTACCTAATCCGGCCCTTTCATGTCATCCCTTACCAACATCTATGAGCATAATGAGCACTTGACATGGTCCATGCAATGACATCCATATCTAGTGGGACTATCACCTTTTATGCCACTAGACACTTGAGTCCCTCCTATCCATATTCCCCTTCTCCTATCCAAAAAGTCAAAAAAAAAAATTCAAAAATTCAAAAAAAGAAAAAAGAAAAAAGTAAAGAGAAATCCCTTTGCCCAACGGTGAAAACCTGGTAAGCACGTGCCCTGGATAAGTACCATGATGAAAACCTAGTAAATAGGCATCATGTGTAGGATGATCTTCTATGCCACTTACACTTGGGGGTATAACATCTTATCTATCCAACCTATCATTCATGTCATATCATTTCCATCCTACCTGCCATCTTTAGCCATCATACATACCTATCATATTAAGTCCATTTATCCACCCTTCTCTTTTTGATCTTGATGAAGACATAGGGGAAAAATGTTGAAACATGTTTTTTGGGTATCTCTTGATATACCTTATCCTTCCAAAAAAACCTATCATTATCCTATTGTCATAAACTTTGTCATGAAAAATCCTAAGTATTGTACCTAGAATGGGGCATGTTATTCCTAGATGACGTAGTCTTTGGAGATCACATCCTTGCTCTCTTATGATGCATACGTCCATTCCATTCACTATGACCTATCCTTTCCATCCATCCATATATCATGAGCCTTTTATCCCTTATCCCATCACCCACCCTCACACCTAGACTTGGTTTTCCCCTTGTCATTGCTATTTAGCACAAAGGCTATTCAAATTTTCATCCTTTGACACCTCAAAACATTTCAAAAGTCCAAAAAAAGTCAAAAAATTTCAAAAGTCCAAAAAAAGTCAAAACATTTCAAAAGTCCAAAAAAAGTCAAAACATTTCAAAAATCCAAAAATAAAAACATTTCAAAAATCCAAAAACAAAAAAAATATTTCAAAATTCCAAAAAAATCAAATATCCAACAAAAATCCAAGCAATAAAATCAATCCATCCAATTAATTCTTCCAATTTCATCTAATCAATCCATCATCTCAATTCAAATCAATCCAATCATTCAACCATGCAACCAAATCAATCATCTTCATCAAAACCATTTCATCCAATCAAATCAATCCAAGCAATAATCCAAAAGCAAGTCAATCCTTAATCCATACCAATCAAGTCAATCAATCATGTCAAATTATCCAATCACATCCTTTGGTCTTGATCCTAATCTTGTTGTAAACCAAATCAAATTCAATCAATCAATTATCATCATCCTTGTGTTGATCTAGGGACATGTCGCTCCCCACAATGACAACACTATCATCATCATCAATCAATCAATCAATCAATGGTTTACAACTTGACAGGGGAAATTCCTTGTTTGTTTTTGAATCATTTGTGCATGCTTGCTTGCTTGCTTGTGTGTGTTATCATTTTATCTTGCATTTGTATCAAATCCATATCATTCCAGCTAATATTCATATCTTGTGTATGTTGGAGTAGCTTTTTGCACTATCCTTTGCATCTAAGGTCACATCATACCTTTTGTGCATTAGGACTTTAATGCTCTAAGTTTACTTCCTCATACGTCTAGACAAGGTTGTATTACATTGGGGCATGAGACACATCGTCACCTTGGTCCTTATATCTTGGTGCATAACGTCTAGTGCTATATCAAACATCATGGTTGCTCACCTTCATTTCAGCATAACGTATCATTCCTCTCCTTCATCCACTTCCTATCTTATCTTGTCTATCCTTATCATTTCATTTCAAGAGCCTACCCGTTTTTGTTCAACCCACCTATCCTCTCGAGGGGGCATCATCATTCCATCATCCTATCTTTCCATCATTATCCATTCTCCTCTATCCATACCTTAACTTCTTTGAAATGATGTTACTCGACACAATTCTCATCATCTCAAACATCATCTCAAAGAGGGGCAAAATGTATACACCTAAAAATGGTCACATTATAATAAGTCTGGTAATTAATTAAATACAATTTATTTAGTTAAATCTCTAATTCAATATACATATAAATAAATTTAATTATTTATTTATATTGTTCATTTTCTAATTCTTCTATCTTAATTAAATAAGTTTAATTATTTATTTAATTTAATCACTTTTCTAATTCTTCTTAATTAAATTAAATAAGCTTTACAATTTATTTAATTTAATTATCACATTGCTTTATTTTAAATAAAGTAAATATTCTTCTTTATTCCAAAATCATAAAATCATCCTTAAATCTTCTAAATATTCTTCTTTTTTCCAAAATCATGAAATCATCTTTAAAATCTTCTAAAAAGCCATCTCACACATAATTAAATATTTTTCAATATTTAATTAGAAACTTCTTATCCACATTTCACACATAATTAAATATTTTTCAATATTTAATTAGAAACTTCCAAAACCACATGTCACATGAAATTAAATAATTTTATTATTTAATTAATGAATTATCTTCAACTACAAAACCAACTCATAACTAAACTTGACAAATGGCAAGTTGCCTTCATTTTTGAGTGAAAGGTTTTGTGGGAAGGAAACATCTTCCTTCTTTTTCTCTTGCTTCCATCTTTCTCTCCAACTTCTCCATCTTTTACCGTTCATCTTACCAGACTGAATCTCAACCATTGATCTTTGCCAACTAAGCTTTTGTCTTCAAAAACTCTATAAATCTAACCTTTCACAGACCATTTGTATTGAATTCTTCAGACATCCTTATGCTGTCAAAATCATTCTTCTATCTTCTATCCATTGCCATCTATCATCTTCATCAAGTTGTTATGCTGTAGAATTGAGAAACCAACATTCCTCCAACAATCAACCTTCAAAATATTGCATTCTTATGCAGGTGGAGAAGAGCCATGGAGATCAATCAACTCTAGTTTGAAAATTGGTTTGCATATCTTTTATTTATTTGCATTTTCATTCTAGTTTGTGCTTCATGGTGCTTGATAGGTTTTAATTAGTTTATTATTTTCAACACATATAAACCTATTGATTTTATCCCTATCTACAACACCTTACCCTTGGAGGCAATTTTTTCCACCTTTTGCATTGCTGGTTCCTCGATGTTCACCATGGCCATAGGTTGTACATTCCCGAAAGAGCCTGCAATATTCCTCAAAATTGTTGCATAACACTCAACTTTCTCCTTTTACATATTTTTGGCCTGCTCCATCTTATCAACTTTCTGCTAATGCATCTAGGACCACTTGTGCATCTACCTTTGCACTTGCATTTATCACTTTTCCAAGTTGGACTCTTATGATAGTGTAATCCTCCATGTTTACATCACTTCTTCTTGTCAAGCTAGAACAATCTCTACAAACTTGTGACCATATTTTTCAACATGAAGCCTTGAATGGACTTTCGCCTTTTTCTTCCCCTTGGCTTTTGGAGGAGCTATCTCTTCAAGATCAAGCTCATCTGGGGAGATCATTTGTTTCTTTTTCTTTGATACTTGAGAAATTAGCCAAGGAGGAAGGGAGGAAGTATATGCTTCTTGACTTACAGTCAACTCTTGTGTTGCAACCACTTTTGTAGGAATGGTTGTTATTGTGACAATCGGAGTAGTATCAGTCATGATAGCTCTGGTGGACTGCAAACCAAGTGGATCCTACAAAGAATCATTCATGAACCTATGAAATTCATCCTATGAAGAGATATCAAAATATGGAGATGATAGACTGGGAATGGATGAGGGAGAACTTGACAAGACATCAACAACTTGTAAGTTGGAAAGTGTATGAGGAGGGGCAAGTACGGTTGATACTGCAGGGGGAATGGAAAAATTTACTACATCTAAAATTGTTGTAGGAGGAGGTGAGGTAGGAATAGGAGGTGGAGGAATAATTGGATTGGAAGGAGTATGAGGAATATTGGTAGTAATAGGCGATGATATCTGGGGAAGATCTTCAACAATATTCTCATGGGGAGATAGAGTTTGCTCGCCATCATGCCCGAGTTCCTCTTCATTACCTTATTTTTTAACTTCATCTTCTTTAGATTCTTCCTCATTAGATTCTTCATTCTTCTTCTCCGGATGATTATTCCTCAGAAGCAAGCTCCTTTCCTTCTGCATGTGTTTGTTTAGATTTTGTTGCCTCCTATTCTTCAACTATTTGTGTAGCACTCTTACCAAAGGTGAACATGATTTTAGGACCTCTTTGGGAAGAAGAGGGAGTAGCCACATGTTTATTTTATGTGCGGAGTTCTTGCCATTGGATGGTTTCTCCTCTTGCTGCTTCTCCTTCTGATTTGGTCCTGAAAGATTTCATTTGGAAACCATGTTTATGCAACCATTTTGTTGTGTTGTGTAAGATGGGAGCAAGCCTTTCTCTTATAGAGACACTTTCCTTTTTAGACCATTGTATTGGAGGTAAGGGCCTCCTAGCAATCTCATCTTCATAAGCAGAGTTTATGATGTTGCCATGAACTTTGAAATCCTCTGGTAGATCAACTACACGAAGATCTCTGATCTGCTCTACTGTCAACCTACGAAATCCATTATGTGGATGTCTTCTTCATCTCTACAGTGTGCTCATATTTCTTCAAAGTGGTAAACATGTCAATGATCTTTATTTAGTTTCCTCTTTACATCTTGGTAGTCAAAGTTGAATCTATATTTATATGTTTAGTCATGATTTGCATTTCTGTAGTGACTGACTTTTCTTTTTGTACACTGTGAATGGTATATCTCCCAATTGTTAGTTGAAACTTGATACCTAGCTTGTGTATTCTCTGGCATTCCTTGTGAAATGAGATCAACTATTTGTACAACTCTATTAGTATCCACATGTCTAAGGGATATCTGGGAAACATGTATGGACACCCAATATAGCAACCTACTCTTATATAGGTGAAAGTTGGAAACTACAAAAAGATACAACCAACCTTACTAACCACTTTGTAGGCTTCATTCGATACTCTTTTCTTTTCAAGAGTCAGATAAAAAATGAACAAGAGGGATGCAAAGAAGGCATCTGTGACTCTTTTGAAATGATGTAGACTTTCTCTTAATTTCAACTGATAATAGAACTCATACACAGGTACAAAATGTCTATTCCCCTTTGTAGATAGCCCTGGAAATTGCCTCATTACTGCAGCAACATATACCAAATAGGAAGTCATGTAAAATTTTAGAGTAGTTGGCACATTGATCAATTGTTCATGGATTTCACAACTTATTCGAGTTCCCCAATCAATATGTACTTTCTTTCTCCCGATGATGCAGATGTACTCATACGTTCAATCTTGAAAATTACATGAAACAGGAAATTCCTTAACCCTGCTCAGGAGAGTAATCATATCCCTGACATCCTCTTTGAAATCACTTTGAGGAAGCCCTTTAGGCCATCTTGAGATAGTAGGCCTTATAGTTTTCAACCATTGAGTATTAATCAATGTTTTAGCTTTGTTGGGATCACTATCATAGACCTCCTATGCCTACTAAATTGAGATTTTTGTATATTGTTCCATGTGTGGAACTTGGAAAACAATATCAAATAATTTAGGATCTAATCTCATCATGACTTGTACCGAGGAATCTCTTACACTTCTGTCATCTCAGATGTAATGAGATGCAACTTGGAGAACGAACTCAGTATTATAATTAGAAGTTGGAAATGTAGATACCAAGTGCAAGTTGCTATGAACATTGGATCTCAAGTTGTTTTCTAAGGGATTTTGCTCAGTTCTTTTTACAAAATATTCTAGGTCTTGATGACCAATTTTGGTGTTTTTGATTTCATCCACCTTTGAGATCACCACAGTTGATGGAAAGACACCCTGATATTTGTATTTCATCTCGCCCTCCTTCTTAGAAGACAACAAAGGATTTTTCTCTGTCATCTAAAAATACCAAGACGAAGGAATATCACCTAATGAGAGCTTGATAGGAACCACAAGAATAATGGATTAACAGATGTTAGGAGAAAATGTAGTGTTGGTAAGTGTGAAGCAAGGAGGCAATTTGGAGCAACTACAAATGAAATATATAGTACAGAAAATAGAGCATTGGTGAAGAAATGAGGTTTGAAGCACAAATGAAGCGATTTCAGAGCATTATAATGGAAAACTATTTTTTGTGTAGGAGCACTGAAAATCAATGCTCCTAGATCTTGAGAAGTCATTTGCATGTAGTAGCACTAATTTTGAATACTCCTACATGTCTTCTGCATTGGGATAGAAAAAAAGTGTTCAAGTGCTAAAAATCAGTGATGGTGCATATGTGGGAGGGACTATAGTTCATGCTTGGGTGCTAAAAATCAGCACTCAAGCATATCACCTTTTCTTTTGGAGTTAGATGTACAAGAAAAATTTTTCATCCCTTTGGAATTTTAAGATAAGTCACTCCATGTAGGAGTAGTGTTTTTCACCGCTGCTACATCTTGGAGTTAGGGAAAATCTTCAGAGTAGCGGCAAAATTTTTCACCACTTTGACAAACTAGGGGAAGGTCTTCAATGTTTGAGTGGTGAAAAATGCTGCTCGAACATTGAGAGGAATGATCTTACAAAAACATTGAAGCTTCAATATTTTAACCTGCTAAAACTAAAATCTTCACCCCTTTGATAAGTAGGAAAAATTGATGAGGATCAATGGAAAGGCATTTAAGGAAAAGCGTGGAGAGAAACATACCAAGGGCATCGAAAGAAAAATGTGCAAAACAAAAACAAAGAAAAATGGGGCAAGATTAATGGAAGGGCGATGGAATTAGAAAAATAAAAGAAAAGAATGCATTGAAACCCTAACAAAGAAAACATTTTGAGTGAGGTCAAATTAAAATAAATAGGGTTAAAAATCAAAGAGAAGGAAAAACCACAATTAAGAGGAAGGATAAACAACACACATTTCAAAAATGTGAAACCCTAGCTTGAATGCTTGGAAAATCCTCATATGCCGATCAACTAGAGGTTGGACAACGATCACATGAGGAGGGAGAGAGAATGGCAGATAAAATGAAGATATATTAGCCTAAAAACACTTTATTAAGTCATTTAGAAAAGACCATTAATGCAACTCGAGTTGCATTAATTATGGAAAACATAATGGCAAAAAAGATGCACTAGTGCTGAAAATCACTGCTTGTGCATGTAATAGACTTGGAAAAAGGAGAAATGCACTAGCAGTGAAAATCATTGCTTATACATCTTTTGGCTGGGCGCTACTTGTAGGAGCGGTTATTTTCACTACTCTAACACTTGGAGTTGGTTTTTCTAACTTAAGGCTCATGTAGGAGTGCTGAAAGTCAACGCTCCGACATGATTAAAATTTTTACTAACTCCCAAGGATTGGGGATCGACAAAAATACTCATTTCATAGCTCTTCGAAAGATGAACGAGAGGGAACACTCAAATGAACTATTTGAGGTTTTGGACTACGCATCGAGGTGAATCAAAATTTTCCTCATTTTGCGTGCTTGAAGTACACAAAACTATGAAATGTAAAAGTTTTGTAGGGGGTTATCCCATGAATAGAGCGCTGCTAGATTCAAGGATAACAACTAGCTCTAGCTAGGGAGCTTCCTTTAGTCATCCTTAGAAACAATTTAAGGGAGAACTCTAGAATTCAAGTGCTTTTATCCATCCATTGGGCATAGAGTCAGGCGATGAAAATAAAAAGACTCAAAAAGACTAAAAACAAAAAGATGCAAAGACTAAAATATTTGCATTGAACACATGCTATCTCATTGTGTAAAGAGCTTCAGATGTTTCCCACTGAGGAAGAGAAAATGGTGTTCCATCCTCGTATGCCAAGAGGAAACTGCTTTCAACATGTAGTTGATGAACTTTGAATGGTCCTATCCACAATGAATCAAACTTCCCATACATACCTTTCGGTTCTCTTCACTTGTCCCATAAGAGAACGAGATCACCAATTTGAAAATCACAAGACTTGGCCTTCTTGTCAAAAAGATTCTTGACTTGTTTTTGATGCTTCGTGATATTGTTAGCCACTTGAACTTGTTTCTCTTCCAATTCAGAGAGATACATTATCCACTTATCGAATAAATTATCAAAAGTCTCATCCTCAATGGCCTTAGCCAATTTGAGGGCTGGAAGTTCTAATGTTACGGGAATTTCTGAATTCAACCCATACAAGAGTTGGAATAGAGACATGCCAATTGCCCACTTTGGAGTTATTTTGTTTTCCCACAAATCATCACTCAAAGCTTTGTGCCACAAACACTGATTTTCATCCACAAGCTTGCAGATTATAGTCACCAAGTTTTTCTTACTTGATTTTGCGTGACCATTACCTTGTGGGTAATAGTTGAATGAATGAGACAATGCTATGTCATGTTCAAAATAGAACTCATTTATCTCACTTGATGAGAAAGCAAAAGAATTGTCAGCAACAATTTTTTTTGGAACACCGAACCTGGAAATGATATTTTCCTTCAAGAAACCACATACAACTTCAAAATTAGAATGCTTAATCAGAATTGCCTCCACCCACTTGGTGAAGTAGTTGATTGCAGTTAGGACATAGGTGTGTCCCGCACTTGAAGTGGATTTACCTCGCCGATGAAATCAATTCCCCACTACTGAAAGGGTTCTTCGATGACAACCGGTTTCAAAGGAAAAGCTGCCAACTTCAATTTACCTACAAACTGTTGACATAGCTCGCATTTGTGCACCCAAGAGCACACATCTTGAAAGAGTGTAGGACAATAATACTTTTCTCTTAGGATCTTGTGAGCGGTAACTAGTGCTAAAAAGTGTCCTCCACATGCTAAGTCATGATATGAATTCAACATTATTTCATGTTGTTCTTTATCATCACATCATAAGAAAGTTCCATCCAATGCATGCTTGTACAAACCATTGTCCCACAATACAAAATTTGCTAACTTTAGTTTGATGGCCCTTTTCTCCTTTGGAGTCAAATGATTAGGACATTCCCCATAAGTGAGAAAATGGGAAATGTTGGAATACCACTCATCAATAGTACTAAAAAATAACACCATTGGAAGTTCACTTGGACCTAACTCCTCAATCTCTGAGACTTCTCCATTAGGATTATTTTCAGCGTATTGGCTTCGTAGGCTTGATGTCCATGTCGTATTCTTGAATCTTGGCAATCCAATTGCCTCTTTTTTTCCCAAACTCCTGTTGTGCCAGGATAGACTTAATGGTTGAGTCCAGAACCAAGACTTTGACATCGCTGTTAAGGATGTAAAACTAGAAATTCTTAACTTCCTTAACCAAAACATGTTTTTCCATTTGGGAATATTTCAATTCATAATTTTTTAGAGGACAACTCATGAATGCAATTGGGGATTCAAAACCCTCATTGTTTTCTTGCACCAAAATTGCTGAAAGTGTATGCTTAGAAGCATAAATATACATGATGAATTCCTTTGTGTACTCTAGGGAGACTAACAATGGCGCATGAGCAATAGCCTCTTTGATATCATCGAATGCAACTTTTCCTTCTGTCGTCCAATGAAAAGTGGTAGTACCTTTCATCATATTAACAATATGACGAGTCTTTTCTGCAAAATCTAGAAGGAATCTTTGTAGAAAATTTACTTTGCCAAAAAAAGAATGAACAACCTTCTTACTTGATGGCATAGTGAGTGATTTGATACTTTTAACTCTTTCTGAGTCAATCTTGATACCTTTTGTGGACACCACGTGACCAAGAAGCTTACCTTCTGTAACCGAAAAAAATGACTTCTTGGGGTTCAAGGAAATACCATGTTGTCGACATCTCTCCAAGATTTTCCTTAGATGGTAGAAATGTTCATGCCATTTTTTAGAAAAGAACCATAAGATCATCAAGATATACCACAATGAACTTACCTAGCACATCACAAAAAGATAATTCCATAGCTTGTTGAAACATGGCACCAACATTGATTAGGCCAAAAGGCATTTTGTAATATGCAAAGGTACCCCATGGCATTGTAAAGGCCATCTTGTGCTAATCACTTGAATTGACTTCAATCTGGTTGTAACCGAAAAAACCATCCAACATGGAGAGCATTTTAGATCTGGTCATGGTTTGAAGAACTTGATCCATTACTAGAAGAGGATAATTATCCTTGAGCGACAACTGGTTCAGATTTCAGAAATCCACACAAATACAGATCTCACCATTTTTCTTACGAATGGGTATGCTATGTAGAAGTTGAGAAATCCAACTTCATAGAACTCAATAATCACCTACATGCAAATAACCTGTGACAAAAAAGAGGTACACAGAAAAAGGGAAAGGCGCTCTGCAAGCTCAAGATAAATTGCATTAATAGAGAATGAATAATATACAATGAGATCAATCCTTATAAAAGGAGATCGAGAAACCCTAAAGAAAAACCTAAAGAGAGAATTTAATAATTAGAATAATTATTAAATGCCTACAAAATGCATTCTAAGTTTATCTTAAGTGAAATAATAAAAGGTGACTTAATTAAATAATTAACTAATAAACCTTTTAATCTAACACCCCTCCTTAAGATGAACTTAGGGAGTAGCTACAAACTAAATGCATGAAAGCAATGCAACTACAAGCTAGAAAGCAAAATTGGGTCCCGACAACTAGGCCTTATGAGGTACCCAATCACAACCAAATCTCTATAAAGTGGAGTAAAGTAGAAAAATCAGTGGGAAAAAACTCCTCTCCAAAAAGAGATGAAAAGCATGCTGAAAAAAAAACATGAAGGAAGGAAGCTGAAAAGAACATGAAGGAAGGAAGGCCTCACAGAGACCCCCCAAGGAAAACTTCCTTCACCCCAAGCATGGAGTGCAATTGAAGATAACATGACGATGCCAAAGGTTTAGTGAAGATGTCTGCAATCTGCTCCTCTGTAGGAATGTACTCCAAGATAAGAGAACCATCCTGAATCAGCTGCCTATTGAAGTGCATGTGGATCTCAATGTGCTTAGTCCGTTGATGCTCCATTGGGTTGCGAGAAATGTGAATGGCACTCTGATTGTCACACTAGAGAATAGTGGGACTATCAGGAGGAAACCCAAACTCTGTCATCAACTGCTGAAGCCATAAAATCTCCTAACTAGCTAACACTGCTGCTTGGTAATCAGCCTCTGTAGATGATAATGCAATAGCAGACTACTTCTTGCAAGACCATGTGACAGGACTAGAACCAAGGAAAAAAAACAAAGCCAAAAGTAGACTTCTGATCATTGACATCACCAACCCAATCTGAGTCAGTGAAGCCAACAATTTGAGGGGATCCTGAAGTGTAGTGAATTCCATAATGAGTGGTGCCCGGAATGTACCTCAAGATATGTTTGGCTGCTTGCCAATGGATCTCATGTGGATCATGTGAGAACTGAGAGACATGGACAACCACAAAGGAAAGATTAGGATGTGAATGTGTTAGGTACAACAAACTACCAACCGAATTCCTATATAAAGTAGAATCTACTAGAGGAGTAGAGCAAGTGGAAGACAAGACAACACCTGACTGAAATGGTGTGGGGGAAGGCTTACAATCAAGCATGCCAAACTGCTAGAGCATATCAAGAGCATACTTCTACTAAAATATGGAAATACCATCCGAAGACTGAATAACTTGTAGACCTTGAAAGAAGTGCAAAAGACCAAGATCTGTCATTTCAAACTGCTCCATCAAATCTCTTTGAACACTCTAAATCATGGAGGATGAGCTACCTGTAATAATGAGATCATCAACATATAGCACAAGAATCATAAGATAAACCTCCTGACACTGAATGTACACTGTGGGATTAGAATGATAGTGTGTGAAGTGAGAGGAAAACAAGAAAGAGTCCATCTTCTCATACCAATCCCGAGGGGCTTGTTTGAGGCCATATAATGAATGCCAAAGTCTACAAACCAAGGAAGAATCCTACAAAAAACCTTAAGGCTACTCCATATAGATCTCCTCATGTAGGTCTCCATGCAAGAAAGCACTCTTCACATCCATCTCAAACACTGTCCATCCCTGTGAAGCTGCAAGTGAAAGTACAAGGTGAATAGAGTTCATCTTTTCAATAGGAGCAAAGGTCTTAGAGTAATCAATACCCTCCACTTGAGAAAACCCCTTCGCAACAAGATGTGCCTTATACTTATCAATTGAACCATTTGCAACATACTTGGTACGGTACACCCACTTGCACTGAACCAACATAAATGCCTTAGGAAGAGGAAAAAGATCCCAAGTATGATTCTTCATCAAAGAAGAATACTCCTCATCCATGGCCCTATCCCACTCAAGGTGACCTATCGCCTTTAAAATTTTTTGAGGATCATCCGGAATGGCATGACTCAAAAGGCTAGTACCATATGTTTGAGCATGAGTACGATGGGAATATGAAGGATCACCTGCCAAAGATCTAGCTATCTCAATAGTAAAACATGCCCACTTGGGAAAATTTTAAGTACATGGTGGTGGTGGAGATGGTGGGTCATCATTTGCATCATCCTCGAGAGATAAGTAATCCTCAAGAGATGAAGAGGAAGGAGTAGGCAGTGAGGGAGAAGTTGGTGATGGATAATCCATCAGAGGAAAGTGCTCATCAAACTAGACATCTCGCCGAAACAAGACCTCTTTGGAATCAGGATCAAACAACCTGTATGCCTTAACATCCTCACAATAGCCAACAAATATGAGTGGTCAACTCTTCCTCTCCATGGCTTTCCACTGAGCATCGAGAATAAATACCCAAGCCTCACTACCAAAAACTTGGAATGTAGAAACATCAGGATTGACATGAGTCCAAGCCCCCTCAGGAGTCATATGTCGCAATGCCTTATGAGGCATCCGACTTTGAATATAATTGGCATAATTTACCGCCTCAGACCAAAATGAAGAACTTATAGCTTGAGACTGTATCATACAATTGGCCATCTCCCGTAAGGTTCTGTTCTTTCTCTCAGCAACACCGTTCTACTGAGGGGTGTAAGGTACTATAAACTAATGTTGCAAACCATGCTTAGTGGAAAAATCCTTGAAAGCCTAATTAACATACTCCCCCCATTATCTATGTGTATCCTCTTGATAGAAAGTCTAGATTGCTTCTCCACAAATGTCTTAAAGATTGGAAATGAATCAAAGACATCATATTTGTACTTAAGAAAGTACACCCATGTACATCTAGAGAAGTCATCAATAAATGTGAGCACATATTGGGCCCTTGAAAAAGGAGTCAGAAAGCACACAAGATCACTATGTACCAACTCCAAGGGTGCCTTAGCATGTGTGGCTCTACTTGTAGGAAAAGAATCCCGATGATGTTTTCCAAGGGAACAACCTCGACATGCACCATCAGTATAGGAAATCTAAGGGAGCCCAATCATAAGTGCTTGAGTACTCATCTGTTGTAGGTATCTATAATTGACATGGCCAAAATGCTCATGCCAAAGCCTACTCACTGTGTCTGCATGTGCTATAAGAGAGAAACCTGAACTATCTAAACTCTCAAAGCCATCAAATCAATATAAGCGGGACTTAGAATCAACGCTCCCAGTAGCAACAACCAAATCAAAATCATGAAGGTCTCTAATAACCACATCATGTGGTGAGAACTCAATTGTCTTACTAGTGCCAGAATGACAAATCTGATAAATTGAAAGAAGGTTTGTAAAAATTTCAGGAACTAGAAGTACATCCTGAAGACAACCACCATCTAATGAAATAGTACCTGAACCCTTAACTAAAAGTTGTGCTTAGTCACCAACTACAATATGTGAAGTATCACTATGGGAAAGTGTAGTGACAATCTCCTGTGAGTGTGTCATATGGTGCAAAGCACTAGAATCAATAATCCATGTGGATCCTGAAGATAAGGCTCATGCAAAAAGAGCATGACCTTTCCCTGTGGGTTGGGAAGGAGACTAAGGGGAGGTGATATTATGCTACTACATGGCTTCCTCTAAAGCCTCTAATCATTTCCAACACTTAGAAACTGGATGTCCTTCCTTGCCACAAAAACTGCAAGGATCACCTGATTTCTTCTTAGTCTTGGAGGAAGACTCACCAGAATTAGAAGATTTTCCCTATTTAGGATTGGAGTGTGGTCTTGAATTAGACTTTGGAGGTGGCTTGGAGGAATTCTCATTGCTAGTTGAATTTTTCGTCAACTTCAGTTTTTGCTTCCTTTTCCCTTTAGATTTCTGAGCTACCAATGCTTGGTTCTTTGATCCTATGAGAGAATCCAACTTTGATAACTATGCCTTCTCACAAGTCAAACAATGATAAGACACCTCAAAAGTAGGCATGGTAAATCATTGGCCCAAAGCATCCATGGTGGAATAAAATATCCAAGAGAATATCTGAAAAGGGCCTTGAATCTTAGAAAGAATCAGATGAATACACTCGATGTGAGTCTTGTTCTTACCACAACCCTGCAAAAAAGATTTGAATTTCATTAAGAAATCCTCAATGGAGGAAAAGGAATCAGGTACCAAGGAAGTCAATTCCGCCTCAATCTGCAATGCACATAACTCATTGATGGTACTAAAAATATCATTAAAATTTGTCTACATAGCCCGAGGAGTTGTGCAACCCTCTAGATGAAATAGGAGACTATCTGAAACATGCAATGATAGCAAACCCATGGCCTCATCCTTTCCGTTCTTGTGTTGTAGAACCTCAAATGGCTGTGTCAACTAAGGTAGAATTTCATCCAAACATGACCATAACCCCTTTGACATGAGAAGTCTAGTCATATGTGCCTTCCAGGTGTGATAATTGTGTCAGGTTAGATGTTCAATAGAAGAGGAGTCTGACATAATGAATGAGTTTTGAAATATGTTTTATGGAAGAGTTTCTGGTTTTCTGATATAGATTATAGAAAGCTAGAAAAAAACACCCCCCACAACACAAGAACCCAAACCCTAGTACAATTTTAAATCTAGAAAAGCAAGAAAAAAAAGAAACACTTCAGACTGTATGTTGTGTACCTAATAAATATTCTGATGAAACAATCTATAGATTTGGAAAGAGAATTCAAATATCTTTCCAACGCCTACTCGTTTACAAAAATTGGAGTACAAACACAAAAGTTACGCCCTCAGAAGTGCAAAAACCATGTTTTGAATTTGACTAGAAATAAAGGCATAAAAACAACAAAACCAAAAAGTTAGACCTGCACCATTGAATAGTTCTTGGAACCATCTTTTCGACACCTATTTGTTTGCGAAAAACGGAGATCGTATGTCCATTTTACACCTGATTTCGTGAAACAGCTCCAAAAAGACCAATTTGGCCTATAGGCAGCCTTGGGGGCTAAAAAAAAGCCCCTGTTCACATGTGTGACCAAGGGGCTAGCGGTTGGGGGCTAAGGCCAAAGCCCTTGGTCACTAATGTGATTGCCACTTATTCTGGTGGGGTGTTGTGGGGCTGGGCACTTAGCGCTCAGTCATTCAAATGACCGATGACAGGTGCTGAAGGGCCTGCAGGGGCTGGGAAGACCGATGGCCTTGGAGTGGAACCGCTGGTCTAAGTGGCCGGTGGGTGGCCGCTGGGCAATGACCCTAATTTGAACTGTGAGTGCTTTTTAAAGTGCATTTTTTTAATTTTGATTTAAATTTTTTTTTTTTTTTGAAATTTTTCGCCTCACGAGGCATACTAGGGAGGTTGTATGGCCTCTCTAGAAATTTTTTTTTGCCTCTTGGATCAACTACTTAGAAATCAACCAAACAACAGGTGTTCCTAGGGTTTTTGGCCGCTGCGAATGCAATGGTGACCTTTGATTTTTCCCAAAATGCTTTGATAAAATGGGTATGCCCTGGATCAAAAAATGCAAACCCCAAACCCTCGAAGCTCCGTGAATCCCTCAGAAGATGAACATGAAGCAACAAGTTTGAAGCTCTGATACCATGTAGAAGTTGAGAAATCCAACTTCACAGAACCCAAGAATCATCTGCATGCAAATAACCTGTCGCGAAAAAGAGGTACAGAGAAAAAGGAAAAGGTAGTCTACAAGCTTGAAGATAAATTGCATTAATAAAGAATGAATAATATACAATGAGATCAATCCTTATAAAAGGAGATCGAGAAATCCTAAAGAAAACCCTAAAAGGAGCATTTAATAATTAGGATAATTATTAAATTCCTACAAAATGCATTCTAAGTTTATCTTAAGTGAAATAATAAAAGGTGACTTAATTAAATCATTAAATAATAAACCTTTTACTCTAACACAATATTTGCTATCCACGTTGAATGATGGATAGGGAATATTATTCAGATGTTTAGCATTTTTTGAACTTTCGCAAGGATCATTCCATAAATCTTTGGGTTATATTTCCTTTGCTTTTGTTTATAAGGCAATGCTCCAATCTTAAGTGGAATTTCGTGGTGCACCTCTTTTGGTCAGAAAGATTTTAAATCTTCATATGAATATGCCAAGACATCCATATTTTCTTGTAACAACTTAGCAATTTTTTTTCTTTCTTCGATTGTGCAACACTTACCAATGTTTACTATCTTAGGATCCACTTCGATTCCTAAGTTGATATGTTCAACCTCATTATATGAATCAAAATTTTAGAGTTGTTTCTTGACATAGTGATCATGCTTATAAAAAAATTTCTCAAGGGATACCAACCCCTTGGGAATTTTATTCCCTTTGAGTTGTAAGAATTCTTCACCTGTAACTAGATCCATATCAAAAACAGGTTCTCGATGTGGAGAATCACTTCATGTTGGTATGTGACAATTGATCATGCTATACTGTACACCCTGGCATGTATCTTTGCTGGGGTCTGAGATCAAGCTAGGCCCTAGGTGGGGGTTCGGGGGTGGAAGCCATCGAGAAATTTTTTTTTCCCATTTTTTCATGTTGTCACTAAAAAAGAAAAAAAACCAACTATGTAAAACCCTAATTTTGGAAGCTTCTAAAAAGCTTGTTATAAGGGGTTTGGATGGGGTTTACAACATGTAGAAAAAGGTGATTATTCGTGAGATTGTAATATGTTTTGAATTGGATAATAAAATCATTGGATGGATGTGGTTTTGTGGATGTAGCCCAGATTGGGTGAACCACATTAAATTCTCTGTGTTGTCTTGTTTCTGCTATAATTTTTTGTGTGTTTTATTTCGCTATTTTATTGATGAAATATGCATTTAACTGTTAGATATCTGCCTTCTAACCCTAACAAGTGCTATTAGAGCAAGTTGTGTTTGATTATCATCTACAAGAAAGTCCCATGGTTGAATGGGAGTCTCATGGTTAACTGGGAGCAATGACGGATGAGGGTAAATTGAAGGTGGATAAATTCAATGAGTAGAAATATCAGTTATGGAAGATGCAGATGGAGTATTATCTCTATCAGAAGGATTTATGGAGGTCATTGGAAGGAATAGCCAAGAAACTGACAACAATGAGTGATGAGAAATGAAAAATTTTGGATAGAAAGGAACTAGGAGCCATTTGTTTATGCCTGGCACAATCAGTGACATTCAATATTACAACAACAAAGACAACTCAAAAATTTGATGGAAACCTTGGCGAAGTTATATGAAAAGCCTTCTGCTTCGAATAAAGTATTTCTTATGAAGTGTTTATTTAATATGAAAATGGTAGGTGGGTGAGTCACTGATCATTTAATTGAGTTTAATACAGTTACCGGTCAATTAACTTCTGTAAATGTAAACTTTGATGAAGAAGTTAGGGCTCTTTTGATTCTGTGTTCTTTTCCAAAAAGCTAGAATAACTTGGTAATGATTGTTAGCGATTCTATTTCTAGTTCGAATACATTGAAATTTGATGATGTTGTTGGTGTTATTTTGAGCAAGGAAATTCGTAGGAAAAGCTTGGGTGGAACATGCACATCAGGAAGTGTTTGAATGCAAAAAGAAGGGGTAGAACAAAGGAGAGAGGAAATAATTCTGGAAGTCATGGGAAGTCACAAGGAAAATCAAAGGACAAAAGGTCCCAATCTAGAGAGAAGAGGGATTGTTGGTACTATGGTAAGTCGGGTCATTTAAAGAAAGATTGCTAGTCTTGAAAAAATAAAGGAGACAAAAAGGAAGGCAATAAAGAGGCAAACGTGGTAAGCAATAAAGCTGATGAGGATGATTTGATTATTTCCCTTGATAATGTTGATGATTCTTGGGTGTTAGATTCAGGGGCTTCATTTCATGCTACTCCCCATAGAAGTTATTTTCTTGTTTATGTCCAAGGGGATTTTGGTTGGTTTATTATAGAGATAACGAACCCTATCAAATTGTTGGAAAAAGGAAGAATCAAGATTAAGTTGCAGAATGAGAATCATTGGCTACTACATGAGGTAAGGCATGTTCCAAAGTTAAAAAGAAATTTAATTTCAGTAGGGAAACTAGATGATAAAAGTTGTGTTGTTATATTTACTGATAAAAATTGGAAGGTTACAAAAGGTGTGAAAGTAGGCACCTTATATCTTTGTACAAGTCATACCGTTCCTTATACTTTAGCTATTGCAGATAAAAATCAATGTTCAGGAACAGTTGTTGCAGTTCAGTAGATAGAAAATCAGATAGTTACTATGGATTCTAATTTAGCACTATTTCATAATAGACTTGGGCATATGAGTGAAAAAGGTATGAAAGTACTTCATTCAAAGAATGTTTTACCAGGTTTGAAATGTGTTAATATAGATTTATATGAAAGTTGTGTGTATGGAAAACAAAAGAGAGTTTTCTCAAGGATGGGAAGCAAAAGAAAGAAGAGAAATTGGAGCTTGTGCATACGGATGTATGGGGACCATCTCAAGTATCTTCTCTCGGTGGCTCTTGGTACTATGTCACTTTTATTGATGATGAAACAATGAAGGTATGAATTTATTTCCTTAGGTAGAAATTTGATGTATTTGAAACTTTTAAGAAATAGAGAAGCTTGGTTGAGAATGAGACAAGTAAAAAGTTAAAATGTCTCAGATTTGATAATGGTGCTGAGTATTATAGCAAAGAGTTTGAAGATTATTGTTCCTCCAATGGTATTCATAGGTAGAAAATAGTTCCAAGGACTCCATACGAGAATGGAGTGGCTGAGCACATGAACAAAATGATAATGGAGCATGCACGAACTATGAGATTTCATGCTTGGCTGTCTTTAAACATGTGGGAAGAGAATGTAAGCACTGCTATTTATTTAATTAATAGAGGTCCCTCTAATCCTTTGGGTTGTGGTATTCCAAAGGAAGCATAGACAAGTAAGAAGGTGAGTTATTCTTTTCTCAAGACTTTTGGTTGTGAAGCATTTGCACATATAGATTCTAAAAATAGAACCAAACTTGATGCAAAATCAAAGAAATGTATATTTTTTGGATATGACATTAATGAATTTGGTTATAGGCTTTGAGATTTTGAAAATCTAAAAATTGTGAGAAGCAGGGATGTCATATTCAATGAGAAAGTGTTGTACAAAGACCAGTTGCAGCAACATGAGAAGAAAGAAAATGATTATGTAGTGCTAGATGATACACCAAACAACAATGTTCCAGTGGTTCCTCATGCTCCACAACAATAGCAACAACAAATACTACAAACTCTAGTGAATGTTAGACGATCTTCAAGGATAAGTAGACCTCCAGAAAGATTTTCTCCCTCTTTGTATTCTATTTTATTAACTAATACTGGTGAACCAGAATGTTATGATGAAGCTATACAAGTGGATACCAAGGTTGAGTGGGAGCATGGAATAGAAGAAGAAATGGACTACTTGCTGAAAAATTAGACTTGGAAATTATGCAAGTTGTCTACAGGTAAAAATGATTTACTAAACAAATGGGTTTATAGGCTAAAAGAGGAGGATGGAGGTAAGAAAATATTTAAAGCTAGATTAGTTGTAAAGGGATTTGCATAGAAAAATGGTATTGATTTTTATGTAATTTTTTCTCCTGTTGTTAAAATGACTTCTATTCTTATTGTTTTAAGTATTGTGGTTGTTGAACATTTCATTTAGATTGTTAAAACAACATTTCTCCATGGTGATTTGGAAGAGGAAATATATATGGAACAACCACAAAGATTTGAGGTCAAAGGTAAGGAGAAACTTGTGTGCAGATTGAAAAAAAGTCTATATGGCTTGAAGCAAGCACCTCAACAATGGTATATTAAATTTGATAGTTTTATGGCTAAGCAAGGCTACAGTCAGTGTAATTCAGACCATTGTGTTTATTTTAAGAGGTTAGATGATGATATCTACATTATCTTATGTTTATATGTTGATGATATGCTTATAACGGGGTCTAACATGGATCACATAAGGGAGTTAAAAAAATAGTTAGCAAATTCATTTGCTATGAAGGATATGGGGGCAGAAAAGCAAATCCTTGGTATGAAGATTACAAGAGATAGGAAAAATAGAAAATTGTTTTTTATCTCAGGCTGATTATGTTGAGAAGGTGTTGCAGAGATTTCATATAGAAAATGCAAATGCTGTTAGCACACCTTTGCCCAATCATGTTAAGTTGACTAAGGATATGTGTCCAAAGACACAAGAGGAGGAAGAAAAAATGTCCAAGGTATCATATGCTTTAGTTGTAGGTAGTTTAATGTACGCCATGGTATGCACACGACCAGATATTGCACATGTTGTGGGATTTGTTAGTAGGTATATGAGTCATCCCGGTGTTGAGCATTGGAGTGCAGTAAAATGGATTCTCAGGTACTTGAGAGGTACATCCAATAAATGTTTATGTTTTGGGGGATCTAATACTGATTTAAAAGGATATGTTGACTCAGATTTGGCAAGGGATATTGATACTAGGTGGAGTACCACATGCTATGTATTTATAGTTGGTGGGACAGCAATGAGTTGGATTTCTCGATTGCAAAAGGTGGTTGCTTTATCCACCACAGAGGCAGAGTATGTTGCTACAACAAAGGTGACAAAGGAGATGATATAGTTGCAAATTTTCATGGAAGAGTTGGAAAAAAAATAGGTTGAAAGTTACTTGTTTACAGATAGCTAGAGTGCTATACATCTTGCAAAGAATTTTTCCTTGCACTCTAAAACAAAACACATACAGTTGAGATATCATTTAATTTGGTCAGTATTGGAGGATGAACATGTCAAGTTAGACAAGATACATACAAATGCTAATCTAGCAGATATGTTTACAAAGGCGGTGACAAGAGAGAAGTTGAGCTCCTCTTCAGCTTTAGTTGGCCTTCAAGGTTGAATTCAGGTATAAAAAAGCAGCAGGGTCCAAGATACTTATTTCCAGTGGGAGTTGTAAGTGCAACAGTGTTGTCCAGGATTAGTCTCCAAGTGGGAGATTATGTTGGTGTGAAGCCTGATCAATCTCCAAGTGGTAGATTTTTGGTATGTGGTGACTGATCATGCTATACTATCACCGAAAAAGAAAACAAATTGACTTTGTAAAACCCTAATTTTGGAAGCTTCTAAAAAACTTGTTATAAGGGGTTGGGATGGGGGTTACAATATGTAGAAAAAGGAAATTATTCGTTAGATTGTAATATGTTTTGCACTGGATAATAAAATCATTGGATGACTATGGTTTTGTGGATGTAGCCTAGATTGGGTGAACCATGTTCAATTCTCTGTATTGTCTTGTTTCTGCTATAATTTTGTGTGTGTTTTATTTCTCTATTTTATTGATCAAATCTACATTTAACTGTTAGATATCTGCCTTCTAACCCTAACACTTCGTTCAAAGACAACTCATCAAAACTTTCTCCCTTCTCCAGAAAGGAAACAATTTGATTATCGTCATTGAAAATTTGCCAGTTATCTAAATTATCAAGAACACTTGGTCGAAAGACCAACTCAATGGTATAGGTAGAACCATGAAAATATTTATGCGGTATCAAGAGCATGGTTGAAACTACTAAAGAATTAGATTTGTCATTGTATTCCCTTGGAACTATAGATATATCAAAAGCATCAAATTCTTCAATGCAATCCCAAACAAGATTGCGATAATACCTAAGTCTGTCATTTTTTGTTTGATACAAATTCCTTACTTGACAAACTATCAACTTGGCATCACCTTGTGCATGAATATTTTTGACACCTTTTTATGTGCAACTTGCATTCCTAATAACAAAGCTTCATATTCAATAGTGTTATTAGTGTTATCAAACTATAGTTTGAAAGAGAAAGGGAAATTTTTCCTATGGGGGAAATAAAAACCATTCCTACTCTAGAACTGGTGGAAGAGAAACTACCATCAAACCCAAGTAACCAAACACCATTTGGATCACCAAGACCAACAACATCAAAATTTGTAGCCTCATCATCTGATGAAGCTTCATGATTTGAGGTTGACAAATCATTTGATGATGACTCATTTGTTGTTGAAAAAGAATCAACACTCTCCAACTCATGTCTTGTTGAAGATTCAACAAATTCTTCAGTTTGCAAATAATATGTTCCAACACTCGAAGACTCAAATAAAATTTAAGCCCTTGGATCAATAGATTGTGTTACTGAAAATTTTGACTCCCTTTCAAGAATCAATTTCTGCATTACGCCTTTCACAGGTATTTTGGCTTTAGACATGTCCATGTTCAACTCACCTTTGACATATTTATAGAAAATATGTCTAAGGAGAATTCCATAAGATGCTGGCACATTAGCTACTAGAATCGTCATCTTGATCTTCTTGTCAGGATATGTGACAAATGCATATTGTGCATCTTTTGTTTGTCCAATCAGAGGTACTTATTTGTTCTCCATGGAAAAAAAATGGATAAAAGTTTTTGTTAGATTCAAACCCAATTGGTCGGCATCACATTGTCTGATGCACCATAATCTATGACAAAATTGCTTAACTTAAAGCCATTAACAAGTAATGAAATAAAGAATGGATCAATACGTCCAGAGGTAGCTAGAGGGGTAGAAACAAGGTTATTCTATGGCATCTTGGGATTTGGGGCAATAGGAATATTAGGGGATAAATTCTTACTTGGAGTAATTCCTTTATCCTTTACGAAGTTTCCATGCCTGTCAAATTGGTTAGGATTTGCTTTGAGGTACTCAACTTCAGACATTTGGATCTTTGTTTTCTTGGCATGATCAATGATTTCAAAAGCTTGGAAATAATTTTGTAAAGTGGATGTAGTAACTTCACTAATAGGTTTAACAAAAGGTACACTAGTCTTAGGAACCTATAGATTGGCTTTTGGAATGATAGGAACTGACAGAGGGGGACGGGGAGCATTTAATTGTTTGTTTGCTACATTTTTTGGTTGCTAAGGCAGAGGAGATCCTCTTTTTGCAATGGTAACTGGTAGCTTCTCCTTTGTCAGTGGAGTAGTAGATTGAGTTTGATAAAGCTGATTTTGTTGTTTCTGTGTAAAGACAACATATGCATCCATCACCAAGTCCTCCTCATTAGATTCATTCGCCATTTTCAAATAGCCAATATTGGAGTCGCCAACTGATTCCATTTCTTCATGTTGAAAGAGATTAGCACTTTCTTCCATGGGATAATCTGACTGTGCATATTCATCTTGTTTAGCCTCACAATATTCGCTGCAGTATTAGTAGGTGGAGCTTCAAGTTCGAGTCTTCCTTCTGGTGTTGGAAGATGATTCTAACTTTTGTTTCTAGCATAGTTAGGAGAATTCCTTCTTGGAACATCCTTGTAAGTGTTGTTGTTGGAAACTTTCTTTTTCAAATCCAAGATTTCTTTCGCCAACCTTTGAACCATGTGATCAAAAAAATTAGAATTAGCATTAGAAGCAAAAGATCCTAACACTTGCATCTTGTTGTTCTTGTTGGTATTCATCCTTATTTCTCTAGCAAGGATCATGTCATCTTCTAGACTGGTAGCTAATTATTGAGCTGCTTCAACATTGGTGAGAGCATCCCTATGCAAGAAAAAACTTACTTTCGGGAGTTGCATATTGATGAAGAAGCACTTCAAATTATGATCTGTTGGTCTTGCCTCATTTGGGATTCTTGTCACTGGCTTATTAAACTTAGCCACTAACTCACGCATGGGTCTCTTTCCACATGGTTGTAAGTCATGCTAAAAAGGCATGTGCGTATTCAGCAGGTTTGAGCCTTTCTTCAAACTTGGTGTGAAGAGTGTTCCAATTAGTGATAGAAGCATCTGGAAGAGTATAAAACCATTAAGCAGCAACTCCTTGTAGAGATTCGATGAATAGTCTCATAACAACGTCTTCATGTTCTACACCAAGAACACCACAAACAATGTAAAAGGCAGCAATGTGTTCATTGGGATGTTGTTTTCCATCACCTAGATACTTTAGAATATACTTTCTCGAGACATGTGGAAGTTCATGCAGAGGTGTGGCCAAACTGAGGGGACTGAAAGCATTTCCCCAAGGTCCTGTAGATGGTGCAACCATGATATGTTGTACAATAGGTACTTGAACTGAAACTCTATGGAAAATAGAGGATTCACTTGAAAGAGGAGATCTTAGTCTTTGTGGAGGATAAATTGCAGTGTGTTGCAATGGTGACCTTACTCATGGAGGAGTAGGTGGAGTATTATGTTGCAACAAGTCTTGAAAAAATGGATCCACTACTCCTTGAGCCCTCAATCCTCATGTATAGATTCTAACTGCCATAATGTAGATGGAAATAAGAGAGATATTAAAAATAACAATACACAAGATCACAATAAGATACTAGAAAAATTATTCACTTCAATCAAAAGTGTGAGGCTTTAATTGTGTGTTTTGTTCCCCAATGAAGTCACCAAAAAATTGTTGGGTGAAAATTATTAATCCCTTTTTAACAAATTACAAAACTTGATTTCAGCCACAACTTCATGAGATACAATCTCTGCTCTCAGAAAGGGGAGGCACCCTTCTTATTGCTTATTGAAATTAAGTAAAACTAATTATTGTATTCATAATAATGTACACTATGATTAAGAGATGGGGGCGTGTCACATTCATAATTCTCTTTTTTTTTAAAGAATATGTTTTACAATGCTTCACAGTTTTAAGTTCCTGATTCGATACAACTTCAAACGAAAAACAAAAGGAGTAATTCCAATATTCCTATCTTTTCAAAGCAAAGACTAAGAATACCAGCATGATAAGGATAAATGATAAAACAAGAAAAGATCACGAAGGCACAAAGTCATTCTGTAGCTTTCACCAATGAATCCTTTGAGATATGTAACCAACATTGTATTAGAAGCACAAAGTCTAGTAGATACTCCACAATAGATCCACGGAAAACATGAATGAATACAAGAAAAAAGTCATAAAGAATTCACCAATAGTATTCAATCATTATCACAAATTCGAATAAAGAGTGTAACTCAAAGTGTACACGGATTTACTCAAATCCCTTCAAATCTCATTCACTAATCACTACCAATTTCAATTAAATCTAAAAGATAATCAATTCCAACACAAATTTGGTATGAAACTCACTTCTTTATTGATCAAAATAGATTCACAAAGATGAACACAAAGTTTCATGTATTTTCTTCTCAAATGGGCAACACTTTGTTGCAAAAAGATAAAAGATTAAAATTACAAAATAATCCTCTCTTACTTATAGATGGGAGAGGAGAGCAAATCAAGGAAAATCAAATAAGTGAATCTAGGAAAATATCACCTAACAAGTTGACTTATTAAAAAATGTTGTCCACCATTATAGGAAAACATCCTTTTTTTTACATGTAATTACATCTTAGAAAATGACATGTAAGATGTCGAGAACTATTTACAAAATGCATAAATGAAAGCATAAAACTATCTAACACTGGAGATGAAAAGAAGTCTTTATGGTTCCTTGCATTGGGCGTGGAAGTCTTCATATTTCTTCTTTGTCTCTAGCATGAATGCCTCATTTGGACCAACTATATAATCCACAATGGTGTGAACTCTTGTGATTGATCTTCTTGTAGCGAGAAAATTTTCTTGCATCTTTCTAGATGCATCTTGAGACAGTGAAGAGAAAGTCATACATCACATATGGTGGGCATGAAAGTCTTTGAAACACCTTCATCTTCCACTTGCTTCATGACAACTTCCTTGAATATTTGAGTTATCACACTGATTGGGAGGAAAGTATGATCATCCTCAAGGAGCTTACCTGGTAACTCCTCAATTCCATTCACTAGGATAACACGATGTCCTTCGACATCTTCTTGTACTTGGTGGATGTCTTCAATAAGAGATTTGATCACTTGTATGTGGTGTTTGAGAGATTCCCTTACCTCCACATACTTCTGTTTGTCGGGAATTACCCCAACTTTCACCAACTTACTTAGCTTTGTCTCTTTCATTTGTGACCAAAATGTGAGACATCTTTCCATTTCTTTTTGCTCTTCAGAAAGTATATTTTTTTCTTTATCAAGCTCTAATTTCAGCTTGGCTATTTGAGCAGTCTTCTCATTTCCAACAACTATGACTTGTGAGCCATGTTCTATCATTTCATCAATGAAATCATATAAGACCTTACCCTTGGAGGAAAAAATTTCCACCTTTTTCACCGTTGGTTCCTTAGTGTTCACCATGGCTATAGGTTGTACATTCTCGAAAGAGCCTGCAATATTCCACAAAACTATTGCATAACGCTCAGATTTCTCCTTATACATATTTCTGGCCTGCTCCATCTTATCAAGCCTTCATGCTAATGCATCTAGGACAACTTGTGCATCTTCCTTTGCACATGCATTTGTTACTTTTCTAAGTTGGACTCTTGTGATAGTGTAATCCTCCATGTTTACATCACCTTCTTCTTGTATGGGTAGACCAATCTCTACAAAATTTTGACCAAATTTGTTAACATGAAGCCTTGAATGGACTTTTTCCTTTTTCTTCCACTTGGATTTTGGAGGAGCTATCTCTTCAAGATCAAGCTCATATGGGGAAATCATTTGTTTCTTTCGCTTTGATACTTGAGAGATTAGCCAAGGAGGAAGGGAGGAAGTATATGCTTCTTGACTTATAATCAACTCTTGTGTTGCAACCACTTTTGTAGGAATGGTTGTTATTGTGACAATTAGAGTAGTATCAGTCATGATAGGTCCAGTGGACTGCAAACCAAATGGATCCTGCAAAGAATCATTCATAAACCTATGAAATTCAACCTCTGAAGAGATATCAAAATATGGAGATGACAAACTAGGAATGAATGAGGTAGAAATTGACAAGAAATCAACAGTTTGTAAGTTGGAAAGTGTAGGAGGAGGGGAAAGTACAGTTGATATTGTAGGGGGAATGGAAACATTCACTACATCTGAAATTGTTGTAGGAGGAGGTGAGGTAGGAAGAGGAGGTGGAGGAGTAGTTGGATTGGAAGGAGTATGAGAAATATTGGTAGTAACAGGCGATGATGTTTGGGGAAGATCTTCAACAATATTCTCATGGTTTGAGATAGAGGTTGTTCATCATCATGCCTGAGTTCCTCCTCATTACCTTCTTTTTCAACTTCATCTTCTTTAGATTCTTCCTCATTAGATTCTTCTGATTCTTCATCCTCATTCTCTTCTTCTTGAGATGATTGTTCCTTAGAAGTAAGCTCCTTTCCTTCTGCATGTGTTTGTTCATATTTTTTTGCCTCTTGTTCTTTAATTGTTTGTGTAGCACTCTTACCAAAGGTGAACTTGATTTTAGGACCTCTTTGGGAAGAAGAGGGAGTAGCCGCATGTTTTTTTTTGTGGTGTTCCTGCTATTGGTTGGTTTCTCCTTGTAGTGCTTCTCCTTTTGATTTGGTCCTAAAAGATTTCATTTGGAAACCATGTTTATGCAACCATTCTGTTGTGTTGTGTAATATGGGAGCAAGCCTTTCTCTTATAGAGACACTTTCCTTTTTAGACCATTGTATTGGAGGTAAGGGCCTCCTAGCAATCTCATCTTCTTTTGCTATGCCCTTAATATTAGTTTACATCGGGTTATGAATAGTCAGCTTGTGGCTATCTTAACTCTCTATTAAGTCATAATATCATTAGTATATTGTTATTTAGTTGTTTAGGTCAGCCTAAGACTTATATAGGTGTGTCTAAGTTGGCCAAGGTGATATGCTAGGCATAAATAGGTATATATAGGAGGTTGTGAGTCTTATTTCATCATCAAGTTGCGAAGAGTGTTCTCATTAGAGATATTTGGAGGTTTTCCCCCTTGAAGTGGCTTCTTATTCTCAGTTATTATCAAATATTTGTAGCATACTTCATATCATATTTTTCTTTTGTGCAAGTTATTTCATAACAAGTGGTATCAAAGCACGTTCTTGGCACTATAGAGGCAAGGTTTTTTCTCAATTTTGGAGGCAATTTTGGGAAGAGAATATCTTTCAGATTTTGGATTTTTTTTTTGATTTTTAAAGGGTTTTTGAAGAACATATTAAAGAAGCTACAATACAGATTTTAGAAGAATTGGAGTAGAATTAAATGAATTATTACAGAATTAGGGTTTCTACTAAATATTTTTTGAATCTGCATATTTTGCACATCTTGTCGAATTGGAGTCTAATTTTAATTGGGTTTTTGAAGACATACTAAAGGAGATTACAATAAAAATTTTGGAGGAATTGGAGCAGAAATAAGAAATTTATTGAAAAATTAAAATTTTCACAATTTTCACTCCCCACGTTGCAAATTTGCTTCTTTCTTGTAGATTTTTCTAGGTGAGAGTTATTTTGGCCCTAGTAAGTTACAATAATTTTTTTAGAGAATTTAAGTTTCATTTGTGTTATTTATTTCAAAATTAGTGGTTCCCATCATGACGAGGCTTGCAACAAAGGGAAAAAAGAATGTTGTCACTCTGGGGAAGACTCCTAATAAGGATGGGGTAACAATAGAGGATATTACTCCTAATGAGGAAATCAATAAGGTCAAGAAAGACATTTCCTCAATGAAGATGGATATGTGTGACTTAAGAGGAGATATATCAGACATACGAAACATGTTAAGCACCTACATGTCTGAACCAAGAAAGGAGTTCTCAAGCGACCGAGGTGAAAATTCTAGGTCAGCTAACATTAACACAAGCTTTAGTACTCCTATGGGATCTAGGAATTTATTTCCAAAGGTGGATCCTCTAACATGGATAAACCAAATGGAGATTTTTTTTGAAGTACACCAAATCCCAAATGGACAAAAGGTCACAATGGCTTCCCTATATCTAGAACTAGGTCAATTCATTTGGTATCATTGGCTTTGCACTCATCGAAGGAAAAAGGGGCTCACCGTCTCATGGTCAATTTTTACAAAGGAGCTCCAAGCACAATATAGCAATAGCGTGATAGAAAACTTCTTCAGCCAGCTGGCTAAACTTCAACAAACAGGATCAATGAAGGATTATATTCAGCAATTCCAAAATCTATCCTTAAAAATGGATACAATTATGGAGGAAAACTTGAATGATTTATTCTTGGGGGGCCTCAAGGATCACATTCAACATGAGGTACACATGTTTAGCCCTAGCTCCATAAATGAGTCTTTTATCTTAGCACACAGGGTAGAGGAGAAGTATTTGATTCCTAAGAAGCAAGGGGCTAATGTGACAAGAGAGAAAGGATATTCAACACAACCTACTAGGTTGAATCCATAAAAAATTGATGAGAAAAGAGAAAAAGGTTTGTGTTTCAATTGTGATAGCAAATACAGTTGAGGACATAAATGCAGTGAAAAGAAATTGTTCTATATTGAAGGTCCAAGTGAGGAAGAAGAGGAGGAACCCATACTAGAGAATGAAAGGGAGTCAAATGAGTAATCACATGATTCTAAACCAATCATTTCTTGTCATGCACTCTTAGGTTTCAGTGCTCCACAAACTCTCAAGGTGGTGGGGTTCTTAAAGAAGCATAAGGTAACAGTGTTGATCGACTCAGGTAGTACTCATAATTTCATCAACAAAAATTTAGCTACTTGTCTATTTATATATCCAGCTCTAGAGTTTCAGGTTTTGATTGTAGATGGTGGTATAGTTAGTTGTTCAAGGAAGTGTCATAGCATTAAATTATCCATGGGATATTATCATCTTGATACCCCAATGTATGTGATATCCATGGGTGCATCAGATATTGTTTTGGGAGTACAATGGCTTACTACATTGGGAACGATTGAGATGAACTTCCAAGAACTATTCATGAGATTTCAATCAGAAGGAAGGGTAGTAGAGCTAAGGGGGTTGAAGGAAAAATCCCCACAAATGGTAAGCTCTCATCAAATGAAAAATTTTCTTAAGAAAGGAGTGGATGGATTTTTGGCCCAGCTATGTTCATTAGAAGTCTCTCAATCTAATGCTCCTACTTATCCAAATTTGCAAGCTATAATTGATTGTCACTGAATTGTTCTTGGATTTATGCCTAAGGAATTCCTCCTAAGAGGGATCATGATCATGCCATATAGTTAGTTCCAGGGAGCCAACCACCGAACATCAGGCCTTACAGGTATCCACACATACAAAAGAGAGATAGAAAAAATTGTTGAGGAGATGCTAGAGGCAGGAATTATCAGGCATAGCCAAAGTGCTTACTCCTCACCTGTGGTGATGGTATGTAAGAAGAATGATACTTGGCACATGTGTCCATATTATAGAGTGCTCAACATGTACACCATTAAAGATAAGTTTCCTATTCCAGTCATTGATGATTTTCTATATGACTTAAATGGAGCTATGTATTTTACCAAGTTAGATCTTAGATCTGGTTATCACTAAATTTGGATTAAGGAGGAAGATATTTGTAAGACAACATTTCAGACTCATGAGGTCATTATGAATTTTTGGTGATGCCATTTGGTCTTACCAATGCACCATCTACATTCCAAAGTTTGATGAATTCCATTTTTAAGAAGTTCTTGAGAAAGTTTGTGTTAGTATTCTTTGATGATATATTGATTTATAGCAAGACTTGGGAAGAACATTTGCAACATGTGGATCAAGCATTACAAATACTTGAAGATCATAAACTCTATGCTAAGCCATCCGAGTGTGCTTTTGGTCTTAAGGAGGTGGAGTATTTGGGACACATAGTTTCACATGGAGGAGTAAAGGTGGACCCAAACAAAATTAAGGCTATCATGGAATGGCCTATTCCAAAAACCATTAAGAAACTAAGGGGTTTCTTGGGATTGATAGGGTACTATAGAAGATTTGTGAATAATTATGGTCATATAGCAGCACCTCTCACCACTCTATTGAAGAAGGATTCTTTTCATTGGAACGAGTCTTCCAATACATCATTTGAGAGATTGAAGGAGGCTATGTGTACAACTCTAGTGCTTGCCACTCCTGACTTCACCAAGGAATTCATTGTGGAATGTCATGCTTCTGTAATTGGGTTAGGAGCAGTGCTCATGCAAGAAGGTCGACCAATTGCTTTTAAGAGTCATCAATTAAAGGGTAAGAATCAACTAAAACCTATTTATGAGAAAGAAATGCTAGAAATCCTCCATGCAATTAAACAATGGAGGCCTTATCTATTGGGTAGACACTTCAAGGTTAAGACAAATCATGATAGCCTAAAATATTTTGTGGAACAAAGACTATCTTCTGAAGAGCAACAAAAATGGGTCACTAAGATGTTAGGATATGACGTTGAGATTGTATATAAGAAAGGGAAAGAAACTATTGTAGCAGATGCACTTTCAAGGAAGGATGAGAAAGATGAAGCCTTATTGTGTGCCCTTTCAATATTACAAGAAAATTTGGTGGAGGAAGCCAAAGGAAAGTGGCAAAATGATGTTGCAACAAGTAATCTCATCGAACAATTAAAAAGTGATCGTAGTAGTTCAGATAAGTTTTGTTGGAAGGGAGATACTCTTTGGTATAAAGAGCATTTGTAGTCTCTAGTGGGTGGTCATTTAGGATTTTTAAAGACATATCATCGAGTCAAGCTAGATTTTTTTTGGGAAGGGCTAAAAGGTGATGTTCAAAAATTTATGGCCGTATGTTTGGTTTGTCAAAGGAATAAAGGGGAGAAAATTAAGACACTAGGTCTCTTGCAACCCTTATCTATTCCTAGCCAACATTGGGAAGAGGTATCCATGGACTTCATCACAGGGCTTCCCAAATCTAAAGGTCATAATGTCATCATGGTAGTAGTTGACCGCCCCACTAAATATGCACATTTCATTGCATTATCACATCCTTTTACAACATGTGCAGTGGCAAAATATTTTTTAGAGAATATCCAAAAGGTACATGGTACACCTAAGGTTATGGTTAGTGATCGTGATCCTATCTTCACTAGTCACTTTTGGAAAGATTTATTCTCATGTTTGGGTACTCAATTGGCTCATAGCTCTTCATACCACCCTCAATCAGATGGGAAAACTGAGGTTGTTAATAAGTGTTTGGAAGGATATCTACGTTGTTTCACTTAAGAGAAATAGTCTCAATGGGTCGATTGGCTACCACTTGTAGAATGGTGGTATCACTTCTTTTCATAGCTCATAAAAAATGTCTCCATTTTTGGCACTTTATGGATATCATCGTCCTTCCATCACATCATCAATAAAGGCATAACCAAGAGTTCAGGCAGTAGAAGACCACTTGCTTTATCAACAACAAGTACTTTCAAGACTCAGGGAGAATTTAGCCATGGCCCAAAATCGAATGAAACAACAGGCATACCAACATCATAGTGAAAGAAGTTTTGAAGATGGGGATTGGGTCTTCTTGAGATTGCAGCCTTATAAGCAAATCTCAATAAAGTAATAAAAAAAGAATAATAAGTTGTCTCCAAGGTATTATGGTCCATACCAAATCATGCAAAAGATCAGTAGTGTTGCCTACATGCTAGAGTTACCACCAACAACAAAGATAAATCTAGTTTTTCATGTTTCCTATTTGAAGAAGGTAATTGGGCATGATATTCCCACTCAAACAACACTACTAGAGCTCGATGAAGAAGGAAGAATCATTTTGGAACCAGAGTACATTCTTCAAACACGCACAAAGAAGCTGAGGAATAGAACTCTCATTGAGTATCTCATCCAATGGAAGAATTTACCAGTTGAAGATGCCACATGGGAGGACGAGGAGTTCATTCAAAAGAATCCAAACTTGGTTAGCATTGAGGACAATGCTTCTTTGAAGAAGGGGGGCATGCTATGCCCTTAATATTAGTGTACATCGGGTTATGAATAGTCAGCTTGTGGCTATCTTAACTCTCTATTAAGTAATATTACCGTTAGTATATTTTTATTTAGTTGTTTAGGTCAGCCTAAGACTTATATAGGTGTTTCTAAGCTAGCCTAGGTGATATCCTAGGCATACATAGGTATATATAGGAGGTTGTGAGTCTTATTTCATCATCAAGTTGTGAAGAGTGTTCTCATTAGATATATTTGGAGGTTTTCCCCCTCGAAGTGGCTTGTTATTCTTAGTTATTATCAAGTATTTGCAACATATTTCATATTATATTCTTCTATTTTGCAAGTTATTTCATAAAATCTTCATAAGTAGAGTTTATGATGTCGCTAGGATCTTTGAAATCCTCTGGTAGATCAGCTACACCTAGATCTTTGTTCTGCTCTACTGTCAACTTGCAAAAATCCATTCTGTAGATGTCTTCTCCATCTCCATAGTCCACCCATGTCTTCAAAGTGATAAACATGTCAATGATATTTCTTTAGTTTCCTCTTCACATCTTAGTAGTCAAAGTTAAATCTATATTTATATGTTCTTATAGTCATGATTTGCATTTCTGTAGCGACTGAATTTGCTTTTGTACACTATGAATGGTATATCTCCCAATTGTCAGTGGAAACATGAAACCTGGCTTGTGTATTCTCTGGTATTCTTTGTGAACTGAGATCAACTATCTGCATATCTCCATTAGTATCCACTTATTTGAGGGATATCTAGGCAACATGTATGGACACCTAGTATAGCAACCTACTCTTATATAGGTGAAAGTTGGAAATTTCTAAAAGATACAACCAACCTTACTTACCATTTGTAGGCTTCATCCAATACTCTTTTCTTTTTAAGAGTCAGATCAAAAGTGAATAGGAGGGGTGCAAAGAAGGAATCTATGACTCTTCTGAAATGACGAAGAATTTCTCTTAATTTCAATTGATAATAGAACTCATACACATGTACAAAATGTCTATTCCCCTTTATAGACAACCCTGGAAATTGCCTCATTACTACAACAACATATACCAAATAGGAAGTCATGTAAAATTTTAGAGTAGTTGGCACATTGATCAATTGTTCATGGATTTCATCACTTATTTGAGTTCTCCAATCAATATGTGCTTTCTTTCTCCTGATGATGTAGATGTACTAATACATCCAATCTTGAAAATTACATGAAACAAGCAATCCCTTAACCCCGCTTAGGAGAGTAATCATATCCCTGAGATCCGCTTTGAAATCACTTCAAGGAAGCCCTTTAGGCCATTTTGAGATAGTAGGCCTTGGAGTTTTCAGCCATTGAGTATTAATCAATGTTTTAGCTTTGTTGGGATCACTATCATAGACCTCCTGTGTCTGCTGAATTGAGAATTTTGTATATTGTTCCATGTGTGGAACCTAGAAAACAATATCAAAGAATTCAGGATCTAATCTCATCATGACTTGTCCCAAGGAATCTCTTACACTTCTGTCATCTCAAATGTAATGAGATGCAACTTGGAGAACAAACTCAATATTATGAGTAGAAGTTGGGAATGTAGATACCAAGTGCAAGTTGCTATGAACAATGGATCTCAAGTTGTCCTCTAAGGGATTTTGCTCAGTTCTTTTTACAAAATATTCTAGGTCTTGATGACCAATTTCAGTGTCTTTGATTTCATGCACCTTTGAGATTACCACAGTCCATGGAAAGACATCCTAATATTTGTATTTCATATTTCCCTCCTTCTTAGAAGAAAATAGAGGCTTTTTTGCTATCATCTAAAAATACCAAGACGAAGGAATATCACCTTCAAGGATCACCTGATGAGATCTTGATAGGAACTACAAGAATAATGGATTAGCAGATGTTAGGAGAAAATGCAGTGTTGGAAAATGTGAAGCAAGCAGACAATTTGGAGCAACCGCAAATGAGCTATAGATCATGAAAAATGGAGCATTAGCGAAGAAATGAGGTTCAGAGAAAAAATGAAGCGATTTCAGAGCGTTATTGTGGAAAACTATTTTCTATGTAGGAGCACTAAAAATCAGTGCTCCTACTTCTTGAGAAGTCATTTGCATGTAGTGGCGCTGATTTTTAGCACTCCTACATGTATTTTTCTTTGGGATAGAAAATAAGTGTTAAAGTGCTAAAAATCAACACTGGTGCATATGTGGGAGGGACTATAGTTCATGCTCGGGTGCTAAAAATTAGTGCTCAAGCATATCACTTTCGCTTTTGGAGTTAGATGTACAAGTGAAATTTTTCACCGCTTTGGCATTTTAAAATAAGTCACTCCATGTAGGAGCGGTGATTTTCACCACTCCTACATCTTGGAGTTAGGGAAAATCTTTAGAGTAGTGGCAAAATTTTTTACCGCTTTAACAATCTAGGGGAAGGTCTTCAATGTTCAAGCAGTGAGAAATTCCGCTTGAACATTGAGAGGAATGATCTTACAAAAACATTGAAGCTTCAATATTTTAACTTGCTAAAACTAAAATCTTCACTGCTTTGATGAGTAGGAAAACTCGGCGAGGATTGACGGAAAGGCATTTAAGGAAATGCATGGAGAGAAACATACCTAGAGAAATGAAAGCAAAGTGTGCAAAACAAAAACAAAGAAAAGCAGGGCAAGATTAATGGAAGGGCTACAAAGTCAGAAAAAAAGAAAAAAGAATGCATTGAAACCCTAACAAAGAAAACATATTGAGCGAGGTCGAATTAAAATAAATAGGGCTGAAAATAAAGAGAAGGAAAAACCATGACAAAGAGGGAGGAAAAGCTATCAAACATGTGAAACCCTAGCTTGAATTCTTGGAAAATCCTTAGACATCGATCAACTGGAGGTTGGAGAGCGATCACATAAGGGAGAGAGAATGGCGGATAGAATGAAGAAAGATTAGTCTAAAAATACTTTATTAAGTCATTCAGAAAAGACCATTAATGCAACTCAAGTTACATTAATTATGGCAAACATAATGGAAAAAAGATGCACTAGCAGTGAAAATCACCACTTGTGCATGTAATAGACTTGGGAAAAAGAGAAATGCACTAGCTGTGAAAATCACTGCTTGTGCATCTTTTGGCTAGGTGTGAAGTGTAGGAGCTGTTATTTTCACCGCTCCAACACTTGGAGTTGGTTTTTCTAACTTAAGGATCATGTAGGAGCACTTAAAATCAATGCTCTGACATGATTGGAAATTTGACTAACTCCCAAGGATTAGGGATCGACAAAAATACTTGTTTGGAAGCTCTTCTTTCTGCTAGTGCATTTCTCTTTTGGCTAGGCGCGAAGTGTAGGAGCTGTTATTTTCACTGCTCCAACACTTGGAGTTGGTTTTTCTAACTTAAGGCTCATGTAGGAGCACTTAAAATCAATGCTATGAAATGATTGGAAATTTGACTAACTCCCAAGGATTGGGGATCGACAAAAATACTCGTTTGGAAGCTCTTTGAAAGACAAAGGAGGGGGAACGCTCAAATAGACTGTTTGAGGTTTTGGACTATGCATCAAGGTGAATCAAAATTTTCCTTTTTTTGCATGCTTGAAGTACATGGAATTATGAAATAGACAAGTTTTGTAGGGGGTTATCTTGTGAATAAAACACTGCTAGATTTGAGGATAACATGATGACACAATTCTCTTCTTCTTCTTGTATCGGTTCCACTTTTTTAGTTGGTGTCAATGTTGTAAGAGGATTTTTCATTCCTATTTCAGTTTGCAAACAATTTTTTGATTGTAAGTTAGCTTTGATTGTGTAAACCTTATTGTTGTAAGCATACTTTACTAGATGATGTAACGTTGAAGGCACCACATTCATTGCATGAATCCAAGGTCTACCCAAGAGAAGATTATATGAGAGCTCTTGAGGCATAACATGAATAGGAGTTTGCAATATTACCTTTTCTGCTTTAATAGGTAATTTTATCACACCAAGCGATTGTTTTCCCATATTATTAAATCCACAGATAGGTAAAGAATTAGGTTGAATTTGACTCTTGTTGACTCCAATCTTGTCTAGAAGGATTATACTACAAACATTGAGTTTTAAACTATTATCAATTCAAGGGTACACCTTATGCCACATTGATTAATAATAACTACTATCATCAAAGCCTCATTTTGTTTTTCATTTTTAATGGAGGTAACTCATCTTGATGAAAGGTAATGTCTAAGTTGACCAAGTTCATACCTTGAATTAGAGTTGATATATCATTTGGTTGCACACTAGGAGGGGTAAAAACTTATTGTCAAGCATTTTGAAACATACTATGATAATTAGGTGAAGCTTGAATAAGATCCCATTGTTGATATGAGGATATCAGTATGGGCCGAATTACACTTGATCCATGGAGAATCAAAGCATAATGGATACACCAATACTCGAATCTCAACAAGATTGATAAAAAAGATTAAAACTAAAAAATTCATCAAAACCTAACATACTAAATTATGAAAGCTATCAAAACATCTACTCTAATCCATTCAAAATTTATCTTGTTTTGGAATTGGTGTTGTGTTGATGTGGACCGATGACCCTTTCCCAATCCTGTGATAGTGAGCTTGTTTCAGTCGATTCTATGGAAGAGAATCAATGAAACCATGGTGTTTGGTGTATGAAAAACCTAAATTATGTAAAAATAAACATGATACAAACTAATTAAACATTATTTTATGCTAAATGATAAAGATATACAAATTCTAAGCTAATTCTAAGCTAAAAGATTCAAAACCCTAATTTATAAACAACCTAAGATGGATGCATGGAAGCTATTAATGGAAGCTTGAAGCTTTTATGCAATGAAAATGAGCTAAAACAAGCTAAAAAGTGAGTAAAAGATGAGTGAGTATGTGAGTAAATTTAACAACATAAGTTTGCAATAAAAGATGGATCCATTTGTCTCCAAATAGTGATCTATTTATAGGAGAGCAAATGAGGAATAGATAAAAATTATTAATCATTGGTTCAAGATGAAGGAGATGAGAGGCATGGATCATGGATTCTCATCAACAAATGAGAATGCAAGATTAAAGTAAGTCAAGGGATCACAATTTCCTCAAACAGACACACTTTTGACCTATTCACACAGGTCAAAGGTAACTTGTTTAGGAGGTTAAAGGGTTAACCTGCTTTTGAAGCTAAGTGAGTTGATTGGAGGAAAGGGGATATTCCTTAGAATATTCCTTTAGGGCAAGGAAAAAGATATTTTACAAATTAAAACAAAGTTTTAATTGTGCAAAAAGGATAAAGAATATTCCATGGGAATATTCCCTTTGATTAGAGGAAAACTAGTTTAATTGCTAATTAAACAAGGTTTAATTTATGCAATTAGGGAATTAGAAAAATTAAAAGATATTTATTAAATTAGATGATTTAATAAATAGAGGATGGGATGAAATGGTATTTAATTAAATAAGTTAGGTTTATTTAATTAAATAAGATGACTTAGGAGATAAAATTAAATATTTTGATCTTTTCAATTTAATGAGATGAAGTGTTAGTGTGAAAAGAGGTGAATTAACCCAATTTAATTAATTAGGCCAAATAGATGAAAATGATGTAATTAATTAATTAGCTAGGATAATTAAATTAATTAAGCAAAAAGAGGATGGATAAAGAGGAAATGATAATAAATCCAATTCGAGTGTATGACATTGATTAAGACATTTTTCAATGTTTAAATTTTTCCCCTCTTTGAAGCGAGGTACTTGTTGATTCGGTTCAAAGAAGAACGCTTTTCAAATTAAAAATGCTACCCAAATAAAAAAAAAAATTCTAATTTTTTAGATGCCCCAGCAAAAGGATAAAGTTGACTCCCTACCCCCTTGAGAAATTAGGTAGAAATTTTGAATTTTGGGTTGATTTCTCAATAAAGGTTCAAAAGTTGCCCCAAGGGTTTAGATAGGTTCTGGGATGCAAGAATAATGCCAAAAATGCAAAAAATGATGCAAAATTAGGTCTTAATTGGAAAAAGTGATGAAAATGATAATAAACCCCATTAAAAAGGTTAAATTAGGGCAAAAAACCCTAATTTTCTAGCTTAAATAAGTCAAGAGGGGTCGTTTTCAATTCATTTGTGCATTCTCACTTAAGGAATTCTTACAATTTGAGCTCTGACCTTTCGATGAAATGGTGTGTCGTGAGCTTCCTTGATACATTTCTGATTGAGTTTGTGAGTTCCAGCGGCTTCCAGACACAGGACCACCTGTATGTGATTCAAAACCTAATTTGAAATTTGAAATTTCAATGTATTTATTAGGCATTAGAATTTAGGATTTGGCAGTGTCACTATCTAGCGACACCCAAAATTCAATCGACAATCCCCAAATGATATATAGTGACACACATGTCTAGGGAAACCCTTTTCTAGATTTGATTTTAGGGTTTCAAATTTTAAATGGCGACATAGTTGTATCAAGCGACACACTTGCCGATTTGAAAGTTAGGGTTAGGTTAGGCCAAATTCTAAATAGTGACACCATCTTGTATGGTGACACATTTGTCAATTTGAATTTTGAAATGCATTAGGCATTATTGTTTGAGTTTTGAATATAGCAACACATTTGTAAATAGCGACACATTTGTGATTTTTGAGCCAAAAATTCCAAATAACTTCAAATTTTGATGATTTCCTAACGTCATGCACTTTATGGGTGCAGGTCTTCCCACCATTGATATCAAGAGAGAACAAGCCCACAATTCTTGATAGATTGGGTGGTCTATCAGAGTTACGCTAGGAGCACTTGGGAGAGATTGAATTTTGGTACATCACATAGGCATCAGTTGTGAGGACATACTTTGCTATGATGACAACTCTATGTGAGAGATGGCACAGTGAGACCTCGTCCTTTCACCTTTTGATGGGGGATGTAGCAATTACCTTGGAGGACGTGTGGCAAATATTATAGTTTCCTATCCATGGTGATCGCATGATTTATGATCTTGATACCAGATTTGATGCTTGTTTAAAGGTGATGGAGATGAACCAGATTATATTGGTCACCTCGTAGATTGACTTAGAGACATATAGAGGTCAGGTGCCAACATTCAAATTGATAGTTGCAGCCATCATTTCAGGTTTGGTGGCTCCGGATAGATGCGGCCGATTTTTCAATCCAGGATGGGACTTAGCATGGCAGCGAATGTTGTACAGGAGGAATCTTTTTGCATGGAGGCCCGTGATGTTGGCCTACCTATATCATGATTTGTGTGACTCTGTTTATTGTGATGGGAGAGCCCTCAGTGTAGGTGTTACTCTTCTTCACATTTGGGCATGAGAGCACATTGCCATTCTTCGACCCATTATACAGATGGCGGACATGGACCCAAATGATCTCGTCGTATGGAGATACCGAGGTGATATCACACTTAGGCACACATGACAGATTGGGATCTTATACTAGAGATGGGTGATTAACAATATGACCGTGTTCCAATGGTGACCATGGCTTCAAATGTCGGTTTGGTTTGATGATGTACAATAGCTCTACTTTGCTAGATAAACCCGTTATATGCAAGGTCGAGAGCATACTATGATCAAGCAGTACCTTCCTGATAGAGTAGCCAGATAGTTTGGCGATGTACAAGACATACTCGATGATGCTTACAGGGCCATTTTTTTGAGATCAACTAGAGAGGTTTCCACATGGGGATCGATGATTCTTGCTGTAGAGGTCATTGAGAATTTCCACTAGTTGGTTGCCCAACCTTGGGCATATGATTAGGGTTAGCCTATTGCACAAATCACTCCAGCTTACAATGCATAGTTCATCCAACCACAATGACTTATAGATCCTGTAGGTGCTCCTCCTAGAGGGAGGCCACGAGGTAGAGGTGTCAGGGGCAAGGGATAGGGAGGCCAGGATGGCCATGATGAACAAGTTTGGGGGATCCTCCAAGGGAAAGTAGCCTCTTCAACAGCCTCCAGTAGTGCAACAACAACTAGTACCACCACCACCACCACCAAATGCATGAGACACACAGAAACAAATAGCTATAGTAGTAGGTGCAGGCATTGATGAGTGAGCAGGATCAGGCCCGCCAGGAGGTTTTGGTTGTGACTGTTGAGCAAGACTAGGCTTGACACTAGGTGGTCGTAGTGATATCCGAGAGAGATGCAACACTATAGAGAGTTCAGGTTGTCACCGGGGAGAGAGATCAGGAGGTTACGAGGTGACAACAAATCGAGGCTCTAATGACAACCACACATGGTTGAACTATTTCAGTATGGTTATATAGAGAGGCTATCATGGAGGCTACATATTATAGGCAACATTATCATAGAGATGTTCTAGTGGCTCTTCGACATTCTAGTTTTTCTTAGCACAGTGATGCGCATCCCCATGTAGAGGATCATTTTGAGTGGCAGGCTAGAGAGGGTAGCAGCCACTAGGGCTAGCTTTTTGATGTATAGATACTTTTTTTTATTTTTCCCCATTCTTTATACTCATATACGTTCATGGGCTCCTTTTTGATAGCCTCGTGGATATTGTACTTATCATCGATGTACATACACTAATCCATATTTTGTACCATGACACATTTTTTTGATATATATATGATACAGATACAAATGATTTACGCTATGATGTGTTGACTTTATTTCAAGATGTATGGATGCATTTACTGTTATGTCTATGTGATATGCAATGATATAATATTGATGGATGATTATGATATGCAGATGTTAAATGATATGGATGCATTTCTTTTTGTATATTTTTGATGATGATGTATGCATATGGATGTATGGATGCAAATTCTTATGATATGCAACGATTTAAAATGCTTGGAATAACAAATTTATATTATTCATCACAACTCAAATGATAATGCCGAATGCATTGATGTGATATGCAATGATTATGCTGATGTATGATTATGATTTATGATATGATTATGAGATGCATATATGCTAATGGTTTGTGGATGCAAGATGGATGCATTGATGATGTTTTGGTGTTTCATGAAACCAGGTTAGCATGGAGAAAGATAGAAGAATAAAGAAAGAATAATTGTCACTGTTGATGATTGCTTCAAAAGATCCAACAAGTCCTTGATCCATTGATACTTTATTAGAGATGGTGACGAGATAATGCAAAATAATGTAGGATGAAATGCATAATGGGTGCTCATAGTTCAGGATTGGGATCTTCCATCATTCCTTATTGTTTGATATAACACATAGATGCAATGCATCAAGGTATTGATAACTAGGATGATGTTGCATCTAGTGTAATGGAATTTGACTCGACAAGCAGATAGGATAGTTATTTTTCACACCTTGACATACAAAAATGTCGTTGGAATGCAAGTTAGAAGTTTAGAATATATTGGAACAAAGCATACACAATAGTCAACAACATACTCCAAACAACCTTCCTTCACACAACTAAGCAAGTATGCGCCAAGATTATTTTACAAAAGTATCCACAAGCACGACAAATGAAAGATAATGATCAATGCCCCATTCCTTTCTCTATAAATAATTTTAGATAGACATCATCGAGAGGTCCTCAAAATGGGCCGTTAAGATAAATTATAAGAAAAGATCAAAGATAAACAATTAGTGTTATCTATAGCTCTTTCATAGTTTAAGTTTAGCTAAGGTGATATTTGATACTGATGTCCATCGTAGGAAGGATACATCCTAGGACATGTTGATAAGAGGGTTGTTTGATGTTGGGATGGTGATGCTAAGATGAGCTATTTCCATAAACTTCACTGACATATTTACTTATGATTTAGACTTTAGATTTATACTTTAGGGTTCACACTTTACAACTTGCTATGTTTGTTTTCTACTTGTTTCACCAAAGGGTGAAGGTGGCGATCATTTATTATAGGTGAAAGTTTATTGCAGGTGAAAGCGAGATGGGATGGATGGGATTTGGTTTATTTCTAGAATTTTTCAATGTTTTTGGTATTTTGAAAATGTTGAGGCTATTTTTGGTCTTTTTGAAATTTTATGTGAATGTTTAGGATTTTTTGATTTTTTTTGGCTGTTTAGGGTTTTCTAAATATTTGAGGATTTTAGGTCTTTTGAATGTTTTCTATTGTTTTTTGTGTTTTCCATTTTCAAATATTTTTGTGTTTTTGAGATATTTGGATGTTTTTGGGATTTTTGAGATATTTGCATGTTTATGGATTTTCTGAATATTTGGATGTTTTTGGATTTTCCAAGTTTTCGAGTTTCAACCAAGAACATAACCTAAAGACCTATCCTAGGGGCCTCAAGGGTTGATCAAAGATTATCCTTTCCTATGTTATACAAACAAAGACCACGCAGTTTGACCGAATCAACCAATTTATAGGACAAATATATGAATAGACAAGAGACAACAACTAATTACGACGAATTGCTAAAGACTGACCTAGGGTGTCTTGGGGGCACACCAATGATGACCTTGCCTATGTTCAAGCTCAGAAACAATGTAGCTCAACAAGGAGACATGTTTTTATTTTTGGATTTTTGATGTTCGACCTTTTTAGGGTTTTTGATGTTTTCTAGATGTTTTGGATTTTAGCCTTCACAATTTTCTGAATGTTTTTGGATTTTCATTGTACAGGATTTTGCAAATGTTTTTGGATTTTCTGGATAAGATTTTATGAATGTTTTTGGTGTTTTCAATGAAATGTTGGAGGTAAACGATACCTAGATGAAGAGGTCGATGTCACGTTGTGAGATAAAAGACATAGATCAAGAGTTATTTGAAAACAAGAGTGTAATAACTTGCCCCTAGTGTTTAGCAATTCTTCATAATGTAATGTACAACCAAGATAGGTAATGTATATGTGAAGAATTTGACAGAGTTTTATCATCCTAAATATGGGCTATGAGACTTCACAAGATAAAGTGGTAAAAGGCCTATCAAAATTTTTCCATCAGTAGAGTTGAAGTATACGCCAAATCTTTGTTAAGATCAAGATAAAGTGGAATATCTGGATAAAGATGGATTGGATGGATGGAGGGAACATTAGATTTATCATGACAAGGATGAGATGCTTCTATCTGAGAAGGATAATATAGACACTTGATTCTAATCATGACGCCTATTTTCCAGGTTTTCATCATAGTACTTGCCCAAAGCGCCATCGTAGTGGTTTTCACTAGAGGACGATTTTTATCTTTACAGTTTTCAATCCTTTTTTATCCTTTTTTTTTTTTTTTTGACATTTTTTGGAAATTTTTGCCTCATGTTGAACCACCTAGTGGTACTAATGTGGAGGCCACTGTCATAACATGCCAATGATATCCTGCTTGACGAAGCTGCTTTGCTAAAATTTGAGCACTTGAATGAAACCTTGAAGAACTCTGATCTGCCTTGTGGATACTAGAATTAACCTTGTCTATGTGCGCACATCATGATAAAGTGTTCAAAATCCTTATGATGAAGGGTAGCTACCAACACACAGTCAATGTGAGAATTGGATATTGTGAATGGAATGGATAGTGTCATGCATGAAGGAATATGAGATGGATTGGTTGACAGTTTGGAACCTTTGACTCTCCAAACTTGGGAAGATGGGCGATGATGGGTGGGGATGAAGGTTTTCATGGAATTAGGACCAACCAATGGATATACTTTGTTCCTTGCTTGAGAAGCTTGATTTTGTATTTGATGACTCTTTTGATGGATATATTTCCCTTTTTTATTTTTCCCCATAGTTTCTTTGACTAATGGTGTTTTGGAGGGATGATTTTCTTTATTTTTCTTTGGTATCCATTTGTATTTTCTTTGTTCTTTTTGCTTTATTGCTTCATTTTCTTCGATGATCTTCACCTTGCTTTGATAGAAATTCTTCTTTTTACATTGGTCCCAATTTGTGTATGAGATGATAGGTAAGTTCCAAATCATGATACAACTAGTTGTAGCATTGACAGTATTTTCATCATAAGGATCCTTTGTGCCCCATACATTGATTGTTGTAGACAAGATTTCCCCTGATGTTGTGAAGGTATGATCAATACCTAATCCTTTGCCCTTATAATGTATCCTCTGATCCATAGCTAGTGAATATGACTTGTCAAGAACACATAATATTGCGATGGGTTCCTATTGTTCATGAATATGAACTATTTAGTCTGTTTCTATGACATCGTTCTCTATTGATACTGCTTCAAAAGATGTTGATGTTGACTCAAAATATGTTGATGATGCACAATCACTGTAAGAATCAAGAATCTTGACCATTGCTTGCTCATGAACTATTTTATTTGATTCTATGACATCATTATCTATTGATACTATTTCAAAAGATGTTGGTACTAATTCAAAAGATGTCGATGATGCACAATCACTATAAGAATCAATAATCTCAATTGCTACTTGCTCTTGTGTAGAAATATAAAGAGTGGGAGAATCATGTTTTGGATGAAGAACACCTACATTCTCATCAAAAAGAAACATCTCATGAGTGACATTGGGGAAAAAAATGGTTTGGAAGATGTTCCTTAGTTCTTTGTGAAATTTTGGGGATAGGGGTTCTTGATCTTGACTTGATTCAGAATAAATTTCATTATCCTCAAGAGCCTCCTCTTGACATGATCCTTGGGTGGATGATATATCATTGGTAAAAGACTCTTCACAATAGTTTGTGGGTATGGGTACGATAAGGGATATTTCTAGCTCATTTGGAACTTCTTCAACATGCCCAATCATTGGGTCATATGTGGGAGAGATATCACAATCAAATATCCACTTGATGTCATTACGGTATAAAATAGTGCCAAACACTATTGATGGGTTTGGAATTTGTTTTAAAATAGTGTCTTGATGCATGTCTGATTCCTCATAAATAGTGTAAGCATGTCTCAATGTGATATCCTGGGTATTGTTTGAAGTTGATGCCTTTTTCAAATCTTTTGTTTTTCCATGATCAAGCATAGGGTTTGTGTAAATTTTTAGATTTTCATTCCTAGATTTTTGATCAACCTCAATGTTTCTTTGTTCAATAAAATCCTCTATTAGATGTTTGAGCCTAAAACAATTTTTTGTTCTATGACCTTTGTATCGGTGAAATTCACAAAAGTGACCTTCTTTATAGCTACAAGGTTTGATTTTTGGCTCTTGATAGTTTGAGAAATTTGGGAGTGTGATAAGGTTAGACTATATCAACCTCTTCAACACGTCTTCCATAGGTTCCCCTAAGGGAGTGAATTGTCACTTAGGAACATTGTTTGTTCTCAGTTTTCCGAATTGAGTGTTTGTAACATTGATAATTGGTTGATTGTTTGGTGGTTGCGTGTATAGTTGTTATGTGTTCATGGGTTGGCTATTTTCTTGTCTAGGAGTAGTTAAGACCACTTTTGCATCAAAAACACCATCACTAGTAGCATTCTTGTTCTTGGCCCAATAGTGTGGCTTGTCATTAAAACTAGTGGATGGGCAGTTGTCTTTATACACTTGTGTGTTTCCTTGTGAGATTAGGGCTCTCTCAATGTTAAGGGATCTAGGGACAAGCTCGTCATAAGATCTGATGCATTGCATTTTCAAGTGGAATGATAGATATGAATCTAGATTTGCTATGATAATGCCCACTTGTTCATCGGGAATTGGCCACTTCCATTTACTAGCTCTTTGTCTCCACCATTGCAAGAAATTGGCAAAAGATTCTCCCTTTTTTTTTGTCTAAGAGTGTACAACTCTTCTAGGCTCACACCCATGTCAAGATTGAAGGAGAAGTGATCTATGAATTTTTCAATAATTTCTTGAAATTTTTTAATACCTAGATGCAATTGAGAAAACCAGTCCATGGTTGGGCCTGTCAAACTTCGTGGAAAGAGGTGCATTAAGTAGGAATCATTGTAGGAAACCTCCATACACATGACATTGAATTCTTTGATGTGGTCTATAAGATTTTCCCTCCCTTTGTATTTATCGCATTTGGTTATTTCAAATTTGGGAGGGAATGGTACCATTGCAATGTTTTGATCAAATGGATATGGACATAGGTTTTATGTATAGGGCTTCTTTGTCTTGCCCATTCAAAGGTCCTGAATTTCTTGTGACAACACCTTAAGTTGTGATGCTAGATCATCTTGTGGGTTTGGTGGAGGAACATATGTTGGGATGATGGATGGGTTGTATGTGAGATTTTGATATGATAAGGTGTTGTATGGGGTGTATGGTGTTGTAGGATATTGTGAAGGTAATTATGGTGGAGGCGTATATGTTCCTAGCACATTTGTATTGACAATGTTCTGTTGAGGGTTATAGTAGAAACCTTATTGTTATTGTTGTTGTTGTGGTTGGGCATCCTATTGAGCTTGTTTTTGTTGTTGCACTACTAAGGTGGCTTGTTGGACTTGTTGTTGTTGTTGTTGTTGTGCTACTAAGGTGGCTTGATGTTGTTGATGTGCTACTAAGGCTGCTTGTTGGACTTATTGTTGTTGCAATACTAAGGCGGCTTGATGTTGTTGATGTGCTACTAAGGCTACTTTTTGGATTTGTTGTTGTTGGATGGCTTGTTGTAAAGCTAAGGCATGTGCTTGCAATGTAGGATTAGGTTGTTGTTGGGATACCTGTGATGGGTTTTGGGTGTTTATGTTTTGAGTGGGTAGCGGATTGTTGATGAGGGGTTGGGGGTTCCCTTGATTCAACATTCCTTGCAAGATGGTGGATTGAGATGGAGGAATGTAAGTTTGAGGTCCCATTTGATTTTGCATGGTGAGAGGGACCGTGGAGAAAGATGATGATGCCATTGTATATTGTGATGGTAATGACACATTCAAACCTTGTAACTAATTGAAATGGTTTCCTTGACCAATGGGTAGGGGTTCCCTTGTTGTATTTGAGGTGTGATCAAGGTATTACATTGGTTGATGGGATTTTTAACCAAGGTGTTTTTATTATTTGGATCAATGATGGATGGGTTTGATGTGGATGGTGGATTGATTTGAGCAGCTTGGGTAATCACTTGTTTTGATGTGTCAATAAGGTTGTTAGAACCACTTGTCAAGGGTTGAATTTGTGTGAGAGTGTTAACTTTCCCTTGTTTTCCTAATTGAGGTACTTGGTTCACATTAACCTGTGTAACATTAGGTATCCTTGGGGTACTTGTGATGATGGATGAAGATGGTTGCGCTTGAGATGTCGAGACTTTTGTGGAATCATGGAATGTAAGTGGCTTTCCAAAGTTTGGTATCCAACTTGTGTCTTGGGGAAGGTTGGTGGTTAATGGAAGGGTTGTTTTGTGAATACCCAAAGTTGTGTTTGTTCCTAGACATGAAGAGAGACCAAGGTTGGTTCCTAGCCTAGTTGCAAGACTAGATGTTAAGGGTTGACTTGGTACAAGGGATGGAGTTGGTTGAATCATGGATGAAGTCAAGCCTTGTGTCAATGATTATGCAACAAAAGATGGGGAAATTGGAGCCATGTTTTCTAAGGCTTGATGTTCCATAGGTTCTTCCCTAGTAACTCTAAATGGGTTGTTTGTGACATCTACTATGTCATATGGCCCTGATGGAGATGATGGTTGTTGTGAGGGGGTAAAATAACTCCTTGGGTTAAATTATTATAGATTGGGATCACTGATGGTAGATGAGACTTTGGTTTTCTCCATGATTCTCTTGTGTTGTGATCTTGTCTTTACCATAGATTGTGGGTCAATGATGGGAGAGGTGTGTTGAGATTTGTAATGTTTGAACTCTCTAGTTGACTCAAATCTAGGTGGAAGGGATGCTTTAAGTATTTTGGGAGCAATGATGATAATGGGGGGTGAAAAGATGGGTGATGAGGGAAGTGATCTTTGCAAACATTTTGGGACAACACTTTTGACTTGAGTTTGATGTTTTGATGTTGGGATAAAGGATGCTAATGAACTTGTAAATATTTAGGGTAGACTCGTGACCTTTAAGATGAACTAGTTCAAAGATGATAACTAACTTGTCTAAGTGCATGGAAAAGGATACATTTCACATACAAAGTAGCTAAATTAGCAATTGGTTTGATTTTATTTGATATTTAAGTCACAAAGTGTAGGTGTACTCAAAATTTTGCAAACTTGGATGAAGTGAAGGATGAAATTTGATGGAGGGGTGAGTGAAATTTTTGACCCAATGTTGACCTAGAGTGAACCTTTGTTTTCCAAGTCCAAGGTAGTGAGAAAAATGCTATACCTCTAAAGTGATGAAACCCTAAGAACTCAAATTATTTTTAAAATAGGACCCAATGATTTTGACAATAAAACTCAATGAATTTGGATAATGGAACTCAATGACTTTGGATAATGGAACTCAATGATTTTTCCAATGTTTTTCTTGTCTCAATTTGCTTGTTTTGGGTGATTCAATGATTTGAACATACATCAATGTGTGGTGTTGATTTGATTTAATATTGGATTAATGAATTTATTTTTACCACAAACTTGTATTGGCTATGTTTTCAAACTAAATGTTTATGTCAAAAAACATCATAACTTTCACAATGTCCATTTTGTGAAGATCATGAGGTTGAAGCTATAATTTCCTATGTTGTCTTTGGATAATATGGATTTGAAATATAATTCAAGATATTTAGAAATCGCTAAGGATAAATCCTTAGGACAAGTAGCAATATCAAGGCTAACTCAAGAAGTCCATAATTGAGCCAAAGTGTTTGAAATTTTGAGGAAGATAGTGAATGTTTTTTTTGTATCGTTTTGGAACCAAGCAATGTATGAAATTCACTCACAATTATTTACAACCCTAGGATAGAAATGACTATATTTGTTGAATTCCCACTTGTATTTCTCCATCTGCACTTATTCAGAGCGGATGATTAGAAGCTTGACCACACTGGCTCCCCTCCATGACACTCACTTCTATAGGTTAGCCAAGCTTTGAGTTCTCATGAATCTCCCATGATAAACTCTTCATCTCTACTAAGAACTGCAAGTATGTGAGACGGATTCAGAGGTTTGACCTCTGGACATCAACAAATATTAGGGATTTTTTGATTCTACACAAAGGTTCATAATAAGGGCATCTAGTTTAGGGGATGCAATGATAAACTTCTTTTGAGAGGTCTCCCAACCCTTAGAAAAAGGGATTTACACATCATAAAGATACTGGGGGAGAGCTATCATGCATCGCTTCCCATTGATTATGATTTTCATTGAAACCACAAATTTATATAGTGGTTTGGAAGAGCTTGGCTTATGCTCGTTACCGCTTGATTCATTCCCTTGGGGTGAGTACTTTTTCCCACCAAGGAAGGTCCTCTAAAAGTGAACAATAGTGAGTAAGTACATTCGTAGTTCGATCATCTTTGCTTGCATGTACAAAGAGAGAACATACACTATGCCTTTTCTCAAACTAGCATGGTTGTTCAATTTTAAACCCAAATTGAAAGATGGAGGTGAATTTGCAAAGTGTTAGAGGATTTTTCTATTTCTCAAGATTTCCAAATGGTGTGAGAGAATTGTATATGCATTCACTAGCAATTTTGAAAGCCACAAAACAAAACAATCAGTTATCAATTTTATCCTTCAAAGTAATAATGAGTTAATTTTAAGCACCAATTGAAGGATGCATTTTCCTTGTTCAATTTGAAGCCCAATTGAAAGATGTTATGTGAGGGTTCATTTTATCAAACTTTGAATGTTCATTTTAAACCCAATAGAAAACTAGTGCATTGCCTAAAACTGAAAGAAACAAAGCATGAAATTGGGTTATAACTACCCCAAAGCGTTGAACACTCGTTACAATTATAGAATGTTTAGATAGAAGAGAAGGTCTTTAATTTCACTCCATGCCTTTAAACCTACAAAAACCTATTATTCTAACAATGAAAACATAGTTAGACATCCATCAGTGATTAGATAATCAAAAGAAATTAAGTCATATGTCAAAAAAACAAACATGAAGTTTCTTACCATGGTTGAGCGTCGCTGCACACAATGGTGTTGCAATTTGAAATTTGGGTGTTGCTTTGGTGAATTTGAGCATCACTCTGTAGCAAGACCAGTGAGCATGATTTCCTTATTGTTTTCATGGGCGTTGTTGTAAATGTATGTGTCGCAGTTTGAAATTTGAAAGTGTTGGTATGGTGAAGTTGAGCGTCGCCGTTTTCATTCCACGATATTTCAAATTTAAATAAGCATCCCTATATTTAAATCATCGTCAACCAATTAAATATGCATCACTTTATCAAATTGCTTGGGCATCGCTATATGGTGACACTATTGAAATAGCGTCGTTGTTTGTGGTTGAGCATCTCTGCAACCTACAAAACAACATGAACATAGATTTTGAGCTAAAAAAAAACTAAATGGTTTGTTTTCCCTCCTTCTAGCACCAAAATGTCGATGTGAGAATATCAGTATGGGCCAAATTACACTTGATCCATGGAGAATCAGAGCATAATGGAACCACTAATACTCGAATCTCAACAAGATCGATAAAAAAAATTAAAACTAAACATTTCATCAAAACCCAACATACTAAATTATGAAAGCTATCAAAACATCTACTCTAATCCATTCAAAATTCATCTTGTTTTGGAATTGGTGTCACATTAATGTGGATCGATGACCCTTTCCCAATACTGTGATAGTGAGCTTGTTTCAGTCAATTCTATGGAAGAGAATCGATGAAACCATGGTGTTTGGTGTATGAAAAACCTAAATTATGTAAAAATAAGCATGATGCAAGCTAATTAAACATGATTTTATGCTAAATGATGAAGATATACAAATTTTAATCAAAAAGATTCAAAACCCTAATTTATAAACAAGCTAAGATGGATGCATGGAAGCCATTAATGGAAGCTTGAAGCTATTATGCAATGAAAATGAACTAAAACAAGATAAAAAGTGAGTAAAAGATGAGTGAGTATGTGAGTAAATTTAACAACATAAGTTTGCAATAAAATATGGATCCATTTGTCTCCAAATAGTGATATATTTATGGGAGAGAAAATGAGGAATGGATGGTTGAGGTCAAAAAGCTTAATCAACGGTTCAATATGAAGGAGATGAGAGGAATGGATAATGGATTCTCATCAATAGATGAGAATGCAAGATGAATGTTAATCAAGGGCTCACAATTGCCTCAAACAAACACACTTTTGACCTATTCACACAGGTTAAAGGTAACTTGTTTAGGAGGTTAAAGGATTAACTTTCTTTTGAAACTAAGTGAGTTGATTGGAGGAAAGGGGATATTCCTTAGAATATTCCTTTAGGGTGAGGAAAAAAATATTTTACAAATTAAAGCAAAGTTTTAATTGTGCAAAAAGGATAAATAATATTCCACGGGAATATTCCCTTTAGTTAGAGGAAAATTAGTTTAATTGCTAATTAAACAAGGTTTAATTTATGCAATTAGGGAATTAGAAGAATTAAAAGATATTTATTAAATGAGATGATTTAATAAATAGAGGAGGGGATGAAATGATATTTAATTAAATAAGTAAGGTTTATTTAATTTCCCATCTTCACATGCATTTGAGTTGGGTGCTTTGTTAGATATCCATATATGCTTCCAAGGTATCTGAGCGATAAGATAGTCCTTATACAACTGTGTAGAAAGATCACGGAAATTCATATTAGACAAGAAAAATCTCACAAGAAAGGATTTAAGTTTCCTCTCACAATAGATAGGTACTCTATCACAACATCTCCCAAAGCTAATTCCATGGAATCAGAGATGTAGTGAGTCACAATGAAGACATACAAAAGGAGACCTAACTTTGACTATAGAGGAATGAAAGACAAGCTCAAGAAGAGCTTTTCCCAAGTACATAAAATGGAGATATGGATATATTGTAGAGTTGAGGAGGACATAAGGAAGTTGGAATACTGCCATCTTACCTTAAAGAAGATTGTAAATTTAGATCTGACAGACATTCCAAAAGACATGGAGGATGAATATAACATTCTAGATCCTATTTATGAGAGCAATAATATTGTTGAAACTCATCTTCCTCCTATTTAGTGGTCAAAAAATGAAATGATTTCCATTAGGGAGAGCTTCCAACCCATTCTTGCTAACACTAACATTTGGTTACAGGAAAGGGACATAAGATTGAAGAATTTTAATATTGGATCTGAGGGAGAAGAAACTAAGGGACATGTTGGGAAAAAAGAATAAATTAGAACAAAGAATAAGGGTGATGTATTAGGTATGAGTAGAACCCATAAGCCTAAGATCAAATTCATAATGAGAGGGGGTAAAAGAAAAGATGTAGAAGGGCCATCAAATTTCACAGAAGAAGTGTCAATTCAAGTTGAAGAACAAGCAAAAGAGAGTTTGGATGAAGGAGTACACAAGTTCCCACATGAGGATGCTCCAAAAGACTCTCCTATTTCTTCTTCCCCTATCACTGCCACTTTGCCAATTCTCACTCCTATTGTTTCAATTTAACAACCTCTGCTCTCTGCTACTATTGTTGTTGCCACTTTTATTTTTGTTTCCCCTACCATTTCAATTCATTCATCCCCAAATTTGGGGTCTATTTTTGATAGTCCTAGGAATAATTTTGAAAATATTTTTGGTTCCTCACCAATTTTTTGAGTCTATCTTCTCCTTCTTTTGATATGTCTACTTAATTTGAGTTAGATAAATTATGGCTAAAATTGCACAAAATATGCCAAGTGTGGAGATACCTATGGCTATTCAAACTGACACTCCACCACTTGTGACTACCACCATTGTAGGTGCAGTGAAATCTACTCAAACCATGATGACAAGTCATAGAGAAGGTTCTTCTCCTCTTCCCCCTTGGTTGGCCTCGTAGACACATAAGAGAAAGAAGTAAGTCATCTCTCCTGATGATTTTAATTTTGGTCAGTTGGTGCTAGTAAAGACATAATCTACAAAGAATCCAAATACTCTCTCAAGGGTGTTGGTAGATAAAGTAGGCTATAAATATGTTGAGGTTGCACAACCTCCCCTAGGTAAAACTGTAGAAGAGATAGATTTGTCTAATTATTTTATCACAAGGATATAACTTGGAAAAATGATGCATGAAAGTGTTAAAGAGGATGCACAATCATCATTGGCTTCTCTAATTGAGAAGTTTTATTATGAAAATAAAATCAAAAATTTGTACAAGGGAAAGGTTGAATAAATTACCTCTGTGCTTTAGAAGATTACTCAATCTTCTGAGTCTATCGAGCCTGTTGCTATAAGCATTGAATACCCTGCCATTTAGAAGGTTGAAATGACACATGTACGGGGCAAAGCAGTTACAAAATGATAGAATATTGGCCCAAGGAGCACAATTTCTGAAATGTTATGAGGAAGGAATTAGCAATATGGGAAATGTAAATGCACTTTCCCAGAATCAACAAGAAATGGAAAAAATTCTCGAAGCTTGGACAAAGATGAAGGATCTCAAGCTTGATGTGTTGGAGGAAATTGGGATATTCTCAATAGAGAATTTTTTTTTCAATAGACGAGAGACCATGATGTATAAGTTGAATGCCATCAGTGATTTAATCAAATATTTAAAGAAAACTTGGGAGGTTGGAAAAGATAAAAGTTTAGATCTCATCGTTGGAATAAAAGTGCTACCTTGTCAAGTGCTTGATGACAACTAGAAAGTTCTTCCCTCTAACATGGTTATCTAGGAGTTCACCTCATCAATGCAAAAATAATTTGAAGATGAAGCTTTTTCATTAGCTTCTATTGATAAATTGGTGGACATTTAGCTTACTTTGGATAACCTAAAGGTAGTACTAAAAAGGAACAGGAAAACTTGCATCAACATTGAGGACTCAATCACACAAGTACTCACAGTCTCCAGTCATACTACAGGACCAAATAGTTTAGAAGTCCAAGTGGCATTAAAGAAATGTGAAGATTTCTTGGAAAAGGGTGGTGAAAAATGAAGGAACATGCTCTTTCCATACTTAGTTTATTTTTAGTTTTTTCCCTTATTCAATATGTAATTAGTTTATGGCATATTACATGTCTTTTATAAATATGGAATTACATGTAAAAATAGAGAAGTCTTAAATCAAATCAGACTCTGTTGTTGAATAAGTCAAGTTAGTTTTAGCTTTCCTATTTTAGCTCTTGGCTCCCCTCTATATATGAGGGAGCTCTTTTGTAATAGATACCTTTTATCTTTTGAAGTGAAGTGCTTCCCATTTGAAAAAAATATTGAGACTTTGTGTTTAATGTGTAAATCAAATTTCAATCAATAAAAGAAGTAGAATTACATCCAATATTTCTCTTAGATCTTCTTTGTTAGGTGTTGAGATTGTTCTTATGTCCTCATTAAATTTTCTTGTAAAGGGTTGGATAAGTGGCGTGATATCATTTTGTTTAGAAGGGGATTTAAATCTGTTTTTACAAACTTTGGGTTGCATTATTATATTTGAAGTTTATGTTCTTGTGTGTACACTTTGATAATTATTCAAAGACTTTGGGCTGCAGGTTATTATCAATGTTTTGTTGATCATTTGGTGGTGTATGTTGAAGACTTTGAGCTGCAATGTACTTCATTCTATATCTTTACACATGATCATTGAAGGCAACAAAAGACTTTGTGCTTTTGTGGACTTTCAAGTTATCAACATCACTGGTATTACTCTAGTAATTACTCTTTTGTTTAATCAAGTAGATATTGGTTATTATTGTTCAAACTAGGATTTTGTGGTGAATTATATGTTATAATTATCATGAGGTATTGTTGTAATTTTTAAGAGAAAAACATCTATTCTGAAATAAGAGAATAGGATAATGAAGAAACCCATGGTTAGTTATAATGTATATAATCGTAGTTAGTTACTAGTTGCTTTAGTGAGTAGTAAGAAGGGAGCCTTCCATTTCTAAGAGGAGAGATTTAAATCTCATTGTAACTAGGCTGAAATTACCATTTTTTAAGTAGTTAGTTGTTTACAAAATATTCAACAAACAATTTTTTGGTGACTCTATTGGGAAAATGAATACATAACCATAGCCTCACGCTTTTGGTTGAAGTATACATGTTTTTTATTATGTTTGTAATTATTTATTTTATTGTTGATCTGCCTCTCTTTCCAAGTTTACATTCTAGTAGAAAGAATTTATACACATGGTCAAAGGGCTCAAGGTAATATTGATCCTATATTTGAATTATTGCGTAAACATAATTTTGATCCTTTTCCTCCATGGATGAGGACACCTCTTCAGGGCACAAGGAGTTTCCCTCCTTGAAGTGTAAGATCACCTATTCCAAGTGAAGCTTCTAGTGTTCAAAGAGCTTTGTCTATTACACCAATTCAAACGTTTATTATCCCTCAATTCAACCAAGGCAGAATGACAACTCAAGGTGCTACTTAAGGTCCATGGGGTAACACTTTTGGTTTGAAGGAAACACATGAACCCATGCGTGAGTTCATGGTGAAATTCAACAAGTTGACAACTAGGATTCCAATTGATGCTCAACAACAACTCACAATCTAAAGTGCTTCTTCATTAATACACAGTTGCCTGAGGTAAGTTTTCTCTTGCAGAGATCTAACCCAGTTACCCTTGAAGTTGCTCAAGCAATGGCTATTGAAGTTGAGGATAATTTGATCCTCATTGGTAAGATAAGAAAGGAATAAAATAGGAACAAAGGACATACATATTTTTGGCATAAACTTCTACAAGTACCACAGATCCTATGGTGCAAAAGTTAGCAAATGAATTTCCAGCTATGAAGAAGAAAATTTATCAAGGATCGTTTATTCCTTCATACAAGGATGTTCCAAGGAGAACTCATCCAAATGCTTCAAATTATCTTGGAAATGCTATAAGGAACCAGAATAGACTACATACACAGTAAGGAAGACTTATGCTTGAGGTGCCACCTACAAATGCAGTAGTCGAATATTATGAATTTGAGTAAGAAGATCTTCCTCAATTAGAATATCTATTAGAGGATGGTGTGTAATGGCACAAATTTGCACCCTACAAAAATTCTCCTTTTTTTTACCTTTAATTTAGAAAATATAAGTTGGATGATGCAATCTCGTCACTGTCAGCTATTCATTCCGCATGTCCTTTTCTTTTTGCATTGGTGGAGGAATTTTTGTTGGAGATGTGTGCACCATGCTAAAATCTTGACAAGATTCCTACCCCCTAGAATCTGTAGAAGCATTACGTTTCTGGTTGGATATGAAACTAACATCTTCTCTCCTTCCTTGATCGACGAAAATCAACCTATTACTCCCATTTTCAAGCATTCAAACTAATTTTCACTTCTTCACTCTTGGATGCATTTTCTGTCATTCTGTCATTCATTCTTGCAACTTCTTGTTCACTCTCTCACTCTTTCAAGCTTGTTCTTTCTCTCTACTTGGATTCTACTGCTTTTTTGTGACAACTCCACCATCTTTGCAGATTGACAAAGCTCCATTCTCTCGATGTGGTGTCATCTCTTCCTCTCGACCTTTTTTGCCAGCAGGAGGAAAGGTGATATTGCTCTTATTATATTGTTTACATCATTATGTCTTATAAAGTAGCATCCAGGTTGTCTTTGCACTCTATTTGATAGTATACTTTCTATTCTCTTCTTTATCAATTTTTCTATCTTGTTGCATATTTGGATATCTATGGAGGTGGGAAGACCAAAGCAGGGGTCTGACTGAGGAAAACTTTGAAACGTAGCCCAAAATTTTTCCCGTTTTTGTGTGTGAAGGTGTTGGTTTATCCTTTTGGAGTTGAAGTTGAAGAACCAAAGTGTGGGTGGAGTGGTACCTTTTCCTTACCTTTCTTTGTCATTTTTGTATTAGAGTAGCTTCTAGTATTCTTCTTGTTGTACTTTCTATTTCTTATATTTTCCTTGTCAAATTGTAAAACTATGCTAGTCGGGTCATTAGCAAGCCCTTTGCACTTTCTGTTTATTTACTAGACCTCTATCCATACAAAATGTCAGTGCATCGTGTTGGAATTTGGTTCCCGTGCTTTCATCCTCAAACAATGAGTTGTTTGGTCTACAATCTAAAAACTTTGAGGCCAACTCACTTGATTTCTAAAACACCTGCCAAAAAAATTGAGCTAGTTTAGGGAAGTTTGTTCCCTTGGGCTCTCCCATGACCTGGAGCCTCATGGGTGATGAATCCCCCTTCTCTACATTTTTGGTGAACTTGACGTGAATTCCTCAATTTCATTTGTTGGTATTGGAGAATCTTTCTCTCATGTCCTAGATATGTTGTAGATTTGAGTGTTGCAAAGTATGCAACTTTGTGACCCAATCTATGACCCCTAGATATATAGGTAGAATGACTCTTGGATATTTAGAAGTGAAATCTAGGTAGGTCACTATTTGTTAGTACAATATTCTATATTATTTCAGTTAATTCCATCTGAGTAAGTGAAAATAGTTTTGTTCTATGTATACCTCATAAAAATATGAGTGCTACACCTGACATAAAATTTACCTCATATGACGAGCCTCTCAATAAAGAGCTCTCCCCTTTATACATCCTCATCTGGATCAATGAAAATGTCATAACTAGCATCTTACTTGATTCAACAAGTCAGGTCAATGTGATAATAGAGGAGACTTTTTTCAGAAATGGTTGGCATCGGGAATAGTATGAAGAGTTGAATACCACCCTATGTATGCATGATGGATTTTCTCTTGTCCCTTTGGGCTCTATTTCTCTTTCAGTCTTAGTTGGACCCAAGACTGTTGATGCTTCTTTCATTATCATTCTAGAGTCTGACCTATTCTGAGTTAGGTTGGGTATCCTTTGGCTTACCTCTATCAATGGTGCCACCTTTGTGGTCCATAAATGTTTAAAATTTCCTCATGAAGAAAATGTGCATGTAGTGCACAACACTAGTTATAAATTACTGGTGTCACTTGGAGGTTTCCCATTGGATCACTTTTGGCTTTCCTTGGTTGGACCTCTCCCCCCTAGGGGAGATTTGTTGCATAAGGCTTATATTAAATATAAGGCCAGGGGCTTAGTGTCAAAGGCTAGTTATCCGATGTCCCCCTATGCAATCTCTATGAGTGCTTCCATGATTGTGTAGCAACAAGCTGCTTCTTTTGCCCAAAAAAATGGTAAGGAGAAGCTCGTTCGCACTCAAGGGCCTTCTCATTTTGCATATTCTACTCCTGCTTCTACTTCTCACCCTTCTATGACACCCTCTACTCCCACTCCCATGCCTTGCATGGGAAGTGCAATGGTGCTCGCATGGAGAAAAGTGAAGCAACATGTCTTCAAGTCTCCTATTTCGCCCATTATTATTAGGCCCATCGTTTGCAGTAAGGGGAAAGGTCCATGTGGGGCTGATCCTATGTCTTATTCTTTGAAAACCCCTACTACTTCTCTACCTATCCCTAAGGTAGAGAATGGGAAGAGGCCCGCTGCTGAGGCGTCAATTTTTTTTTGTCTTCTCGTAGTTGCTTCTACCCTTGCACTTCCTCTTGCTCCTACCCAAGAGCCTACCCTTCCACCAACAACAATTGTGAAGGAAATTCCTGTGGTTGAGCAATAACCTCTAAAATATTCTCAGGTCATGTCTTCCAGTGTTCATATCCAATGTAACTTGCTTGCGTGTGAGAGCAAGCGTAGCCAAAAGGATCTTGCCATTAAACACACAACCTCATAGAAGATGGAGGGGGAGCTAGTGGCCCCTATTTTTTAATCTTCTTCTACTGTTTTATCTTCCTCTGATGTGCCTATTTTAGTTCAATCACCTCTGTTATGCTTTTGGCTCCCCCAGTAGGCTTTGATGACCCTCACCCCAAAAGGGTGTAGGTTTTTGTTACTCCCTTTGTAGAGCCCCCTCTTTTGACATCCCTCCCTTTTCTTAGCCCATAAACATGTCAAACACCATGGTGGTGTCTGTTGCAGGTCTGTCCTCTTCCTCCTTGCCTTCCACTTCTTCTGTGGGGATTTCACATCCTTTTTTGAAGCACAAGTTGGAGGAAAACCTTGCTTCAAGTGGAGTTCAGAAGAAGGGGTCACCTTCTTCAGAAGTGGGTTCTTTCTTGGCTTGCGCTATCCTCATGACGAAGGTGGCCCTTGTATCCCTTGAGTTTGTCACTGCCCCTCTTGATGAGGTTGGTAGTGGATCTTGTTCACATCCTTATTCTCCCACTTGATTGACACATGACACTCCAATGAAGTGTATGTTTAATTCAATGGATGATATCTCAACTTTTTCCTCTATCTTTACAAGATCAATGAATTTTTCCTCACATAAGCTCGGTGAAGAAGACCTTGAGGGGCCTTCTTCCTTGGCCCTTGTTACAAGAAAGTTGAAGGGTATTTCCCTTGCTATCCCACCCTTGCAAGTCTATCTTCCCTCCCCATATAATGATCTAGACTAGTCAATGGGGAGTAGAGTGATACCTCTTCTTTAGGGTGTCGTGTGCTCCTTTGTGTAGCACACACCATCCTAAGAGGGGGATACCATTATTTTTTGATTTTTAATTTGGTAAATTCTCTTGAAAATGATTCCTTGGTGTCAAATTTTATTTACAATGAATTCTTTGATGAAAAAATCCCTTATTGAAACCCGTTATTTTCCAAAATGTTGTATTCTCTCAAGATTCTTGGATGAAATTTTCTTTGGAAAGAATCTCATATGTGAAAGAGTTTGAAAATTTTTCTTTGAGAAAGGAGCACTTTTTCTAAAATGAAGAAGTCTAAAAACTTTCCTTTGAGAAGGAGTATTATTTCCAATGGATTCCTTGATGAAATGATCTTTCGAAAGAATAACTTGTAGAAAATGTGGTGTCTTTCAGTCAAAGTATTCCTTTGAATGGACCCTTTGGTGTCTTTAAGGGCTTCCTATCAAAGGAACCCCTTTGAAAACTTCTCCTTCAATTGAATTCTTTGATGGCTTGCAAATTAAGTGTATTTTATTTGATATTTGATGTCATTGTGTCTTGGTGTCAGACATCGTATATCCTTGCATCTAACTTAGGGCAACCCAACTAGACCCATCTTTTCTATGACTATCCTACAACAGATTTTGTCGTAGTCGCAAGCTTATCTGATTTGTGTATCTTACCAAACTTTATCTTATTAGGCCATCTTGTGTGTCTTATCATGCCATCTTGTGTGTCTTATGCTTTTTCAGCTAACATGTTTTGTCTATAGCCTAACATGTTTTTGGAGAGATCACAACTTGCTTTGTAGGACCGAGAACTTGTGGAGCCTTTTCTCTTCTCTTCACCTCAGGTATGCCAAATCAAAGATCTACTTCCTCAATACTATTGGTATATTATCTCCATTCTCTTTCTACTTTAGCTCACATTCACACTGACACGTATGCTCACTGAAGTGGGGGTAAAATGTAATGGCGCAAATTTGCACCTTAGGAAAATTCACCATTGAAACTCATCATCATAGACCTACCACTTGTCACTTCTTTGATGAATTCCCTTGTAACTGGAAATACATAGGCTACAAAATCCTCTCTTGATGCTTAAGAAAAGCTACAATGGTTTCCATACTACAAGACATCATTTTCATCTATTACTATGTCTGTGTTTTTTCATTTTATAAGCACTGTCCATTCTAAGTTTCATGGTGACTATCCAAATGGAAAAGAGTATTAATATTTACTGTGCCTTGGTTGTACTCATTTCCCTATAAACTCTACCCTTTGCCCTGGCCTTTTCTATCTTCACTATAGGTCAAAATTAATGTTCTTTATCACACTATCAAGGGGCCTTCATTTGTCACTACTCTTTTCTTTGATGGTCATGACCTACATTTTATCAATCAAAAGTCTTCAATAAAAGGTTTTCATTAAGCACAAAGCATCAAACACTATCAAAGTCACATTAAAATGATTTCATTATCCTTTATCTCTATATTTAATAACTGTCAACTTATTGTCAATGGAAACTCTCCTTGAACTGACCTCCTTGCATCATGACTATCCCTTTCATTATGAGGGTTGCCCTTTCATTAATTTCCACCTTGATATTACTTTTGTGTTATTGTATTGTAACTAAGTTTAAAGGTTTGTGTTTGAATTTCTACACTATCTTTTATAAGATTTCATGTGTATTTTTCAAGACTACCATCCTTTTCCTTGACTACCATATCTTCCTTTAATATTGCCACACTAACTTATTTGAAAACACCACCCACTATCATAGTGCATTGTCATTGATTGTACACTAGCAAATTTTGAAGTTCATGGATCATTGTCCCTTTTTCACAATAAAAATTACCCTTTTCATAGTGAAAACTTATTGAGGTTGATTTCCTTCTTGGTGACATGGTAACTATCCTTTTATGATCTTTAGTTGGTTAGCTATCTTACATATTGATGCCCCTTTTAAAAATTTTCCACTATAATTTCATTGTCCTATGCAACTGTGAACACTGTCACTTTGGGCTTGAAAGCCTAGGGGTTTAAATGAAACCCTCTATGCATACCCTATAAACATGACTATCCTTGACAATGTTTCATTCATATGAAAATTATTTTATATGATTGTAATTCCTTTTCATGCTGCTCACTATTATTTTAGAAAACTACCCTTCATGCATATGATATCACTGCCACCTTTAACACATGGAATTTTCATGGTTTCTATCACATTGTTATGACTACCCTAGCTTGTGACCTTCTTGGTGCCTCCTCTTGGCGCCCATGATGATGACTATCTTTACTTACTTTCCTATAGTTATACAAGCATTTACCATCATTTTCAAGATTTGTGTTGTCATTTGTTCATTTTGGACATTGATTTCTATACATTTGTGTTTCTTATGTTGCTCTATTTTGCCAAAATAATTGTACAGTCCTTTCACCTTTTGCAATCTCTCATTGACATCCCTAACATGATTTATTAAGTTTTTTCTAACTCACTAAATGACTATAATTTATTTAAATTGTCATCTTATGGCCTGTGGTCTGCCTTTGTGATTCATGGTAAGTCTTCCTTTGATTACAAGGCATTAGTACAATTCATACACATAGTTATTAGGTCCATAATATCAATATCATTATTCTAAGGTTACAACCCAATGTCATAGTATAGGAATCTCATTGCATATCTCATAGATATAGTACTACAACTTTCCAACAAGGTTAGTACATGAAGTCTTTTACAAAGACTACCCCCTTTCATCTTGATTGTGATTTCTTTCATGAATATGGACTATCATGCATCTTCATTTTCCCATTGTATCTCATGTAATTTTCATCATTGATGCCTTATCTTGTATGTGACCAACTTGTTATTAAGACTCTCCCCTAAGACAGTTCCTTAATCTTGACATTGTTTCCCTTTGTGACTACCATTAGTATGACTGTCACTTCAATGCTTTAACTATGATTTTTGTGCCTACTGTGCTATCTCATATTTGTTTTCGACTATAGCTTGCTCCTATGCCTTTTAACCTACTAAACTTCATGGAATTTGACATCATGGACTCAACAACTGGTTCATAAAACTATCCTTTTTCGTATTGTGACTGTTATTACTTTCTTCATAAACCACAAGAATTGTGATCTCATTCTTACTTTCAAGTGGAAAAGAAGTGAGTTTTATCACTAAGAATAGGGTTGGCATGCTTACCACTTCATTTATAACTGTTATATGCATGATTTACTTCATGGATTTTTCTTCAATGTGTTGTTGTTCATTGCTTGATGTCTTGTGAATGTAACATTTTTGGAACACTTCATAGAGCAATAAAAAATAAGAGAAATCAAAAACCCGAATGAGGATTATCATACAAAAGTATGACCTAGATGATGTTCCAATTCCAATCCTTCTAAGAGTTATGGTGAAAATCAAGAAGATGGGCATACTTTGGTCATCATTGATCTTAGTATAGTGTAGAAAAATGTACACCTTTACATTTGTTGGAAATAGGATGCCATTTAATTGCAAATCCTAAACATTAATTATTTCATGTATCTCCTAAGTTCTTGGAATGTGTTCAACAACACTAATATTAGGATGAGATTAATTATTTAAATGAAATAAATCATGAAATTGACATTTATAATTATTCCTAAATAATAGGAACATGTGGGTGCACACATGGTAAGGTGACACTCACCTTGAGTTAACTATTCAGAGCAAGAGATAACACTTATGAATGCATGTAATGACCCTAGGATTTAGGATTTGATGTTTGCATGCATGAAATTCAGTTTAGTTTAGTTCAAAATTAGTTTAGTTTAGTTTAGTTTAGTTTAGTTTAGTTCAGTTATGGTCAGTTATCTTCAGTTGCATGCATGCAGGTTATTTTGAGTTGCATGTAGTTAGCTTCAGTTAACTTGGAATGCATGGATAATAACTTGAGTTGTATGACAGATAATAGGGACTACCTCTAGTTAATAGGGGATGACCATTCTTACATGAATGGTGTTGAGTAAATGTTTCAGTTAACAAGAAATCACTTGGACCCAAATTGGGCACCCAAGATGCTATCTTGGAATTACCTCTAATGCATGTTGAGATATTTTTGAAGACTCAGTTAAGTAGGACCTTTGATGGGCACTAAATTTGAGGAAGAGCTTTGGAATTATCAACAAAATGAAGGTTAGGTTGTGACTTCAGTTTAGGATGCCCAAATAGATGAAGCACATGTTTTAACATTATTCTTCACAGGATAACCCTACTTGCATGAGATATGGCGTACCTTTTAGGGATAGGGCTTGTGCATTGTAATTGTAACTCATGTTGAGTTTACAAAGCTGATTAAAGCCTATATATCTCAAGCAAGCTGAATAGAGCTATGAGAGTTTTTATTGTAGGTTGTGAAGAAGATTGGTAAAGATAGAAGAAGCATTCTCAAGCAAGAATTGGAGCTATTGTAATTCAGAGATTGAATAATAGAATAATTCTTGGTGGAGTTTTTTCCTGAAAGAGTTTTTCCACGGTACATATTGTGTAATCTTTCCAATAGCCTGTCTAGTTCTTCTATCAACTTATTTCTACATTCTACAACAGTAAAATGGATTAATCAATATAATCACCCATAAAGAATATATGTAACAAAGAAAAAGCTTATTTAGATCATCAATATTAAAGTTTTACAGAGTATTAAGCTAAGAAAACACCTCATTTTTTAACAAAATTTTCACACTATGTTTGCATCCCCTTAATTAATTAGACTTAACTAAGCATCTAATTGACCCAATTATGTGTTGGAAACAAGCAACATTGAGAGGGGGGGTGAATCAGTGTTGTACAAAAATTAACTTTATTATTCTGATCTTTAATCCACTTAGAACATTCAACCAAGAGTAATATGCATAAACATAAAATGAGAAACCACACAACCATAACACAAAGATTTTTATGTGGAAACCTTGTTAGGGGAAAAACCACGGTGGATGGCCAGTCCACAATAAGTTATGAGTATACCCAAAAGAAGTATTACAAAATGGGAATGCACTTGCATTCAGGCTCACTTCCTAGAGGTCACTGCTCAAAAGGATGGGCTCACTTCCCTTACAATGATTTGGATTAGATCCAAAAGAAAATGAACTAAATGGATATCATCTACTAATGCTGGATTACAATTTTAGTTAAGCTTTGATGATGAACTTTTGTTCTTCTGACTAATATTGAACTTCTTCTATGCTCTGCTCAAGTTCACACACAAAATCCTTATGCGCAAGTGAAACTGTGCATGATATCAATCAAATACTCCTTGGATGTTCGCAACATACACCAATACACCTTCACACACAAAAATGATGTAATCAATCATCTAAATATATCCGCGATTAGGAGTTTAATCGCTACAAGTTAGCTCAATAAGACTTAAGAATATTATAACTTGTCAGCCTAAATCATGAGTAAATTTGATGCGTATCCAAACAAGTCGGCTAGTCCATAGCCTAGACCAATAATTAAATATTTGAACACAAAAACATCTTGAATAATTCCTCTTAACACATCCACAACACGCCACATTCCCTGAGTCGGCTACAAAAATCAAATAGATAGAAAAGTGTCCTACTAGACCTCCAACCTCATATTGCAACTAATGCAACACAACAAATGTAGAAAATAAGATAATCCACATGCTTATCAAGCAATTCTAGAGATCCATAACACAAAAAAATGATCTGGTGAAGCCGTCTGACCGGATACCCTATTCCTCACGTATTATGTTGGTAATACACACAGTATCACATTATCTGCCAGTGTGAATGGATATTGAACTGTGGATCATGGGAATGACTTCAATTGCCATCAATGACAACACTAGAAGCCATATGCCAACAATCTCCCCCTTTGGCATTAATGGCAACACTTAGTGAAAAATGACTAAGTGTCGAGACTAATACGTACATTGCCAAAATGCAAAATACTGCTCTCCCTAAGAATATCAAAGAATTTTTAACTTCACTCTCTCCCCCTTTGACATCAATGACAAAATTTGGGGAACCCAAAAATAGCAAAATAATACAAACATATCCGAAGACTTACAAAAATTTGAAGATGTCTACAAATACATTCTTTAGTCCAATTATGTTTGAGTCCCACACACTTTTTAGACTCTCCAAAATAGTAATGTGACCGCAAAGAAGATATGCCAAGGTTTTTGCAGCTTCGAGATTTACCGGATCAGGAGCGGTCACAACACCTTTAGCTTCTTTTAGAGCATTCACTATCATCTCGATCTTTGGACTTATTAGCCCCCTGAGTTCACTTACTCCTCCAATAATCCTTTCATTTTCAATCTTTAGATTCTTTATTTGGTTGAGCAAAGACAATAACTGACTTTCTTGATGACAAATACTGCCGGCCAATGGGTCAAATGTGTTGGAAATAGTAACGAACTGCTGCTCAATATCTTTCACCTGCTTCTCATTTGCTTCAGTAAATTTTGATAAGACTAAGTAGGACTTGTACACTTTTCCTCCTTCAGATATAGTACCTTGAACTTTCTTTATGTAGGAGCCTAACAAATTTTTATCTTTGGCAATTGTATCAATGGGTTATTTTCAAGTAGGTTAGCAGATTAAATCAATAATATAAAACCCAAAGAGCTATGATGTACAATGAAAGAAAATACAAGAAAGATTATACTAGTTATTCCTCAAAAGTTCCATGATTCATCTCCATAGCACCTTCTAGCTCGCAGCGATCGTATGATTATTGCCCTCAAATTTGTATGTGTGAGCAACTGACTATGACTATGTCCTATGCAAGTTTTGAAGGATTTAAATGACAAAATGCCTATGACCAACGAAAAATGACTATGCCTATGACAAGTAATCAAATTGAATTAAGCAAGCTAAGTGAAAAGTATGCAATTAAGATCTAAGCATAAATATGTCAGAATAACGAAGTGGTCCTGAGAATATGAGCAAATTGGCATTTTATAGAAAATACAATTTTGGACGGACGAACGAGATTGAAAGCTGACAAAAGCCTAAAATCAAAGGTCAAGATTGTGTGTGACAATCCCTAATTAGGGTTAGGGAAAAATTATGAAATGAGTGATCAAGATGTCATTTGAGAAAATTGAATCGGCAGTCGAAATAAATATGATAATTAGTCAAAAAGATAAAGATTTTTAAAAATCAAGAAGATAAAGTCTGCTTGATTTGTAAGAATCAAAAAATCAAGAGGATAAAGGTTGAACTAAAAAGAAGATTTGAAAAATCAATAATTTGCTCAATTACTTGATTTTTGGAAGAACATTACCATTTTGAATTAAATTAATTCAAAATATAGATTTTGCGTGTCAGTAAATAATTGGTTTTTAGATTATTTACCAAAATGAAGTGACAGTTAATAAAGTGAGATCATTTTAAATAATTAATTTATTTAAAATGAGAGAAATGTTAAATTAGTTAATTAAATAATTAAAGATAATTATTTAATTTAGAGGATTATGACCGATAATTAAATAAATTAATAAATTCATTTAATTATGAGAATTAGTGACATATTAAATAAATAAATAAAATTCATTTATTTAATAATCGAGAAGACATAAATGAATAAAGGTAAATAAATTAAGAAATCTATTTAATTGTAAAAGGACAATAGACCCTTAGTGACATATTGAATAAATAAATATAATTTATTTATTTAATAATCATGAAAAATAAAAGAGATATCAATTAATTAAACAATTTTAAATTATTTAATTAATAGTTGAATGTGGTCTAAGGACATAATTAAAATGTCATAATTATACTAGGACGAAAGATGAAAAATTAAGCTTGTAGGCCTAGGTGTCATTTTTAAGCGTCTACATTTTTCCCCTCTTTGTCATAATGTAGCATGTCGCATTGTGACAAAGAAAATAAGTCAAAAATATGCCCCAGGGAAAAATAACATGAATTACGAGGAGGGTAGTGGTATGCCCCCTCGAGAGGATAGACGGGTTCCAAGGACACGGGTGTGCTCTTGAAATTGATGAGAAGTCTAGAATATGAAGAGACAAAGAAATGTTAGTGCAAAAGATATGGATGCAATGCCTATATGATATGAGCGAGAGAAGATGACAAGATAGAAGGAGATGCATGTTAGTTCCTAGACCAAATCCTTCAACATATTACCAAATGACTTTAATATTTATTGCTCTTAATCATCATTGGGTAGTTTATTATAATGGCCAACAAACACCATGATATGACATAGATCAAGGTGTGCAAGGTCGTACCATCACCTAAGACAAGAAGTCATAGACAAGGATGGTCACAACTCATACTAAGAGCACAATTTTCCCTAGTATTTTTTTCATAACCAACCACAAGTAGAAAAAGACAAGAAGGACAAGTCATGAAACGTCGTTGCTTCTCTAAATCCTATTTCCAGGACATCTTCAAGAAACTAGCAACATGATTTCCAAAAGGAAAAATAAAACCATGATCATGATACATCTCTGTTTTTCTAAATCCTGTAGTCAGGACATTGCTGAGAAACTTGTAACATGAGTGTCAAAATACAAGACAAACATCATGATACATCGCCGCTTCTCTAAATCCTGTTGTCGGGATCTTGCTGAAAAACTAGTAACATGATGAAAAACCAAAAGATAAGTGCCAAATGTTTGCCAAGTGTGTCTGGATGTCAAGTGTTTTAAATGTTGAGATGCCAAGTGTGATGATGTCAAGATGTCGGGGTGCCAAGGTTTTGACGATGACGGGGTGACAAATGTCAAAGATTGTCAAATTCAGGAAGGACACATCCTGAATAATGTCGATACCAAGAGGATCGATCCTTGAATTTCGAGAGGATCCCTCAAAATTCTAGTGACAGTGACGATGCCTAGGACACATCTTAAAGATACCAATGTCGAGAGGAGTGATCCTTAAATGTCAAGAGGATCCCTCAAAAATGTCAGATGACAGTGACAATGCTTAGGAAGGACACATCCTAAGGCATAAATGACAAAGGCTATTCTTTAGAAGGAAACATCTGAAAGATACTGATGTTGAGAGGAGTGATCCTTAAATGTCAAGAGGATCCCTCAAAAATGTCGGATGATAGTGACAATGCCTAGGAAGGACGCATCCTAAGGCATAAATGACAGAGGCTATTCTTCAAAAGGACACATCTGAAATATTTGACCTATTTTGAAAAAAGTTTGACTAAAGTTTGGCTGAGTTTGACTTGTGTTGACCAAATGTTGATATTGACATACTGGTGTGATTGTCATGTTTGAATAAATGATTACCATACTTTGTTTTAGGAATTTTCCCATTTGGAAAATGATTTGTATTGACTTGAAGAATTTTGACATGTGTGCCAGTGTAGTGCCATGAACCCTAATGGACTGACCTAGTGCAGCCTTGGGGGCTCATCGACAAATGGCCTTGCCTACATCATGCACTTAGAGACCTCGTAGTTCGACATGACCAATGACTTTGTCTTGATGACCAAAGATTGGATCATGATTTTATTTTGAAAAACCTAAAAGGACTGACCTAATGTCTCGGGAACTCAAAGATGAGTCTTGCCTATGTAGCAAATGTGCAGAGACAACGTAGTTCAGACAAATGACAAAGACTGATTGATTTGATGGACTTGACAAGAAATGACTTTGTTTTTTCATTTTGTAGACATTTTGACTTTGGTGGGGTTTCTTCAGGACATTTTTCAATTTTTAGGTCTTTTTTCAGGACATTTTACCATGTTTTTGTCTTTCTTTATGATGTTTTGCAATGTTTTTGTCTTTTTTTAGGACATTTTGTAATGTTTTTGTCTTTTTTCAAGACTTTTTGTGATGTTTTTGTCTTTTTTAGGAATTTTTGTGATGTTTTTGTCTTTTTTTCAAGACTTTTTGTGATGTTTTTATCTTTTTTTAGGAATTTTTGTGATGATTTTGTCTTTTTTTCAGAGAATTTTACAATTTCCTAGACCATGCATGATACCCACTACAGTCACATGATAAATTTTTTTCCCCTAGTCAGGTCCAAGACTTAGCCAATTTTAAAGGACATGAAAAGGATATGCATAGGATACTTGATGGATAGTATGCAGGACTTGATGTCAATCATTTTCCAACCATGAGAGGCAGGGTATGATGTCATGGAAAATGTTGTGGTGGTGACGAAAATATGTGTTTCATCATAGGCCCAGACAGATAAAGTGACATTAGATGGCAAGCAATGATTGACTACACATGGCGCCTGTTTTACAGGTTTCACCATGGTACTTATCCAAAAGCACCTGTTTGCTAGGTTTTCACTGTTGGATGAATTATTTTTCTTTACTATTTTTGTCATTTTTCATTTTTTTTGGTGTTACCCAGACACCCGTTTGCGAGGTTTTCATCAAGGTGACAATTTTTTATATTTTTATATATTTTTTTGTATTTCCAAGGTTTTCAGCTTGACTTTCTGATGCTATGCATATAATTTTTGGAGATGTAGACTATTGATAGGCTCTGTCAGTTATTCACCATTTGGAGTAGCCAATTGATACACTCTAGAACCAAAAGAGGATATGATGATGTAAGGACCCAACCAATTTGGTTCAAACTTGCCTGCTTTTCTCTGTCAGCCTGATTCTTAGGGTTCTGCATGAGGACTAGGTCACCAATTTCAAACTTCCTGACCATGAATTTTTTGTTGTAACTATGACAAAGACAATTTGATATGCCTGTAGATGGTTTAGGGAGTTATGCCTTCTTTCCTCTAGCATCTCCAACTCGTGTAGGCATGACTGTCTGTACTCCTCGTCATCAGCTAGACCCTTCAGGTAGACTCATAAGGAAGGAATTTCAACCTCAATAGGAAAGATGGCCTCAACTCCAAAGACAAGAGTGAATGGAGTGGCTCTTGTGGGTGTACAAATGCTAGTGCAGTAGGCCCATAGAGTAGGGTTGAGTTGAATATGTCAGTCACAACCATCGTCATTAACAATATTTTTCAGGATTTTAACAGTGGTTTTATTTGATGCCTTGGCTTGATCATTTCCTGACAGGTAATATAGAGAAGAAAAATGATGTTGGATGTGAAATCACTCACATAACTCATGAACTTCTTGGTTTTTAAATAGACATCCATTGTCGGTGATGATGGATTGCGGAAAACCATACCGGAAAATGATGTAGTTAAGAATGAATTCTAAAATTTATTTGTTAGTTATGTATGTTATGGGGATGGCTTCGATCCACTTCATAAAATACTCAGTGGCGGTGATGATGAATTTGTGACCATTTGATGAGGTAGGCTGGATCTTTCCCATGAGGTCGAGTCTCCATTATGCGAAGGGCCAAGGGGAAGTGATCGGCTAAAGTTCCTGCGCTGGAGCATGAATTAAATCACTATGAATCTAGCATTGGTGACAAGTCCCAACATATTCTAGTGCATCTTTCTCAATGGTTAGCGAATAGTACCCAATTCTCATTATCTTCTTGGCCAGAGTAGGACCACTCGAATGAGACCCGCATATACCCTCATGTACTTCGTGTAAGGTTGTGCGTGCTTCGTTGGTGTCGGCATCTAAGGAGGGTGTCATCAAAGCTACGACAATAAAGGGTGTCACTAACAATGGAATATCTTGCAAATTTTTGGATAAAATACTTCCTCTGGTTATTGGATAGATTAGGGGGGAGGGTTTGGGACTTAAGGTAGTCATGAATGTCTTGGTACAGGGAGAATCGGGACCAACAAGCTTGTAGACCATCTCTAATTCTGGAATGTCATAAGTGGGGACCAACAGTTGTTCTATTAGGAATTTCAGCTAAGCCATATTGCTTGGAATGTCGAGCAGAGAGCCTATTGTAGCCATGGCATCTACCGCCTTGTTTTGTGCTCTCGGAACTTGCTCAAAAGTCACCATGTGAAAATATGTCTGAAAGTTGTCAACCATTCATTTGTAGGGCATTAGTTTCTCATCCTTAGTGTCGTAGTCATCGTTAACTTGGTTGATGACTAACTAAGAATCCCCATAGACATGCAGTGCTCTAATTTTTCATTTTATTGCCATTCTAAGTCTGGTAGCGAGTGCGTCATATTCTGCCACATTGTTTGTGCATGGAAAAGCTATGCAAAAAGACTTGGGAATGGAATCTCCTTGAGGGGTGATAAACAATATTCCTGCCCCCAAGCCATGATTAGTATGAGATCCATCAAAGTATAGCCTCCATGGTGACTTGGGTTCTATATGGAATATTGACTCATTTGGGAAATCTCCCACTAAAGGGTGATCACTTTGTACAGGAGCGTCTGCCAGTTGGTCTGCTATGACTTGTCTCTTTATTTCTTTTCTTTCTACATATTGAATATCATATTCGCTCAAGATCATCACCCATTTTTCCAGACGTCCTGTTAATGCTGCTTAACTTAATAAATATTTGAGGGGGTCAATCTTTGCTACCAACTATGTCTGATGGCTCAACATATAATGTTTTAACTTCTGAGCTACAAAGACCACTGCTAGACAAGCACGTTTGATTGATGTGTAATTCAGTTTATACCCAACCAGTGTCTGAATGATATAATATATGGCCCTTTCTTTCTAGTCATGGTCGTTCTGTGTCAGTAATGCCCCCAACATCGAAGTTGTTGCTAATATGTATAATATCAAAGGTTTTCCTTGAATGAGAGGCATAAGGATTGGCGGTGACAGTAGGTAGTCCTTTATTTGCTGAAAGGCTTCTTGGAATTTATCTCTCCACAAAAAGGGGATGCCTTTGTGTAGAAGATATTAGAATGGTTGACACTTTTTGGCCAATCATGCTATGAATCGTCGAATAGATTGCACCCTGCCTTGTAATGTTTGGAGTTCACTTATTCCTCTAGGAGGCATGTCCATGATGACTTTGAATTTGGCTGGATCGACCTCAATGCCTCTTTGAGAAACTATGTATCCCAAAAGTTTGCTAGATGTTACACCAAAGACACATTTCTTAGGATTCAATTAGACTTTGTATTCTTCTAGTGTTTTGAAAATTGTGTCTAACACCTTAAGATGATCTTTTATTTTTACTAATTTATCCAAAAGGTCATCCACGTAATCTTCCATTATCTTATGCATCATGTCATGAAAGATTGTGGTCATAGCCCTCTGATATGTGGCGCTTGCATTTTTAAGAGAAAAAGGCATGACATTCCAGCAGTATGTACCCCAAGGGAAAGTGAATGTTGTTTTATGTTGTTCTTCCAGGGTAATACGAATTTGATTATAGCCTGAGAAACCATCCATGAGGGACAACATCTTGTATCCTTTCGTGAGATTAACTATGATATCTATATTTGGAAATGGAAAGTTATCTTTTAGGCACACTTTGTTTAAGTCTCTGAAATCTATGCAGACACAGATCATTCCATTTGGATTTGTAACTAGCACAAGGTTAGATATCCATTCAGCATAATCAATAGACCGTATGAACCCAACATCTAGAAGTTTCTTCAACTCAGCCTTGACTAATAGAGTGACTTGAGGATGCATTTTTCATAGCTTTTGTTCAACCGGTTTGGCATTTGGCAATAATGGTAGATGGTGTAGAACTAGTTATGGATCTAGTCCAGGCATGTCTGTATAGGACCATGTGAAGTTGATTTTATGGTCGACAAAGAATTTGTGAAATTTTGGTTTCTCTTCTTCAGTCAAGGATGCAACAAAGCAGACCATTTTGGGATCTTTTGTGGTTGATATGTTGTCTTCTATGGTGTCCTCTATGAGCATAGCTGATTTCTCTTGAGTTATGGGGAGAAAGTACAATCCTCCATCTTTGGGCGCCTTAGAGAGATTTTCACCCACAAATACATCCTTTGTTTTTACTTTTTTCTCATCAGAATGTGCCTTTTGGTTTTCACCTAAAGATGTTTCATTTTTTTCTTTATTCTTATTTTTAATTTTGTGACTCGAGGACGGAGCAGTCTCCCTGAAGTAAGCTGCACAATCTAGGTCAATGGTGAATCTAGCCTTATGATCACCACTGGGTATGCCCTCACGTAATCCCATAAACTTTATGATGGCCTCATAATTCTAAAAGGTGTCTAGGACTAGTAGGCCTTGTTGGTCCCAATCGATTAATTGCGAGTGGACTAGAGAAATGCCATCGTTAGTATTGGTGAATTGAGGGGAGGATGCAGAAAGCATGCAAATAGATTCAAAGACATTGAAGATGAAGTTGTCATCATCCAATTCCACGTCAAACTCTATCCAATATTCCCCTTCACTTGTCTCATATTCATTGTCAAAGTAGGGGATGAAGGAATCAAAGTCATGAATGTCAGTGTCATGTGGTAATTTGGATGGATCCGATTGATGGTTATTAGATTCAAATGGTGGGGCTTGTATGTCATAGGGAAGGTAAATGGGATTGTGACTATTTGGTGCTTGATCAATTTTAAATGTTTTCCAAAATTTTTGTTTAGACGTAAGCTCCCCAATTTCAATAAACAAATCATTGAGGCAACAATCACTTAAGGATTGTTGGGAGCCAAATTTCCACTCTTGGGAGTCAGTTTCTATAAGGTATTCCTTGATGGTCTCAACACTTTCTGAAGCATGCACACGCTCACTTGAAAGTCCATTGGTACGTTGATCGTCATTGTTGGGAAATCCATACCCTAATCCAAGATACTTTGGTATTTTGAAAGATTCTATGGGCTCTCTTCGTCTAGTTTTATGTCTTCCTAGGCCACTAGTTCCATCGTAGCCCTTAGCCTTCATCATGTCATATCGCTTTCCATATTTCTTAACTAGTAATGGGGGTAGGTTTTTCATTCCTTTATAGAACCATCTTGTAATATCGGAAATGTCTTCATTGCTCATGTCTCCCCATTTGATGAAAACCATTTTTTGTGGAACTTTGAAAATTTCTTTAGGTTTCATTCTAAAACATGGTCTACCATAGATCTTTGGTGACTTGGGTATTATCATGATGCTATAAGCTGTATGCAGTTTGAATTCTCCACAGCCTAGGTCCTGAATCTTGACAGTGGGCTCAACCTTAGGAAGTGTGGAAGATGGTGGCATGGTGGAAGTCATGGATGGAGTGGACATGGAAGATGATGCCAGTGTGGATGGGTCAATGTACTTAGAAGAAGAAGAGCTAGGAGCTTCTCGGTTGATGGGAACTTAGTTTTTAGAAATACCCCTTAGGTTGGTACAATATTGAAAAGGGTTGGGGTCTCTATATATGGTGATTTATATGTTGTCAAATGGGAATTTTAAACATTGGTGATATGTGGAGGGGACGACCTTTAAGGCATGAATCCATGGGAAACCAAGCAAGATGTTGTAAGGTAATTCTAGATCCAGGACCTGGCAAGTTGTGTCCACAATGACTGGTCCCACTTTGATAGGAAGAGAAAAACGCCTCTAGAAGAACATTCCTCATCATCATATGCTTTTATGACTATGCTCTTTGTAGGGTCTATGCATGCATCAGAAAATCCTAGAGCCTTAACCAGTTTTAAGGAGCATATGTTCAATTCTGCTCTGCCATCTACTAAAACTCTTCTGACCTTGTGCTTATGGATGAAATTTTTGATATGTAGTGCATCATTATGGTTGGTCTTGGGTGATGAATAATCCTTATAAGAAAAGGTGACATGGTGAGGTGTAGTGAGGTATCCCACCATTGTCTCAAATTGGTTGACATCAATATCCTTAGGGATGGATGAATCTTGTAGGGTTTTATCCTGCATATCCTTATGTGTGGTAGAAATGCAAAGTAGCTCAAGTATGGAAATCTATGCAGGGGTTTTGCCTAATTGATCGATAAGGTTAAACTGACTCTTAGGTTGCCACTGCTTTGTAGATGAGCCAGGTTGTAGTTGTTTAGGAGATGGACCAGGTATGGTAATCTTAGGTTGCCTAGCAGGAGGTGGACCAACTATGGTGATCTTTCCACTTCGAGTAGTGGCATTGCATTGAGGTGCTCTTTTGATTGTGATGGTATTGACACACTCATTATCAGTCCAAACATTGTTTATAGTAGGTCCATCAGAATAGTCTTACTTTGCACGAGCGTAATTGGATTGATTATTGTTCATCGTAGGACCTGACGTGGAAGTGTTATTAGCACCATGGTCTTGCAATGTGTTCTTATGAATGGTATGGTTGACATTTGATGGAAATTGTGGCCCACCTAATTCAATTATTTGGCTTTCAATAAAGTCTTGCACAATATTTTTGAGTTGTCGACAAGATGATGTCTTATGTCCTTTAGCCTGGTGGTACTCACAAAAAGCATTATCATCCCACCATGATGGTTTAAACTGCCCTGGGTCATACAGTTTAGGTTCTTCAAGTGTGATGAGACCATTTTGGAGGAGATTTTTAAGGACATCCTCAATTGGTTCTCCCAAATTTGAGTATGTTCGTCTTTTTAGGAATTGTCTTGTTTGGCATAATTGTCCTCGACCTTGACTATTTTGATCATTTTGGTTGTTTGGGATGGAATTGGTAGGGGGTGTTAGTATCGTTGTTGGTTTTTTTTGTGGTTGAACCCCTTTGAGGACCAATATAGGACCCATAGTGTTGATAGCCTTGGCATCGACAACATCGTCATTGGTAACCTGTTTATTTTTTACCTAGTACTTATTTTTGTCAGCAGGGGGATTTACATTTATATTTTTAGGACCATATTTTAGCTCTCCTTTTGCAATAAGAGCTTTCTCAACCTGGACACCCTTTTCAACTAGGTCTGTGAAGGTTGTGCAACAATGCACTTGCAATCCATATTTTAAGGGGCCTACAAGTGTTTGAACAAACATGTCAACCTTTTCCTTTTCAGGTATGTCGATGTGACAATGACTAGCTAGACTTCTCCATTTTTGAAAGAATGGGATGAACGTTTCACCAGCGTCCTCTTGCATGAGATTGTATAAGCTAGTAATAGAGGTGTCCATGTCAATGTTGTACGAGTAATTTTTTATGAATTTGTGTTTAAGTTCATCCCATGTTTGGATATCCTTTTGAGTGGAGAACCATTCAAGGGTAGGACCTGCAAGACTTTTAGAGAAGAGTCTCCTCAAGCATGTTGGTTCATAGGTGACGTCCATATAGTTGGTTGTGAATTCTCAGACATGTTTGATAGGGTTTGTCTTTCCTCTGTATTTGGTAAAATTTGGTCACACATCCCGGAGGAAATGGTGGCATGTATAAGTTCATGTCAAAGGGATATACAAATAAATCATATGACACTTCTGATTTCTTGATGGATATTTGCATGTTTTCTATGGTCTTTTTTAGACCTGTCAGCTTTGCTTGCAAGGCATAGATTATAGGGTCATTTGTAGCCCCATACATTGGATTCATTGGTACAACATGGGTACCCATTTGTTGTGAGTGGATGTTGGTGTGTTGTTGTGACATGTATGATGTGTTCTAATTTGTGTGTTGTTGGTATTGAAAGTTTGGATTGGGGACATGTTGGTGGGTATGAATATGGGATGAATATGTTAGAATGTGTCCCCCAACCATTTGGGTCAATATTTGAGGAATATGGTGACCATGTATATTTTGATGTGTGAATGATACCATAGGTTGTGTTTTGATTGCCTTACCCAAATTGTTGGGATTGTACAAGGGGAATGTTCGTATTTTGTCTTTGGGAGGTGATGGCATTAAGCTGTGCTGACGTGTTAACATTTGGTTGTGGTCCTTGAATAAAGATATGTCATTTACTTCCTCCCAAAGGATTATGTGAGGTACCAATGAGAGGATTTGATGAGGATGCACTCATGGTACTAGATGTAGTCATCAATAGAGGATTTGTATGGCTTGATGTTTCCCCCATGACATTTACTGAAGTGGTAAATAGAGGATTGGAATAACTTGCCCACATTGTCGAGGACCCAAAGGTGGCTCTAGCCAATTGTGACGATATTGTGGATATTGTGGGCAATGTGATAGACTGTGTTCCTCCAATGGATGTTGTGATGATGGAATTGGAATTGTTTTGAATGTTGGAGGTAGTACTCATGGTAATTGTGACGTTTTGTGAGGTAGCATCAAAAAAGGTATTGCTTGTGGGTGATCCCACAATAATGGGTTACAGTTTTTTGGCCAAACTTGACATTAAAATCAGGATTTTTCACTAGACATTCACTTCCTTACACCTATAGCAGCTAAACCATTAAGGTTTTGAAGATGAATCAAATTAGTTATTTGTTAGATATTTTGTGTAGATTCTAATTATATTTAAAAAAAAAAATTAAAAAAAAAATTGTGAATCATTTTATGTAATTTTTAATAACTTATTTTTTCTACTAATCAACATTTTTAAAAAGTGGTGTTTACTTCAGCCCACGTAAATTTTTTTATAGATAGGATACAATTCTGATTTTTAAAATACAAAATTTTCACACCAATATCTTGGGATAGATATTTTTTCATAATTTTTTGTTACATATATTTTTTTTAATTAATTTTCCAAGTCAGCATAATTATAATTTGGACAGAGGTGTACTTCGGCACACATAACTTTTTTTGTATTCATTTGAATTAACTTATTATTTTTTTTTGGAATAAGGACATCAATACCTAGGGCACATGTATTTTTTAGAATTTTTTTTCTCTATTTTTCTATTTTTTCGTATGTGTGAAATAAAGAACTTGATGTTCATTGAAAATCCTACACTCACAAGAAATAAAAAATAAATATAATAATCAAATTAAACATGTTTAAAATTATACTTTTTAGGAAGCTTATAATAAGGGCTACAGGCTTGCAAAACATAAATTTTAAATGAATTCATTCGATCACCCAAAAGGTAAATCAAAAGTGGTTTTTTATTTTGATAGGTGTAGAGGAGACTCGATTATAGGTATGGTTTAAATCTAACAAGGTTCTATCCAAGGGGGTTTGATCTAAGGGGGTTTGATCAATCCCTCTTTAATTAAAATAATTTAAATGGAACGTTTAAAGTCATAAATCATTGTATTTTCTTAAAATATGTGTTTTTAGGCAAAAATCAGGATGTCCCAAAAAGTGTAACCCATTATTGTGGTAGGACCCTTGTGGTGTTTGGAGGTTGACCACTATTAGACATGTTATGTCTATTGTTGACGTTATGGTTAGGAGATGTTGATCTCAAAGTATTAATGTCAAACCCATGCGGTAATTTAGCTCCTTGACTTAAAAGTATGGTCAAATATCTGTCTCTATCATATAAGACCATTTGTTTTATGAAGTAGGCTGCTTCTGGATCTTGTGCTGCTACTTCTAGGTTTTCCTCAAGTATTTGTCCATATTCATCCTTACATAAGAATGGTTTAAAGGGGTTGTTTGATGAGGATGGTATGGTGATGAGATGTTGAGTATTTGTGTTGCTAAATGGGTCATCGAAAGTCCAATTTGGGTCATACGTGTGATTGGTGATGTTGGAATTGGAATTTTGTCCACATTTTTCCATTTTTTCTTTCTTTCTTTGGAGTTTAGTTTCCACCATAAAAGGAAATTGCTCAAATGAGAGTGATGAGAATGACAACTAAATGCAAGGATGATACTAGCCTATGTTTTTGGATTTTTTGATAAAGGATGAAAATGCAAGACTATGTTTTTGAATTTTTGATAATAAGGGATGACAATGTGGCAATGTTGTCTAAAGGAAATGATGAATCTAAAATGAAGACTAGAATGACAAGTTATGACACTAATTTTTTTATATTTTGGAATAAAAGACGACAATGCAAGGTGATGATGACGTTTTCCTAAGGAAATGACAAATGAAAGATGCCAATGTTGTCAAGGTCAAAGTGCCAAATGAGGACTAAGATGATGAATGTTGACTAAGGACTAAAATGATTAATGCAACGTCTAAGTTCAAAATGAGGACTAGAGATGGACCATGCAAAATATAAGTTTAAGATGAGGACTAAGTTTGGACAATATTTGGAGAAAGGTTTTGCTTAACCACTCTATGCTTGACTTATGTTTCAATTTTGGTTATCAAAAGGACTTGCTAAGGGGACAAAGTGACAAATTCAAAATGCGAGTGGGCCTTCCTAACTAGACTATTTAGTTGGAGGTTCTCACAAAAAGGACAATGACCAAAAAGAGGAATAATGACTATGTCCCAAGATAACCTAGTTTTGAAACAATGGTTTTACAAAGTGTGATGAGTTGGCCTAATCCAAAGTATGCCAAGATGAAGCCTTAGGAAAAGTTTGTGATAGAATTGATGATTATGACACCTAGGGAATGTAACTAAAAAATATGGAAATTTAAACCTATGGATGAGATGCAAGCTCGTGAATGTAAATGATGGACATTCTGAGCAATTTCAATTCTAGTTTCTAACAAAGACATTTTGAAAAATATGTTTGATAGTAGGGTAAATTGTCTAGACTTAGATTCTGGTTTGGGACAGTGTTTGGTTTTTTGCTAGGCGATTGTGTCGTTACAGGCAGCAAATGCATTGTAGTGATCAAATGTGGTGCTAGAAATGGAAAATGTGGTTCAATGTTTCAAATGTGGCTTTAAATATGGAAAATGTGGTGCAGTGTTGTAGATGTGGCTTTACAGATTGCAAATGCATTTCAAGACTGATGAATGTGGTGCTTGGATTAGCAGATGCGTTTGAACAGATCAGATGTGTTGCAAAAATTGGAAAATGTGGTGTGACAAAGCGATTTTGGTTTAACAAATGCATTACAGAATGTAAAAAGTCAAATTTATGATGTTTGTGGTCAAAAAACCGAATTGTTTAAAGTTTGAAAGCTTGTTTCTAGATGTTTGAGTGTTGTTTGTTTCATTTCAGTAACCAACAAACACTTGGAAATCATGATATTTTGAAAGTAATCAAACATAAAAGAGAACATGTACAATCCAATGGTCAATCTAGGACAATATTCTCTAGATTCCACATGGGTTTCCCCAGCTGCATATTAGTAGCATGTGAATTCAGAAGCTTGGCTACACGGGCTCCCCCTTACAATGTACTCTCTTCTTAGACCAACCAAGCTTCCAACCCCCATAAAACTCCCATGGCAGATTGATCACCTCTACTACAGACTGTGAAGATTTGGATGCCTTCACACCGACCGGTGTTGTGCTAACAAATAAAAGGTTTTTGGCTACTAAACAATGGTGTTTAATTCTAGACCCCCATTTGAGTGGCCGTACATGGGGTGTAAGATTAAGCTTCATTTAGGAGGCACTCCATCTTGAAGAGGTTAAGCTCAACAGGGTTTTGGGGAGTACTAATTGGTCTGTATGACACATCCATACTTGTAATCTTAGGTTTTCCCTTGAGATTCACATTTATATACTAGTTAGGTGTAGCTTGGCTTTAGCTTTGTTGCCAGTTTGAGTCACCTAGAGGTGATGAAGTCCCCAGGAAAACCCAATTTCTAGAGGCAATAATCGTTTCTCTTACACCCAAGATCACATGACTTCACAAGGGGAGAGGATACTTTGGTTATTGCATCAAGGTTACACAAGGAAAAAGTGGGTCTGGCTTTTGGATCACCTAGTTTGCACAGGGTGAGAGCATATTCGCCTACCACTTTCAAATAAAATCAGATAGAATTGAAAACATGTTCATTTTAAATGCACCAAAAAAAATGTTTTCTATTCAAAAAAGAACAAGCACAATGTTTTTGGAATGAATCTTGGAAACTCGAACCTGCAAAAGCACAAGTTAGGAGTTTTATCAACTAGTCTTGGACCCACAGAATGTAACTGCCACATGCTACAAACAAAGATTAGTAACACAAAAAACCCCTATGCTAAGAAGAATGCGGAAGAAAACCATAATGTAAAATAACCAAGAACAGAAAACAGAAAAACCCAAATGCAAAATTTTTAAAGAACTTTTACTAGGAAAATGCATCACAATAGAGCGATTGCGTCATGGTCTCGTGTTTTGGTTCAATAGGCAAATGCGTCGATTAATTGTTCAAATGAGGCTCGGTAAATTAAAAGCGACTTTCTCTACTTCGATTACGGCTCAACAGAGTGATTACGATGTTTCAAATGTCGAATGTGTCGCGACGCAATAGATGTGGCACTACAAAGCGCGAATACGTCATTCAATACTTGTACCTGCAAAAAAAAAACTAAAAACTCTATAGAAAAAAAAAAAAGTGCGTCAGGTTCACTAATGTATCAATGGGTTATTTTTCAAGTAGGTTAGCAGATTAAATCAATAATATAAAACCCAAAGAGCTATGAAGTACAATGAAAGAAAATACAAGAAAGATTATACCAGTTATTCCTTGAAACTTCCATGATTCATCTCCATAGCACCTTCTAGCTCGTAGCGATTGTATGATTATTGCCCTCAAATTTGTATGTGTGAGCAATTGACTATGACTATGTCTTATGCAAATTTTGAAGGATTTAAATGACAAAATGCCTATGACCAACAACAAATGACTATGCCTATGACAAGTAATCAAATTGAATTAAGCAAGCTAAGTGCAAAGTATGCAATTAAGATCTAAGCATAAATATGTCAAAATATCGAAGTGGTCCTGAGAATGTGAGCAAATTGGCATTTTATAGAAAATGCAATTTTGGACGGATGGACGAGATTGAAAGCTAACGGAAGCCTAAAATCAACGGTCAAGATTGTGCATGACAATCCCTAATTATGGTTAGGGAAAATTTATTAAATGAGTGGTCAAGATGTCATTTGAGAAAATCGTATCGGCAGTCAAGAATAAATGTGATAATTAGTCAAAAAGATAAAGATTTTTGAAAATCAAGAAGATAAAGACTACTTGATTTGTAAGATTTCAAAAATCAAGAGGATAAAGAGTTGAACTGAAATGCAGATTTGAAAAATCAATAATTTGCTCAATTACTTGATTTTTGGAAGAAGATTACCATTTTGAATTAAATTAATTCAAAATATGGATTTTGTGTTAGTAAATAATCAATTTTTAGATTATTTACTAAAATGAAGTGACAGTTAATAAAGTGAGATCATTTTAAATAATTTATTTATTTAAAATGAGAGAAATGTTAAATTACATAATTAAATATTTATTTAATTTAGAGGATTATGACCAATAATTAAATAAATTAATAATTTCATTTAATTATGAGAATTAGTGACATATTAAATAAATAAATAAAATTCATTTATTTAATAATCGAGAAGACATAAATGAATAAAGGTAATTAAATAAATTAAGAAATTTATTTAATTGTAAGAGGACAATAGACCCTTAGTGACGTATTGAATAAATAAATATAATTTATTTAATAATCATGAAGAATAAAAGAGATATGAATTAATTAAACAATTATAAGTTTTTTAATTAATAGTTGAATGTGGACCAATGACATAATTAAAATGTCATAATTATGCTAGGACGAAAGATAAAAAATTAAGCTTGCAGGCCTAGGTCATTTTTAAGTGTCTACATCAATTAATTGTTTTAGGCTATTAATCCTCTTCTCCTCGAACTCCTTCACTTTATCTAGAGCCGATTTCTCAAACGATTCAAAATGAGAATCTACAGAGTTTATTAACTTTTTCAACTCACCGAAGGAAGAACCTGACGGGTCCACAACATAAGTGGGCATTATTTTCTGTAGGACTCTAGATGCAAGCTTTAAAAGTTCACTATCCTCAATGTGATATTTCAATATCTTTTCACTAGCTTTGGCTTGGGAAATTTTGGCGACCTTCATCATCCAAATTGGAGGCAGAGTGGAAAGATTAATTATGTTTTCATCCAACTCAGGATCTAGCTCTTCCTGCTACTCCAATAAAGGTTCTTTCACTTCCTCTATCCTAATTTCTTGCTCCTTTTTCTTTTCAACTTGAGCTTCTGCTTCAGGTTTGTCTTTAGGAATTTTAGTTTCTTCAGTATATTCCTCTTTTTCTTCAGCAACCGCCTTAGTTTGGTCCTTAGATACAACAGGTGTCTCTGAGTTTTCTACATTTGGAGAGGTCAAATTATCCTCAAACCCTGGAGGATTAGACACATTCAAGTTCTCCTCATTTTCATTTCCTTCTTTTGACTTATTTATCTCTACATTCACTTCCTCATGTCCTTCAACATGTTCAGTATTGATCTCCTCAATATTTACCTTTTCCTTTGACAAGTACTCTTCCAGAATTGTCTTATAGTCTCAATGATAATAGCATCAGTGTCACCAATCATAAGTTTGTTTATTCTTGACTTGCTTCTGAAATCCTTTTTAGCTTTATGAAAAAGTAAATCCATTTCTTCAATTCCCATTTCCACACACAAGTCAGCAAGAACTCTTTTCCTCAGATTTTCTTCCTTTGTTATGGCACTCTCTTCTAGTTTCCAATGCATTATATAGGATTGTAGGAAAGCTCGACATGATTTCAACAAGAGTTTTATTGAAAAAATTCAAGTGCTTAACAATAGCTTCTTCAAGAGCCTTCTTACTGGATTCATCGAAAGTCTCATACATGTCATAGAGTGGTATGAGATTTTCGTCTTCTATTGCTACATTCTCAACTTCCTCCATAGACATACTGGGCTTGTCAACTTTGGTCCTTTTCTTTGCTTCTTCACCTTTTCTGGAAGGATTTCTTTTGTTAAATTTGACAACATGAGTCCCAGTAGCCTTTATCTCTCTAACTATTTCTTCTGAGTTTGTTTCTTCCTCTTCATCTGTAGAAACAACTTTGTAAGTTCTTGAGATTTTATTCTTCTTTCTTCTTCTGGAGGCTTTGGCTTGATTTGGCTGTACTACAGGGGAACTCCTGGTTGTTCTAGCAGAAGATGTTCCCAGACTAGTAGGAGTTTCTTTTTCCTTCTCTTTGACTACTTTAGATTCATCTCTTTGTCTCCTTATTTCTTTCAGTATTTCAACTGGAAGACCCATTCTCTCTGCAAGGACTTTTGTCTCCTTTCGTACCTTTCTGATTGACATGGGCTTTCTCAGGTCTGAGTGAACTCGTAAGCTTTTCTCTAAATAGGTTCCAAACCTTTCTTCATTAGGATATAGTCATGAATTTAGTAGATGTTCTACATACATCCTCAAATTTTTTTCATCCACTTCATATCCCATAGGCATGATCCAAACAATTTTAGGATCAGCTGCTTCCATGTGACATTGGTCAATGTCTACCATGAAGCACATAGAGTCTTTATATTGTTCCACTAAGGCTTCAGGAATTCTCTCTCTGGCATGCATTAGATCTTGAAAGCTTTTAAAATGACCCCACAGGATTGTGTTGCGGGTTTGCCGATTACCTAGACTACATAGTATATCCTAGATCTCAACGGCTACTAGAATATCATTTCACCATTGAGCTTTACCAATTCCTGGTATTTCACCTATGAAGTAGAAATATAGATAGATTAATAATTTTCTGAACTTGAATACATTCTTCTTGTCCTTCTTGATCTTCTTCAGGTTCTCCAATAGTTGACCTCTGACTAATTCACATAGATCATAATCTACATTTTGTTTGATCATTTCATATGCTATATAAATGGTAGTGCCAGATACAAAATTTTCCTAGCTCGAGTGGTAAAGCTTGTACCCTATGACCATAGATGCAAATTTTACATCAACATTGGCAATATGATCTATAGTCATTGCCCTTCTGTCCTAATGTGAGCCAATTGCCTTGGTAACCACATCATTCTTTATCGACTTCAAAACTAGAAGTTTACCGGTGGAATTTAACTCTGTAACTGCACAAATAGCTTTCTTGGTAATTTTGAATGGCACATCCAGCCACATGAATTCATCATGCACACAACTCAGTATGTATTGAACCCACTCGTCCTCAAATATGGGAAACTTCACAAATTGCACAAATTTCTTGTCCACTAGGGTTTTGAATTCAGGTTTCACAGATAAATACTCTTGAAATATGTGATTAGAATACAATTCCAATAGATGTGGACTACCAAAATCCTCAATATTAGTGTGCACATATTCCCTAATATCTTCAATGTGTAGAACTCCGTACGACACTGATGAAAATGCACATAGGGGTTTTGTGTCTACAGACTTATATGGATGTCATTTGAACTTTGGTCACATCCTATCCTTGAATTCAACTATAAGAGGGGTAGACATAATTGCAAGTAGACAAATTCATAGGTTTTGCAATAAATACCTTTTGGAGACAAAATGGAATTTGATGATAGATTCTCCTCTATGCTTGAATATCTCTTCAATTTGACAATATCCACCTTAGAGCTCTCCAGACCTCTTTCTTCTGAATGTAGAATGGAAAATGAGGGTGGAATTCATTTTTTTATTGTCCTCAAACCTAAATTTTACTTTTGCAATAAATGCTCTTGCCCTAACTCAACTGGTTTACTATCTTTTATGTTCCAAGATAGATAATTCTTATGAAGATCTCCATTATTCTTCACTAATGTCGTAGATTCTTTGCACAATGTCTAAGAGGTATCTACTAGACTTATCTAAATTCCAGTACCAATCATCTGTAGGGGGTTCATGAGTTTTTCTTGATAGCTCCCCCTATGGTAGAGGCCTAAAATCAATTTCCTAAAGTATTACCAGAAATGGCTTCTAGTGTGGATCCATTTCCTTCTGTAGATGGATTCTTCTTCACCCATTTCTTCTGCATTTGCTTCTTGATCTCATCAGTAGTGACTTTTCCTTTTCCCTTGACATTCGATTGCATGATTTGTTTTACTGGACCTCTTCTATTCCAACAAAATCTAGATGTGTGACCAAATTTGTTACAACTATAGCACACAACACTTCTCTATCTAGACCAATCATTCCACTATTTTTGTCTTGATCTACATTGGTTAGCAATATGTCCAAATCTATTGCATGCATAGCATCTGACATTTCTAAGAAAGTTATGCATCTCAATTCTACATTCACTTGACTTATGACCATATTTATAACAATTAAAACACTGACCTAAGAATGATGGTCCACTTACATTCACTCTACTCCTACACTAAGAAGCCATATGACCAAATTTATTGCAAGTATAGCAATAACCATTAAATTTTTGAGCATTAGGTTTCCTTACTAGATTCCTTCTAGGTCCATTCATCTAGTTTCCTTGTCTGAATTTTCCTTGTCCTGAAGTCCTCTATCTAGAGCTCCATTGTCTAGATCTGGAGCTTTCTCCTTCTTCATATCCAAGACCTTGTTGGTCACCATTAGTTCTTTGTCCCTTGATTAGTTCATCAAGTTTGGCTAAGCTTGCTTTGAATTTCTCCTTATACTAATTTGCAGTATCAAGTTCATTACTGAGTTCATCAAGCTGCTTTTCAAGCTCCTCTTCATTGTTCTTGGATTGTTCCAATTCATTTTCTAGTTAGGTACATTGTTCTGACTTTTCTTTCAAAGATTGTGCAAGCTTTTCTTCATTCTTCTTTCTATCCTCAATTTCCTTGGTCATTCTCATCATGATAGATTCCATCTCACGCTTTAAGGAAACATTCTCTTGGGAAAACTTTTCACATTCTTCTATTTTCTCTTTCAAAGTGTGTGTAACGCCCCGCCATGCAACCCTAGGGGAAGTTGCAATTTACTACACAAACGAACTATTTTTTTTTTTAAAGAACAATTAACATGCAATATCACTAACCATTGCCAACCAATCCCCTAAGGTTACGAGACTGAGTTACTTAAACCCAAACAAGAAACATGAATTAACCACAACATTTAATTACATAAAGCATTAATACGCATACATTCCATACATAATAATTTGCATCAAGAATATGAAGTACCACTTGAATCCAATAATATCATTTACAACATAATTACAACACTCATTCCCCAAATGAGATAAATCCGAAAGCATATTTACATATTACAACTTCCACCTCGATAACAAATGAGGGGTAATAAAATACAAGATCAACTGGAAAGATTAAACATGACATGAAACTGGATTCCACGAGCTCTCCAACTGAAAATCTCATCCACACGAACAAGAAGATGAACCAACGGATTAAGGTGCACGTTCCACCCAACCATGTGATACCCGAAGACTCACCCCCCGTGCTAGGAGATAGTAACTAGGAATTCCTACACAAGGACATCTACCACTAGACACGGGCTAAAACATAAACTGAACTGAAACAACTACAACCACAATAATACTTAACACAAAGGTTACAATGCTTCCAGAGAACAAGGTTTAAGAACATCATCTGCACTCCATGCCATATCTGACTGACTGTTGACATAGGTAGAGTGTCATACATAAATTTCCATGAGTTACCTAGGCTCAACTATCTAAGGAAACCGAACCCACATCTTGGGCTATCCAGGCTCAACTCACCAGCCATCAGACCCTCATGTAAAACTATGCGTCCCATCTCATCTCGAGCCTTATCATTCACTTGCTTCACGAGAAAGGCATTCCTTATCTTTATTAGTGTGAAAGATCCTCATTAATTCTTTTAGGTTATCACTTGGTTAAACCCTAGGTGAGTTACCCTGGCGCCCCTTTGTGTGTTGGACCCCCACAAAGAGCCACTCTCCTATCGACAACACACACGATACAAAACCACAATAGGTAACAAGATAATATGACCTCTCCAATCCAAGGAGGTGACAAATCTAGGAAACTCACTCCAAACACTGGAGGCAACAAGGTCAAAACCCTCTCCAAACACTGGAGGAAACCAAAATACAAAACCCACTCCTTCCAAAGGAGGTACAAACTACATAACCCTCTCCTATTCCCAAGGAGGCACAAATCTTCCCCGTACGTGAAAAATCAGGTGAAAACACATGGTGTAACTATACACACTTTCCACGAAAAAACAAAGGTTGACTAACATAACAACAACACATACCAAGAAACAAACCTCTATCTGGAAGACCTTCAAAACATTTACTTTAATTTCACAACATCGAGGATGAACAACTAAACACTAAAAGCATTTCAGACAATTAAATAATCTAAAGTTAGGATTTCCTAAATCCAATCAATCACAATTTTCATTACTTACATTTATTCAGTTGAATACACCAAATTCATTTCACAATATTGAAGTATTTAAAAACCAATCATCTACTCTAAGTTTTACAATTAAATTCCATAATCAAAACATATTAATAATTAACGTCATCGGATTAAAATTAAATCAATCATTAACTCTAAGTTTCACAATAAAACATTTAGATTTTGATTAATAAAACATTAAGATTAAATAACAAGTCAATCTTACATAAGGATTAAATAATCTTTTAAAATAACATTATTTTTTAAAAAGATGATCCCATTTTGACTATTAATGCAATAATCATTTAAAAAAATACAATTCCTATTTAAAATAATTAAACACCAATTAAATGACTCAATTAACAAAATGCTATGATTATAATCCAATAAATTAAAATTTAATACCTTATTATCCAACATATATATATAATATATATATATATATTAATAATAACATAAAATATTAATTTAAATCAACTTATAGTAAATATATTTATGTATATATATATTATAATATATATATATATATAAATAATGATAAACACATATATATAAAAACAAATTTAAAAAGAGGGTCGAAGCCCTAATTGGCATGCAGGCCTTGCCTCCCCATGGCGGCGATGCATGTGTGTTTTGCACCCAGCGCCGCCTCCCTGTGGGCGACAGTGCCTGTGTGCTTTGCACACAATGCCCACCTCCCATGGGCTGCAGTGCCTGTGTGCTTGGCACACAACGCCCGCCTCCCTACGGGCAGCAGCGGCGGTGGTGGTAGTGGGGGTGGGGGTTGGCTTCCCCACCCCACAAAACAATTTCAAATTTTATATATATATTTTATATATAATTTTTTTTTCAAAAAAAGAACACAGTCCCTGTGTATTTCCAGAATACAAAATATTCAAAATAGGAACAAAATAAATACATATATTTTTAAAAGATGAACTCCATGGCTTTAAATGCCAATATATATATAAATTTATAAAAACTACAAACCATTTCCCAACTCAAATTGGGCAAATCAACAACAAAAAAAGGAAGCACAACAACATGGTTTAAAACTCTAGTTTGAAATGTCAATTCTTTGGGTTTCATTCTATTTTTCATTGTTTGATTCTAGTTTGGTTTTCATTTCCAAATTTCAACAAGTTTGCAAGCTTTCAAAACAATTTCTCATGGAATTCATTGGATTTGATCAACATTTCAAAGATTTCCAAATAGCATAATGAGGATTTAATCCATTTTCAAAATGAAACAAAGCAAGAACAAAAAGGGGAACCTAATTTTTTTCTCCAAGCTTGAAGCCTTCAATAATGGGTTTTCAACTCCTCCTTTTGGATTCAGCTCAAGCAAGGGTCTCCAATTCTTCACCAATCCAAGCAAAGCCACAGCCAAGAAATCTTTTTCCCAAATTGAAAGTTAAAATTATATGAATTTTCATTTGCTAAAATAGAGGTTTTCCCCAAATTGGTCAAACCCCTAAAATATCCCCACCCACTAAATTTATTGCACAATTTGGAGGATATTTCTATTTCTTTTAATTTTTTTTTTAAAAATTCTATTTTCTAATTCCAATCTCATGCATTTTCCAAAATTCTTTATAACAAAAGAATACAATTACTTTACTAGTTGTTGAGTGATTGCTTTACTTTTTTCCTTTACATGAAAAGTAATAAGTAATTTATAAATCATTACTTTAATATTTGTTTACATTTAAATTTTGTTTCACTGTCATGCAAAAATTAAAAGGGAGGACTAGATATTGTTTGAAAAATCATGCAAAAAATAATACAAGGGGGACCCCTTAATACATTAGGCAAAATAAAAATTCCTAAATATTAATCATAACACATAATGTTTAAATAAAGTGGGAAAAACCCCCTTTGGGGTTAGTCAGGTTTAGGGCTTAATGAAACCCTCAAGTTAAAACACCCACGACCCAAGCACATCATTTCATGGTTCATTTTGCATAGCTCATGTTCTATTGAGGATGCCACCATTGGGGTTTGGAAGTGGAGCTTTCATGGAAGAAATATGATCTTTCTCACACAAAGAAACTGTAGAACTTGTTGAGGCTGCATGGTGAGTCTTCCTAAGCATTGTAATGCTTGTATTTCTCATGCTTTCTGTGAATGAAAACTTGTTTAGATATGCTTTTCCAGAATAAATGAATAAAAAGGATTCATTCCTGTGTGCTCAAGTGACATTTATTTCACTTTCCTATCTTTGCACAAGCTTGCATAGGCTATGGGTTGGACATTTTTTCCATCTTCACTTTTTATTAGAGAGCCATTTTGATAAAAAATGTTTCTTTCCTCTTCTGTACATTGGTGACATGCTCGACCTCCTTGATATAGGAGATATGAAGCTTCTTGTTTCTTGTGTTTTATTTCTACAACTCGCATATGTTCTAGGGTCATTATATTTGTAAATATAGAAGCCTCCTTCCTTTTGCTATGGCTTTTCAATGCATATAAAATGCACACACGTTGTCCACCTGCTATATATTTGATTCCCACTTAAGTTCACTGTCATCCTTTAAGCACTTGACAACATTTGAATGCTCCAAGTTTTGAACTATATAATCATCTACATCATTCATGATTATTACATCACATGCTTTACAATATGGGTTTTCATCTTTGCTCGTGGATATATATATATATATATATATATATGTAAATAACCTTGTGACCATGAAATATTTGAAATAAGGATAATTATAATCCAGTGATGTTGACTATTAAACGAATCTCAGTCATTTATCATTTTTTGCATTTACCCAGATTTGGCTTAGTTTGTGCATATCAATCTTGTAACTGTATGTTTTTCTAAAATAATTACTAGCTTGATCCATAGGGCATCACATCATGTTCTCATTGCAAAAATCTTGTGTTGTCATAATTCATGTTCTATTATTAGATCTTGTTAAACATTTCAAGGAATTTTTTTACAAGCATGTCAAAATGAGTTTATTTCTCCTCTTTTGTTATTTTTGTTTATCCCTCTCCCACTATCTCTCTTATGTGTGAAGTTAGTTTGGTGAAAGATAATGTAATCATTGATAATCATGAAAATCATGATTGTTCTTCTCTCGATACCTTGCCTACTTATGAAGAGGTATCTTGATGTTAGAAGATCCAAGTCAAAATGAGTTTATTTCTCCTCTTTTGTTATTTTTGTTTATCCCTCTCCCACTATCTCTCTTATGTGTGAGTTAGTTTGGTGAAAGATAATGTAATCATTGATAATCATGAAAATCATGATTTTCTTCTCTCGATACCTTGCCTACTTATGAAGAGGTATCTTGATGTTAGAAGATCCAATCATTGAGTATCATGAGAATCTTGTTTGTTTCTCCCCCTACCTCTCCTACTTGGGAAGATATTATTGGAAAAGAGGATGAAATCATTGATACATTTATTTTAAATACAATAAGATGTATTGCATAGATGAAGATTCTAAGGTAACATTAGATTCCCCTTTGATATAAAATCATCAACAAGTAGTCAAATTCGTTGAGTTTATGAACACACAATTGGCTATTAGATACCCTTTAATTATTGAACCTCCTAAAAGTACTCTAATTATTGGACCCCCTAAATCACCTCTCATTATAGGACCTCCTAAACCTCATGGACATATTCTAAACTTTGTAAAATAGCTCACTATTATTCATGTGTCAAAGCAACCAAGTTATCACACAATTTCTCACACATATAATACTAGAAATAATAAGCCAACACAAAAAATGCCAACATCCATCCCATTACCTCATCCATACCTCTCACCTGCACCTAACATTCTGTGACATAGTGGTAAAGAATATGATCTTCTAGAACAACTTCATGCCACTCCTACTAAGATATCTTTGTGGGATTTAATTCAAACATCACCTGTTTATCATAGTATACTTTAGAATGCTTTGCAGAAAATTATTGTCCCTCCTAGTGCACAACTATTTAATTAATTGCATCATTTGCATCTATTAACCTCATTAATTTAATCAAGGTAATTCACCCCCTTTCATGCTAACATTTCATCCTATTAAATTAAATACACCAAACTATTTTATTTAAACCACTAAGTCCTCTTATTTAATTAGATAAACCTAAAGTAATTTAATTAAATTTCATATCATATCTCCCCTTTACATTAAATCACTTTATTTAATGAAAATAATCTAAATCTCCTTATTGCATAATTAACATTCTTTTAATTATCATTTATCTAATTAAATCTAATTTCCCCCCACTTGCAATGGAATATTCTAAGGGAATATTCCTCCCTTTGCACATTCCTCCAAAAGGAATATTCCAATGGAACATTCCTTCCCCTTTTGCACAATTAAACTTTGTTTTAATTTGCTAAATAACTATTTTCCTCACCCATGAGAATATTCCAAAGAATATTCTCTCTCCTCACTCATTTGAAAAAAGGAATATTCTCTTTCATAACAAACTTACAAGACTTGTGCAATTTAACTTGTGACTACTTGTGCAAGTTATAAGTGTGTTTGTTTGGAGAAAGGCGGACCCTTAATTAAGTATCATCATTAATTCTCACCCATTGATGAGAATTCATGATCCATGCCTCCAACTTCCTCCATCCTTGACCATTGATTAACCCTTTTTATCTCAACCCTTCATTTCTCATTTTCTTTCCTATAAATACTTCACTATTTGGAGACAAATGGATCCATCTTTTAACATCAAAATTATGTTGTTAAAATCATTTGCACTTGCACACACATTTAGCATCTTTTTTTAAGTTTAAATTACTTGCATAATAGCTTAGCTTCCATGGTAACATAACACATCCATTTAGCTCATTTGATAATTAGGGTTTGAATATTTTTAGTTTAAAAAATTATTTAGACAAGGATTGTATACACAAAAAGTAGTTAAAATAGCTTGCATCATGTTCATTTAGCTTAAAATCATGTTTCATCACACATTTTTATTAGTTTCATCGATTTTCTTCCATTAAATTCATTAGAAAAAGCGATTGGGAAAAGTTCACAATTATAAATCAATGCAACACCTCCCCCAATAGGATAAGTTTCAATGGATTAGAGTAGGAATTTTAAAAGGTTTAATAGTTTAGCATGTTAGTCTTGATAAATGCCTCTTAGTTTATTTTGAATGATCTCTATTGGATTGATATTTAGTGGCATGAATATGCTTTGATTCTTCATGAATCAAGTGTAGTCAGACCATACTAATCCATTAGTCATATTTTGGCACTAGAAGGATGGCATAACCGATCACATTTAATGAATTTTCCTCTCAAATTTCATTTTCTGGTTTTTGCAGATACAATGATGCTCCAAGAGATTTCAATGATGCCTTTGTAAGGTGTCACTATATAGCAATGCTATTTCCATCTGATACAATGACACGTAATTAATACCTTGGTGCTAACTAAAATAAATGGTGATGATAAATAATTTTAGAGGTATCAAGAATTTGAAAATGGTGATGCCACCAAATAGTGATGTTTTGATCACATCCTTCATTATTTAATTATTTACTAATTTGTCATTTTCATCCAGTTCATACATAATCTCATTCATGCTAACTGTTAGGTTTGCACATGTTTCAAGTTCAAGTAAATTGAACACCTAGGTAAACTTAGGATCTCTCTTAGCTATTTAACGATGTCATTTTTGCCCCATTTTGACTATGTTAAGGCATTTTCCAAAATTCTTTATAACAAAAGAATACATTCTTTGTAAATAATTTACTTTCTCAATAATTTCCAAAGAGTGGAATTAAAACACATTTACATTTATTTTATTTATTTATTTTAATTTATCCCAACTATCCAAATATGATTTATACTTTGATTTTGATTAAATCATAATATCCAATAATTGCCAAACAACTATCACATTTAATAAAACACCATTAATACAATTACTCAATAAACTCAATCAATTTTATTAATTAATTCAAATCAATCAATCAAATAAATAAAATTTCAACATTGCAATAAATACATATAAACATCAATTTAACTATGCAAGCCACTTGATAACCTTTATAATTTGTGATTAAATAAATACTCAAGATGCAAAGGACCGAATTAAAATGACCAACCCAACAACAACTCGATGACACGTTATGACTAGGGTGACGACTTGGCATGGAAAACCTAGCTACTATCTCCCAATCAATTTTCGTTGGTCAATGGACACACTCAAACCTGTGAACTAGGTGGAGTCGATGTCATGTACCTGTCAACCTGCAAACAAAGATTACATTGAACATGCGTATATATATATATAATATGATCAAACACACCATGAAGAGGAAATCTCAGAATCATAGGGCGCTCGCAAGCAAGTGATACAATTCCATCCCCTTCACTAATACAATATCACTAACTGATGCATCTAACATCAATGATATGATCACAAGCATAAAACATCATTAAATCAATTATTTGCTAAATTAATCCAAAATGTCATAAAGATAACATCACATCAAAATATAATATTTACATCGCTTAACAAATAATGGTCAAAAGTAACCACGTTCCAAAGTCACACCATAAACAACATACAAGGAAGAACACTGCCAAACAAAAGAGCCAAACCGGAGGGGTGTTACATCCTCCCCCCAGGGTCAGGCTTACTCCTGGAAGCCTGCAAGCACCCCTAGTACAAACTCCATAAGCTCACACATAATCAATGGTTCTAAAACTGAACCACTCCATACCTCAACATTAAAACAATAGCAACTCGTGCTATAATCAACCCAACCAAGTACACTGTCAATCTACACAATCAACATGGTGAAGCAACCACAAACCAAAATTCCAAAATACATATGTGAGGATTAACATACATATTACACATATGCACCAATACACATCACCGAGAATTATAATGTTTACTCAAGACAAGGTATGCAACATTATCACTTCAACATTCATTTAACATTTTTCATTTTGAATCCAGGTACAATAATTTAACATCTACACGATTTCTTAAGACTCAACAATAAGATTGGGGACTATAGGCCTTACCAACTAGATGCAACTATTATGCAATTACCATTAGCATGCAATTGTTTCACTAATCCCTTTTCTCTAAACTTTTACGTACTGCAAAACAATTTTCTATTCATATTGTACATTTTCCATGATTATGAATTCAACTTGGGGACTTAGGTCCTTTACCCAAGGTTTGATCTAATAAAACAAACCTTCATGAATACATAAGCATTTCCTCATAAGATACAACATACCATGGGTTTCAATACACCACACACTCAAAGACAAGAATCTCCATTAAACCAATGGGAATAGAGAGAAGACAAGAGATATTTACAGTTCTAACATAGGCACAAGGCAATCATGGTTTCATCATCACACAATCACTTTCACACAAATGCATCAATCATAAGAGAGTATGCACAAATATCTATGAACAAACAACATGATCATTCATTTTCTATTATCATAATTCATAATTTCAAAACAATATAACATGCCAAGCAACTCCAAATCCACCTAGGGTCAAACAAGTGATCACTTGCACAATGAGGTAAAGCACAAGAAGACATGAAAGGGTGGACATAACAACAAAGATGGTTGTCATCCACCACACACCACACACCAAATTCACACACTACACAATTGTCCATAATGCATTCTTCCAGTAGGAAGGATATCGGTGCATTGTACACTACACCGAGGATCCTATCCTTTCCACTAGTTTCCTGCACCATTGGAACTACACCACATCACAACAACTTCTAGTAGACAAATGAGATCAACCCCAAAAGGAAAACATAAACTAATGAACAAGGCACCTAGGTCAATGCCATGGCTCATAGTGCCCAAAGTATAACCTACACAACTAATAGCTTAATGGGTTCCACATTATCCCAGAGTACCCAGTGTTTAAACCTAGGCTCTGATACCATGTGTAACGCCCTGCCACGCAACCCTAGGGGAAGCTGCAATTTGCTACATAAATGAACTAATTTTTTTTTTAAAAGAACAATTAACATGCAAGATCACTAACCATTGCCAACCAATCCCCTAAGGTTATGAGACTAAGTTACTTAAACCCAAACAAGAAACATGAATTAACCACAACATTTAATTACATAAAGCATTAATAACGCATAATTCCATACATAATAATTTGCATCAAGAATATGAAGTACCACTTGAATCCAATAATATCATTTACAACATAATTACAACACTCATTCCCCAAATGAGATAAATCTGAAAGCATGTTTACATATTACAACTTCCACCTCGATAACAAATGAGGGGTAATAAAATACAAGATCAACTGGAAAGATTAAACATGCCATGAAACTAGATTCCACGAGCTCTCCAACTGAAAATCTCATCCACACGAACAAGAAGACGAACCAACAGATTAAGGTGCACGTTCCACCCAACCATGTGATACTTGAAGGCTCACCCCCCGTGCTAGGAGATAGTAACCAGGAATTCCTACACAAGGCCATCTACCACTAGACACAGGCTAAAACATAAACTAAACTGAAACAACTACAACCACAATAATACTTAACACAAAGGTTACAATGCTTCCAAAGAACATGGTTCAAGAACATCATCTGCACTCCACGCCATATCTGACTAACTGTTGACATAGGTAGAGTGTCATACATAAATTGCCATGAGTTACCTATGCTCAATTGTCTAAGGCAACCAAACCCACATCTTGGGCTATCCAGGCTCAACTCACCAGCCGTCGGACCCTCATGCAAAACTATGCGTCCCATCTTATCTCGAGCCTTATCATTCACTTGCTTCATGAGAGAGGCATTCCTTATCTTTATTAGTGTGAAAGATCCCCATTAATTCTTTTAGGTTATCACTTGGTTAAACCCTAGGTGAGTTACCCTAGCGCCCCTTTGTGTGCCGGACCCCCACAAAGAGCCACTCTCCTATCAACAACACACACGGTACAAAACCACAATAGGTAACAAGATAATACGACCTCTCCAATCCAAGGAGGTGACAAATCCAGGAAACTCACTCCAAACACTGGAGGAAACCAAAATACAAAACCCACTAAAACACATTTACATTTATTTTATTTATTTATTTTAATTTATCCCAACTATCCAATTATGATTTATACTTTGATTTTGATTAAATCATAATATCCAATAATTGCCAAACAACTATCACATTTAATAAAACACCATTAATATAATTACTCAATAAAATCAATCAATTTTATTAATTAATTCAAATCAATCAATCAAATAAATAACATTTCAACATTGCAATAAATACATATAAACATCAATTTAACTATGCAAGCCACTTGATAACCTTTATAATTTGCGATTAAATAAATACTCAAGATGCAAATGACCAAATTAAAATGACCAATGCAACAACTCGATGACATGCTATGACTAGGGTGACGATTTGGCATGGAAAACCTAGCTACTATCTCCCAATCAATTTTCGTTGGTCAATGGACATGCTCAAACCTATGAACCGGGTGGAGTCGATGTCATGTACCTGTCAACCTGCAAACAAAGATTACATCGAACTTGCATATATATATAATATGATCAAACACATCGTGAAGAGGAAATCTCAGAATCATAGGGCACTCACAAGCGAGTGATACAATTCCGTCCCCTTCACCAATACAATATCACTAACTGATGCATCTAACATCAATGATATGATCACAAGCATAAAACATCATTAAATCAATTATTTGCTAAATTAATCCAAAACATCATAAAGACAACATCAGAATAAATAACATCACATCAAAATATAATGTTTACATTGCTTAACAGATAACGGTCAAAAGTAACCAAGTTCCAAAGTCACACTATAAACAACATACAAGGAAGAACACTGCCAAACAAAAGAGCCAAACTGGAGGGGTGTTACAGCGTGACTGAGTTGTTCATCTTCCATGGTTTTTCTCTTTTGTTTCAACTGACCACATAATTCCTTTCTTTTCTCTCTTGATTCATTGATCTTGTCTTTTAAGGACTGGATGCATTTTTTTGCATTCTCAAGATTATCTTGCAATTCCTGGATCTCATATTTTGACTAGTCAAGATCATCCAAGGCCACCATAAGTTGTTGTTGAAGACTGCTTGTATCCATTGAGAACACTTTCCAAGATCTCCCCAAGTTGTTAGACTTCTTTAGAGGAACTAGCTCTGATACCAATTTTTGGAAACAAGTAACACTGAGAGGGGGGGTGAATCAGTGTTCTGAAAAAATTAATTTTATTATTCTGATCTTTAATCCACTTAGAAAATTCAACTAAGAGTAATATGCAAAAATAGAAAATGAGAAACCACACAACCATAACACAAGGATTTTTACGTGGAAACCCTGTTAGGGGAAAAACCATAGTGGATGGCCAATCCAAAATAAGTTCTAAGTATACCCAAAAGAAGTATTACAAAATGGGAATGCACTTTCATTCAGACTCACTACTCAAAAGGATGGGCTCACTTCCCTTACAATTATTTGGATTAGATCCAAAAGAAAATGAACTGAATGGATAGCATCTACTAATGCTAGATTACAGTTCCAGTTAAGCTCTGATGATGAACTTCTGTCCTTCTAACTGATATTGAACTTCTGCTCTGCTATGCTCAAGTTCACACACAAGATCCTTATGCGCATGTGAAACTACGCATGATATCGATCAAATACTCCTTTTATTTTCATAACTTACACCAATACACCTTCTTCACACACAAAAAGGATGCAATCGATTATCTAAATATATCTGCGATTAGGAGTTTAATCACTACAAGTTGGCTCAATAAGACTTAAAAACATTTACAACTTGTCAGCCTAAATCATGAGTAAATTTGATGTGTATCCAAACAAGTCGGCTAGTCCATAGCTAGGACCAATAATTAAATATTTGAACATGAAAATATCTTGAATAATTCCTCTTAACACATCCATAGCATGCCACATTCCCTGAGTTGGCTACAACAGTCAAATAGACATAAAAGTGTCCAACTAGATCTCCAACCTCGTACTGGAACTAATGCAACATCACAAAACTCAAAAATAAGATAATCCACATGATTATCAAGCAATTATAGAGATCCACAACACAAAAAGATGATCTGGTGAAGCCATCTGACCGGATACCCTGTTCGTTATGTATTCTGTCGGTAATACACACAATATCACATTATCTGCCGGTGTGACTATATACTGAACTGTGGATCATGGGAATGAATTTAGTTGCAATCAATGACAACACTAGAAGCCATATGCCAACATTATGCATTTAAAATCCTAATTAATTTTGTTTCCCAAAAGGGGAACTTACATTAAACAATTGCAATCATTAATTAAACACTTTAAAAATTGAGTGTCCTGGATTTAGGGCCTAGGACCCATTCACCCAAGGGTGAATGGGTCCTCCTTAGGTCTTAGGTCCTAAATTTTAATGTGTTTTTGGTGGTATTTTAATGATTCAAATTCAAATTGCAATTGTCATATTTTCATGTTTAATTGCCAAAAAATTAGAAAATCACCTATAAATACATAGTCTTTTTATCAATTCAAAACATCTAGCATTGAGGAAACTTTCACAAGAGAAATTATTATTGTTAAGAACATTGGAGAGCATATTTATTAGTCATCTACAACAACAATCAAGATCAACATCATCATGTCAAAGTTATTTGCACTCATGCATATTTTTGGAGCTAAAATTGTCATGTAGGTTTCAAGTTTCAAGCAAGTATTCAAGCATCAAGATTCATCATCAATCAAGCCATTTCATGCAACATCTAGTCCTTAGAGAGATGTGTTAGAATTTAGTCCTCCAAGGGCAACTATTAAAGGGTTTGGTGAGGTGTAACAAGCTTTGTTCATTCATCATTTTCTTCATTTTGTTATTATTTCATTATCAAGGTTTAATTATCAAATTGGGGTTTGACCAAGGCAAACTCTTATACACCAAAAACAAACATTTTTCTCCTCTTTGTGTGTTTGTAGATTTGTAGGTGAAGAAGGATTGAAATTGGATCAAAAGTGCAATTTTACAAAGTTGTCAACATTGTCATCAAGCCACTATTGTGCAATTTGTACACATGCCCCACCTGAGGTAGGGACCCCATCTTCACTTTCTTTCATTCTTGCTTTGTTGTAGGTTTCACCTTTTCCCCTTAAGGGATGGGTTCCCTTGAATTTTGGCTTTTTATTCATTCAAAGAGATTAACGATCTATCTACACTTAGGGTGTTATATGTATCTCCTTGGTCTCAAGGCATCCTTAAGGTCTCTTGTCTAAACTTAGGATTCAGCTAGAAAGAAAAATTGGCCAAGTCTGGGAGGTCTTCGAGGATTTCATCCTGATCTAGATTCCTCGAATGATGAGACATCTTGGGAAATTTGGGGTGGCTCAAATTTCCCAAAGTCAAGTTCTATGGGGAATTCGACCCTACTCGGATTCCTCGAGCCCGCCTCGTGGTCATATCTCCAAACCCTAGAACAATGTCTTTTGGAAGGAAAGGTAGGTAACTGCATTTAGTTCAATTTTGGTTGGCTATTTAAGTGATATTCAAGTGCCACTTTCCCATTGTGTGTTCAGATCAGAGAGAATTTGGGCCCATTTCTTCTTCATTAACTGCCTGGTTCATTTGGAGATAGCTAATTTTTGTGTGGTTGTTAGTTTCCATCTAGGGGTGCATTCACATCTCTTGTCTCCCAAATTGCACACATTAAAGGTAGGGTTTTCACACTTTATTTCATGATTTTAATGCCCTAGCTTGACTTTGCATTACAATTTGATTATCATTCCAGCTTCATTTGGTTTTAATAGTGTGAATGTTGACGAATATTCTTTTTCTTTGATTGTGAGTGCTCAACGTTTCTTGTGGGAAGGATTATGCCTGTTTGTCAAACCCTGTGTGATCTAGTGACCATCTCATGCATTAAGGTTACCTTCATCTCCATCATCTTTTTTATCATTTTCTAGGGTTTTCCCTCTACGTTAGTTAGCTCGAAGAAATGTTGTTTCATTGAAACCCCCATTCAAATTGTGATCTTGACCGATTGGCCATTGTGCTCAAGTGATGATTCGTTGCTAGGTGCATGCACATCCACCTTATATTATTATCCTATTCCCTAGCTAGCTTTAGTGACAAAATTGATGGGGGGAATGAGGCATTGGGTGGCAGTGCTTTGGTCCAAGGGGAAATGGGTAAACTAGTGTTAATTTTCAAGTGGGAAGTGTGGGGTTATGGTTCCCAATTTGCAAAGTGAAGAGGGGTCACCTGAAGGTTGCACGGGGAAAGAAGTTCAGCGAGAATGTGAAGGTTCTAACTACCTCAACAAATCTAAGGCACCTCAAAATTTCTAAGGGTTAATCCCTCAGAGATTCTAGTGCCTCTCAAAATCTCCATTTCCGCCCTCCATTAGAATCCCCAAAGCTTGATTGTGCTATCCATGTTCAAGCTAGAGTCCAAGTTGTGAGAAGGGGATGCCATAAGTTTTGCGCTAAATCCAAAATCACAAAGGAATTTTTTGAGTCACAACCACCTCTCGAATTCTGTGACCCCTCATAATTTTTGGAGGTCAATCCTTCAGAGATTCTGAAGTGTCACAGATTCCCCGAATCCTCCCCTCAAGCCAATCCCCAAATGAATTATGTCATCCATCACATTCAAGATGATTTCAAGAAAGAACTAAAACGAATTGACTTAGAAGAATTCAAAAAGCAACTTAAACACTCATAATTTCCATTCATTGTGAAATCTTCGAAGGAATCTCCTTTGATGAATTCACCTAGTCCTAGATTCTTCAAATCCATTAGAATGGGAAAACTCTGAAAGGTGACATGAAGGATTAGGAAGGATGAAAATGAAATCATGAAGTCATCTTGCATTAAGATAAGGAGATATGAAGATTGAAAGCATGCTTAGGTAGACATTTCGGAAAATCTACCTTGGCTTGAAATTTTTGAGCTCTGATCCTGTGGAGAATCTAAGTCACCTCATATTTTTCACAAACTTCCTTTGGGCTTCAAAACACCAGAACTTGAGAGATTAAAGTCAAACCTTAGATGAAATTCCATCAGGTGATAATGTGAGTAAATTTTCAACTTGGAGTCCTCATGTGGGCGACCCTTGGAGAATCCATCTAGTCATGAATTCCCTGAACTTGGTTTCTTATGGATAATTTTCCTGACCAAGAAATATCTAGGCCTTATTTCATTGGAAATTCCCCCTAGGCCAGATTTCCCAAAAATTCTCCAGGCTCCTAAAATTTTGAAATACATTGATATACAATCAATTATCTTGAATACTTAGGATGAATAAAAGGACTTTGATTTTTATTTTGTCTATTTGCTTTCACTTATCAGTTCATTGATGATTAGCATCATGATAATTATCTTGTTTTCTAATAGATGTAGGAAGAGGTGAGTTTTGGAAAGGCTTCCAAGTCAAAGGCTACAAACGTACAGGAAGAAGGAAAAAGAAGAATAGACATAATGAAGTATGGCTTCAAAGGAATATGGCCAGAGTCAAGAATCTCCTTTGAATGGTCAAGGATAGCTAACACCAATATGGGGCATGAAGATTACATTGAATTTCAGCAGAGGATGTTTGGTAATGGAGCTACCCAATTAGCACAAGTCATTAAACACACAATCTTAGCTTAGGAAGCAGGGTTCCCAACTACATTATTGTGTCTAGAATTGGTGCTAGAATGCGCAAAGCACTATGATGCTGAAAAAAGGATAATAGTGGGCCCAAAGGGAAGGGTTATGGCTAACTTGATTGAGGAGTCCATTGCTGAAATGTTCAATATTTCTTCACATCACAAGCTTATCAAAGAGATCAACATCTAGGAAGCAAAGGAATTCTATGCCAAGGATGTCTCGAGAGCTTTAGATATGATGAACAATTTGTGGATAGCTAAACCCAAGCTCCACTATTCCAAACTCTTGAAGCAATTACACAAGAGTGATTTCAAGATGGAGTACCATGATATCATCACACTCTTAGGCAGAGTAATGGGATTGGAGGAGGCCTTCACTTTCAAGACTTGAATGTTTTATCCCATCACTCAAATTGTGGGAGGAAAACACTACCATTGGGAAGGTATCTTGAGTGATAATATGGATAAACAACTCATAAGTGTACAAGATACCCATGTATTCATGATGAAATCTAATCTTGTTTGCATGTTGGCTAGTAAGAACAAGTACATTGGTCTGAGTTGTAGAGGGACTCCCAAAAAGGATAGGGTATGGAACATCCACCCTCAGCTCCAATATAAGACATCAAACTATAGGAGGGCCAACGATGCTTTCTTCATTTACATCCCTAGATTACTACAAGGTGCCCTCCACATAAGAATTTTTGCAGAGGCAATGGAGCTAATTAGGAAGTATGGGCAATGGTTCATATAGTTTAAGAGATTTTCCTACATCAGGGTGTAGGAATCTCCTACAGTTCCAATCAAATTGTCAAGGTATCCCACGAACAAACTCATCTTTTTGGAGTTGTTGAGGAAAATGGTTGCATTCAAGACAGTGTTACAGGACATGCATAGGGAAGGGCTCACGGATGAATTTTGATTGAAGATTGGCACTTTTGAATCCTACCCCAATCTCTAAAGTGCACAGTATTTGGAGAAGGAGATGGTACAATATGAGTTGTATTCACACACCAACAGAGAAAATTTTGACTCTTATGGAAAGGCACAAAGATAGGCCAAGAGGGAGTACAAGCATCAGGACCACATAGAAGACTACTGGAAAAATTTCATAGATGAAAATTGAGGTAATAAAAAGTAGGTATTCTAGATTTCCCTTGAGGCACATTAGACTCTACAAGGTAGACCAAGTGCCAGATCAAGTTGATGAGGATGAAGTAGATCTCATACAATATCATGATTATAAGCCATATTGAAATCAACCCCTGCCATCGATAAACTAGTCAGAAGAAGAAATAATGGATCTTGATCAAGTAACTGAGCCTATGAAGAGATACTCTAGAATGTGGGTTAAACACAAGGTTGTAGAGCTACAAGAAGATGGTACCCAATTCACCTATGACTTAATGGGAAATCTTGAATCTCATTCTGAGGATGACACCGAGGCTACAAAAGATGATAATGTCGAGCCTTCACAAGGAGATGAGCAAGAAGGACAAAATCCTCTCACACTTAAGAGGAGAATGAGAATTCAAGGATAAACAAAGAAGACTGAGAGGTAGCCTTCACCAAAGACAAAAGAGACTTCTGGGGAAGCTATTGAGGAGGGAGAGAAGACTCCTCAACCTACTAAGAAGAAGAAGCTAGTGATCGAAGGGCAAAGGCTATCCAAGAAAACAAAAACTTCTGAAGTTTTAATTACCCCTCCTAAGATCGTGGATATTGATAGCTCAGAGGAAAATCCCCAAGTATATGTGAGGAGGAACTCACCAAAGTAGAGTGTGTCCCCTATAGGAGACAGAGGAAAGAAATTAGCAAGGAGACCACTTTAGAGGTCACTGTAGAAATGCCTTCCCAACCTCAAATTGGTGAGCATACTGATGTGCCAAATTCAGAGGAAGAGCATAAAGGTAAGGATGATGAAGAAAAGGAGCAATAGACCCAAAGAAAAGGTGAAGAAAATATAGAGGTTGTGGATGAAAGTACTACTCATGGTCAATTTGAACATGGCACTCCTTAGAGGAATACAAAGATAGAGCAACCTGCTGCCCAAGATTGGTTGGAGAAGAAGCTAAAGTAGAAATCCATTATTGTGGAAGATGAGACTCCAAGTTGGGACAAGCTTCTAGAAAAATGGGGGTAGCCAAAGGAAAGAAAAAGAGCTAGAACGGTCTCTAAATTTGCAAGGGATGAGTTTAACAACAAGATTGTCCACGTGGTTGTTCCTAAGAATAAATATAAGGATGAATTGAGGCCCACAAATTACAAGTTGTAGACTGTGAATTTGGGCCCAACCACAAAGGAACAAGAGAAAGAAGACTTCCGGGAATCCTCTCAGGCAATTCTAAAAAGATTAGATAAGGAAACTAAGGAAAAGGAGGAATTGCAAAGGAAATTGAGAGAAGTGCACCGATATATTAAACATTTAATTAAGCCTCTACAGTCTCAGAGCAGTGAAAGCTCCTTGTTTCTAGAAGGCTTGTTGTTGAAGGAGGTTGTCTCAGAGATTGAAAGATTGAAGTTTTTGGAAAAGGATACCCAGGAGTGGTTGCAAAATGTTAGCAACAGAGGAGATGAAATGATTGAGATGGTGTTTCCTTATTATGAGAAGTCATCTTTCCTCTCTAACAACATAGCATACTTCCTATAGGATTGTAAGAAACCATCGAATGATATAGTTGTCAAGGAATTGGAAAGGATTCTTGCAATTCCAGTCAAGACTCTAGTTCAGGGAGGTGTCTTTAATATGATACTCATAATTCCATAGAATGGATAGAGGTGATTAATTTCAAAACTGAGCTCATAATGAAGGCCCCTAAGAAGCTATCCAAGGCACAAGAAAAGGTGAAAGAAGTCTTTGACAGTTGCAACACTTTTCTGGAAATAATTATAGGAAGGAAGAAATTCAGGTACAAGGATTTGAACATGGAGCAACTGCAACAATGGTGGCACGAGGTGTATTCTCCAAATGTTGAAGGCCCAATGGTTAAGGATCAGTTGGAGGATGTTTCTATTTATATATCCTATTTGGATAAATATCAAGATTTATAAGGCCTCAGTTAAGTATGAGGCTGATTTGAAGTTAGCTAGGGCTAGAATTAATGTTATATCTACCCCAACCCAGGCTGACCTGGATCCAATTCTTTCAAAATTAAAAGAAATTAATGGAAAAAATGGGGTAGGTGAAGGATAAATGGGTGGCCTAGCTTGATGGCCTAGGATAATGTGTCATTAAATGCTAATTTTGCTTGAGGGAAAGGTTGGTGGTGCCTTGGATTTCATGCCTGACATATATTAAATGCTAAGAGTTGACTCTAGAGACCGACCTCCATTATTTTAATGTATATTTTAAACTTGGAATTTGGGAGGGAATGTCTGGCTGACCTACTTGGCCGACTTAATTTATGAAACCCTAATTTGGGTTCCCTTGATGTAAATTGTTATAAATAGGGGTTTCTCCCTCATTTGTAAGGGTTATACACTTCGAAAAAAGTGTTATAAGTTTAGCAAAACATTAGAGAGCTTTGTAATACTGGAGATATTGAAAAACTTGAATTGTTGCAAATGTTTGATGAAGTAAATACAAAGGAGGCATTGTTATTTGGTGTTCCTCATTGTTCTTATTCATCTGTGTATGGTTCTAGTGATTCTTGTATTTCATATTTAGAAGTTTTCTTTAAATTACTTTATAGATAATTTTAGATATATTTATGTTTTAGTTGTGTTCATGGTGGAAAAGTTGAAGTATTTGAGCAAACACTTGGTCGATACTCTTAGCTACTTGTTGAGTGTGGGAAGCTATGCAAAGTTATCGTGGGCCTATATCTTATGTGCTTAGTTCAATTGTGAAGTATTTGTTCATTTTAATGCTATATTTGGATTAATATGTGAATGCTTTGCAATTTGAAAATCTTAAATACCTTAGGAGATAACACTATTTCTGTAATACTGCAGGGTAATCTGGGTTTAGCAGAAATTGGTTTGAAACGTTTGGTCCACTTTGGACATTCTGTTGGTTTCATAGCTAATTCTAGTAGTTAATTTTTTTCTTTTCTTTTCTGAAAACCTTATATCTTTTGTCATTTATTTTAAATATGGGTATAGTTTAGGACTCCCAAGCATCAACTTATTGTCATATTTGAAGAATTTAAGAAACTCCAACACTTGTATGTAAGGCCCTTTGTGGAAAACCAACAATTTCACATTATCTCTGAGTTGTTTATGCATTGTCAAGACCTGACATCATAGACCTTAGGGTTATCTCTTGAAGCTTGCTGATAGAGATTTACCTTTCAAGAGAGATAGGATATTATATTTTGTCTGAGTTGTTATGCAGAAATAAACATCAATAGCCACATAAACTCAAATCCTAAATTTATTTTTGACTTTTCGGTAGTGAAACTTGAGGAAAACAACATATCAAATCCATCTCTAAAGGACCCCAAAAGTTGAGGAAAACCCTTATACAAAGACCCATTCACCCTTGGGAAAACGAGTCCTAGCAAGATCCTTTGCAAAAAAATTTATGACAAGTGCACAATATTTAAACCTTCTCAGATCTGCCAGAAGATTGCGGTTTCCATTACCATTATGTTTTAATTTTTTATTTCAAGTTTTACTTCACATAAATGAGTTCATTTGGTTTTTTATTTTTGAAACATAGAAATATAGGATAGGGGAATTTCTCAAAAATGGAAAAGTGGATCCAAAAAAGGAAAAAAGGTCCTAATTCTCTAATTTCATTAGGAAATGAGGTCCACACAATGAAACGACTATCAACCTCAATGTGAATCAATTCAAAGTGTGAATCTACAAATTTCCCTTTTATGCAAGGATGAGGGTCCCTAATAAACAACACTTTGGGGAGAAAGATTAAAAATAGCAAATAAATTCCAAATTGTGATCTATAAAGTGCATTTAGAAGATTAAATATAAAACTTATGGAACCTATAGACTTTAGGGAGAATCTATAAGGGATAAATGTTGTGTACCTTTTGCAAACAATGCTTTTTTAAAGCTCGTTGAGGACTCATTCACCCTATGGCCAATGGATCCTGGCTAGGGCTCTTTGAAATATATTTCTAGGTTGTGTTCTCTCGTGTTTGCACTCCCAGATTCTTGAATCTCACAATTGGAAAGACAAAAATAAATTTTGTAGGTCAATTTATGTGATTTTGCAAGAATGGTGACAAATTTGAAAACTTTGCAATTTTGCAACTTTGAGATCTTCAACTTTTCTTCAACTTGCAAATCTATAACACACATCAAGAGGGAAAAATGTTGTTTTGTTAGGTGAATAGGGGTTTTCCTTGGTCAAACCCCATTTTGGTAATTAAACCTTGTAATGAATAAAATCATGAAAGGAATGATGAATGAACAACTCTATGTCACAACTCAACCAAACCCTTGGATGAACTTTTGATAATGGAGGTCTGCAACTTGGAGAAAATGGCTTCAAGGGATGTGGATCTTGAATTTAAATATTTTCTTGAAATGATACTTTTAAAGCTTGATTGAATCATGAAACCTGCATCAACATATTAGCTCCAAAAACATGCATGACTCCACATATATTTGACATAATGCATGGATCTTGATTGCTGCAACAAATGATGAAGAAATCTGCTCTTGAATGCTCTTGACAATAATCTTGATCATAAAATTTTCTTGACTTGAACACTTGAAAATATAGGATGCTCTCTTTAAATTCTAGGTGAAACTAAGTGAAATAACCTTGTATTTATAGGCATGTAACCTTAATTTCTTGAAATTCAAATTTCACAAGCTGACATTGAAATATAGATTTGAAAACATCAAAATACTGCCAAAAACATAATTTAAATTATGGTCCTAGGTGTAAGTGAGGACCCATTCACCCTATGGAGAATGGGTCCTAGGTCACTTATCTAGGACACACATTCTTCAAGGATAAGTGCTATGTCATGGCATTTATGAATTTCAAGTTTTATCCCTCGAAAATTGCAATTAATTAGGCTTGGATTTTAATTAAAGGGGCCAATTAAGGAAAATTAACCTCAATTAATTAAAAAGGCGCTAGATAAGTGTGAAAGTGTAAAGGTACACCTTACAACACCAAAAATAAAGCACAATTAAGTCCATTTTAATTAAAAGGCCCTAAACTTAATGTGAATATGTAAAATACATATTGCAACACTAAATTAATGCATCTTTAAGCTCATTTTATTAATATTATTCATTCCCAAATTAAGTGTGAAAAAGGGATACTTTTTCCTACACTACATTTAGCCCCCACTTTAATGAGAGGATGAGCGCAAACACAAACTCACACTAAAGTATACATTCAAGACACTTCTGTATGCAACAATGACAAAGATACACAATCGTACAACATCAAAGACTAGTAATATCAAGCCTAGACTGTCTAATCAGCATGAAAGACGTCTAAGATTTCCATTTTGTGCTCCCTCCAAGGTAGCAAAACTTCAGGTTGTCCACTGGGTGAGTCTACCAATAAAGTGGTTTAGTGAGAAAGTCATGTCAGGTCTACAGGCTCTCATTGCACAATGAGAAATTCATGCCTATATCTCAACTCTCCTTGTACTAACCATACCAAAGCTATCCCTTTGATAACTTCAATAGGGCACCAAAAGGAAAGATTTTGTGCTCCATAGGGCTTAACAAGCATGTTATGCTAAGCACCTATGAAAAAGGCAAGGGTCCACTGATTTGATGTTAGGATCTAGGACTGTTGCACGTGAATAATAAATTATTACAACGATTAAATTGAAGGTCTTTAAAACACAATTGAAATATTTAATTTCAAATGTAATTGAAATGCTTAATTTCAAATGCTTAAAAATACATCTAAATGAGCAATGGAAACAACAAAAATTGAGAAACTAAAAAGAGAAGACAAGACAAAAAATTGATAATGGAGTTTTCCAATTGGCTACATCTCTGGGTCCCTCTCCAAAGAGTGATCAATCCTTCAATTCTGCTCCAAAAAATATTTAAAAAGTCTCCTCGATCAATGAGGAAGATGGAAACAAATTCTCTCCTTCAAGTACAAGCATTGTGGTATCAATCACCTAATTCACCTACATAAATAGCTCGTTTGATTTCCCCAATTCCTCTCCTATTTCCCTTTACAAAGCCAAATATCCCCCTTTATACACAAAATTTACCCAAAATGGGTCATAACCATGGGATTTGTACAATCTCCCATTTACAACAAAAATCCTTGAAAATCCCCCTCTAATTACAATAAGGATTGGCACAAAACACATCTAAGCTTTCCATTTTGTGCTCCCTCTGCAGTAGCAAAACTTCAAGTTGTCCACTAGGTGAGTCTCCCAATAAAGTGGTTTAGTGAGAAAGTCATGCCAAGTCTACAGGCTCTCACTATACAATGAGAAATGTGTGCCTCTATCTCGACTCTCATCGTACTGACCATACCAAAGCTATCCCTCTAATAACTTCAATAAGGTGCCACAAGGAAATATTTTGTGCTCCATAGGGCTTAACAAGCTACGTTATGCTAAGCACCTATGAACAAGGAAAGGATCCATTGATTTGATGTTAGGATCTAGGACTGTTGCACGTGAATAATAACTTATTACAATGATTAAATTGAAGGTTTTTAAAACATAATTGAAATCTTTAATTTCAAATGCAATTGAAATGCTTAATTTCAAATGCTTGAAAAGACATCTGAGTAATGGAAAAAACATAAATTGAGAAACTAGAAAGAGAAGACAAGACAACAAATTGATAACAGAGTTTGCTAATTGGGTATGTCTCTAGGTCCCTCTCCAAAGAGTGACTGATCCTTCAATTCTTCTCTAAGAAATCTTTAAAAAGTCTCCTTGATCGATGAGGAAGATGAAAACAAATTTTCTCCTTCAAGTACAAGCATTATGGAATTAATCACCTAATTCACCTACACAGAGAGCTCACTTCCTCTGATTTCCTTAGTTCCTCTCCTATTTCCCCTTACAAAACCAAATATCCTCGTTTATACACAAAAGTTACCCAAAATGGGTCATAACAATGGGATTTGTACAATCTCCAATTGACAACAAAAATTCTTGAAAATCCCCCTCTAATTACAATAAGGATCAACACGAAACACATCTAAGCTTTCCATTTTGTGCTCCCTCTGAGGTAGCAAAACTTCAGGTTGTCCACTGGGTGAGTCTCCCAATAAAGTGGTTTAGTGAGAAAGTCATGCTAGGTCTACCGACTCTCACTGTACAACGAGGAATTCATGCCTCTATCTTGACTCTCATCGTACTAACCATACCAAAGCTATCCCTTTGATAACTTCAATAGGGCGCCACAAGGCAATATTTTGTGCTCCATAGGGCTTAACAAGCTACATTATGCTAAGCACCTATGAACAAGGCAAGGCTCCACAGGCAAGCAAGGTGTGTTATGCTAGGTGGCCTTAAATTTAGGGTTTGAGTTTCATAAGGTTAACAAGTTGTATTATGCTAAACACTTATGAACAATAATGCTAGTTGTAGACACCGAAATTTGGTTTAAGCCTACAACTTTAATATTCTTCATAATTCATATTCTTCATGGTCATGATTAAATAATTTTAATTATTTAATTAATTCACCTTAACATTAATTCTTCTATTGATTAAATAATCTTAATTATTTAATTAATTCATCTTAACATTAATTCTTCTATTGATTAAATAATCTTAATTATTTAATTAATTCATCTTCTCTTAATTCTTCTATTAATTAAATAATCTTAATTATTTAATTAATTCACACTTTTCTTTATTCTATCTAATTAATTAAATAAATGCTTTTTATTTAATTATGTTACTAATTAACCTTATCCTTCTTGTCAAATTAAATAAATTCTTATTTAATTTACTCTTTATCATACTTCAACTATAATTAAATAAATTCTTTATTTATTTAATTATTCATTTAAATCCCTTCATCACTTAATTAAATAAATCTTATTTATTTAATTATTCTTCAAATATAAAATCTTGAATTAAATGAATTATTTAATTCATGAATTCTATTTTAACGCATTCCTCTATATTTAGATAAATTGTGTGAGTTATCTAAGTATTCACTTTTACTCAACTCAAAGATCTATTTTAATCGCTCAGTTAACTCTTGATTTAATGTCTGAGTGGCGTTCTCGAGTAATCTCTTCGTCAAATCATTCAATCGTCAGTTCTAACTCATTTGCGTGTACATGTAGATTAATTAAATATTCCTATTTAATTAATTAAACCTTGTGCATGCATTCAACAAGAGTTGCTTTAATCAATCTTTATCTTTGTCATGCAAAGATAATTCTTCTGTTAATACCAACTAGGAAGATTAAATCATTTATTTAATCTTTAATTTGTTTCTAATTTGTATCACTCATGTCACTCTGACAGTTATCAGAATGCATGACTAATCAGTCAATCTCAACCGTTGATCTTTTGATCTTGGCCTGTCGTTCGAATAATCAATTTTCTATAAATTGATTTGTCATTCTTCATTCCAATCTCTCTCCAAAACTCATAAAATCTTATGACTTTTGAGAGCACATATCTTGAATCTTCGAAGTTTTCTTAAATCTTTATCACGGGCTATACTTGCACGAACTTACGAAAAATCTGAGGGCAATTATACTACAACGGCAAAATGGAGAAGGGCAATCGAGATGAATCATGGAAATACGTACAAATTTGGTGAGATTGTTCTAGTTTTGTTTACGTTTTTGACTTTCCTTTGTTCTTTGTTGCTTAGCATTAGATTTGCATTTGGATTTGTATTGCATGTTTGCTCTTAATCTTTGTCTTGTGCATTTTCTTGGTGTTACATTTGGTGAACTTGATGTGAAGACACCATCTTCACGGATCCCGGGAATTTTCCTTTCATTGTGCAAGTTTTTCGTACGGAATGATGCATCAGCTTGATGAAACGCCCCAATTGGAATTCATAGATGCACCAGTTTGACGAAGTGACGCAATTGATTTCCTGAACCGCATTTGACACCATAAACGATGCATCTGATAAATTACGATGCATCTAAAAATTCCTGAACCACAACTGACTGGTAAATACCAAGAACACAATTGCAAAGAACATCAACGCATCTGACTGGTAAACAAGTGACGCAAATGAATGGTAACCTTTTTTTCTATTTTGAGAATTGAAAATTTTCAATTGATTTATGTGTTACTAATATCGGATTTTCAGCATGCGGCTTTTTTTTTGTTTTGGGAGTTTACGGGTTTTTGCAGGATGATTGATGAAGACAATACTAAAAACTACTAATGAATTTTTCTGCAGAACGCATGTCGAAGACCTTAGTTAATTTTATTGAAACAGATTGTCTGGTAATGTAGCAAATCTTTCATTTGGATTAAAATTAACAAGTGTTTACTATTTTTGGTGCGAAAGCACATCTGTGTATTATCCTCACGATTTGGTACATCGAAGTATCCTCTCCCCTTGTGCATCCATGAATCCTAGGTGTAAGAGAAACGGTTACCAACTCTAGAACTTGGGCCTATTTTGGTGGGAAAAAGTACTCACCCCAGGACGACTCAGACCAGTAGCACCTTGAACCCGAGGGACTTTCATCTGGTATATAAAAGTGGATTATTGGGGAAAGTCCAAGAATCACGCATATGGTTCTGACGAGATGGATCCGAAAGGGGACTCTCACTACATGGATCATGCCCTATGAATGGAATTCCTGTATTAAATACCTCTTGTTTTAGTGTCCAACTGTTCTATTGGCTGTTGCTTGGTATAGTGCAGGGTACAGTATCATGCCCGAAGACACTCACTACTAATCCCCTTGAGTAGAAATAGTAGTTCTTGGGAGGTCATTTCCCAAAGAATTCAAAATTGGTGTGCTCGAAAGACATTAATGAGCCGTGGAGGGGAGCCAATGCCACCAAATTTCTAAGCTATCCGCTCTCGAGAAGGAAAGGTGTTTATCACCAATCCAAGGTATTTTGGTGGGCTATACCAAGTATACAAACCCTAGGCCTTATGGCCTATTAGGATGTGTTTGTCTGTTGTCAACTTAAACATTCTTTTGAGTCCAAATCAAACTAAAAACACTTTGTCTTATGATTTTCCTTGTTTGTCAGAATTGGATCATGGAAAACGGAGTTAGTTTAAATCTCAAATCACTGAAAACACACAGAGAGTCACAACTGTTCACCAAATGGTCACAATTGGTTTTTTGAGTCACATCTGTAATTTTTAGTCGTATCTGTGTAGCGTAGAGTTGCATCTGCCAGATTAACTCACAATTGCTTTGTGAAAAACTGTGTATGTTATATTCTGAGTTGCAACTGTCATTACGAGTCATATCTGTTAGAAGGTTAACCGCATCCATCAGAGTTAGATATTAAACTTTATCAGGAAACTACAACTGTTAACTTGAACCGCATCTATGAAATCCTGCGATGCATTTGCCTGACTATTAGAAAACCAGAATTCATAGTCATTGTCTAGTCAACATGGTTATACCAGTTTCAGTTGTCTTTCCACAAATAGTCCTTGAACAGAAACCTAAAACAATTTTCTCAATTTTGCATCCTTTAGGTTTATTCGGTCATTACCATAGTTGTCTTAATTCAGAGTTTAGTTTCATCTTAGAATACATATTACCTTGCATTAAACTTCTAGAAAGGTCACTTTTGCAAACTTTAGGATAAGTTTACCATCTACACTCTAGAAAAATCAATAGCATCAACGAAATTTGTCATTGAACCTAGTTTTATCAATTTATCCTTTGTCCTATAGAGAGTCCTCCTAGCTCATCAGTCTAGTTAGGAAACTCAACTTGTCATTGATCCTCATCTTACATTGGTTCCTTGACTTAACTAAATTGACGCCTTGGTTAGACTTTAGGTAGTTGGTCCCTCCGTCTTGGGTTTATAGAATTGATTATTTTTGAACCTTGCTTAGAATTTGCATCTTTAGATTTTAGACTAATGTCATCCAAGAACATCTTTTATATTGCATTCAGAAAATCCCAAAAACATATACTAGAGTCATACTGTTCATAGATATAATTTTTCATTTCCCACATATTGAGCTTGTCTTACATGGTTGAAACTAGGTCTAAGAGAAGAGAGAGAGAAAAGAAACAAATTCATTAACCCATTTTCTTCAAGACCTCACAAGACTTTACTGGAAAAATTCACCACTAGAAACACTCAAGGGCATATTACAGTAGAGGATATAGAGGCCGCTGCACATGACCCTGAATTTGCATCTTTTATAGATGAATACCTAGCAAATGATTGTCAACGATATTTAGCCAAACTACTAGCTGAAGGCGCTACCTTACCTGCAGGATTTGATATTAGCACCTTGCAAACTCAACCTACACAAGGGACAAACACAATGACTGCTAGTACTACTATACCTCAGGTCAGTACAACTATGCCATCAAACACACCTACACAGAGTACGACACTCCATACCTCTCCATTTGGTGCATTCGGCATGACATCGGGATTTAATTTCACTGTAGGAGCTTCATCATCTACTCCCTTCGGTCCTCTTGTTAGGAGTAAAAAACCTAAAACATCAGCCTCTACACCTTATGTCGGTGTCACAAGTTCACAGTCAACGACCACACCTAATGCTAGTATCACGAGCACCATACCACAGTTGATGGCCATACCTAGTGTTAAAGTCACTAGTACTATACCATGAATCACACAAACAAGAGGCATTCCCTCCTTCCAATATGGCAATCAAAACCCATTCATGCAGATTCTGAATCAGAATCCTTTCTCTCAAATTGGTAGTCAGAATCCATTCACACAGATTCCAAGTCAAAACCAATTTGCACAAATTCTGAATCAAAATCCTTTAGCTCAAATTGGTAGTCAGAATCCATTCACACAAATCCCAAGTCAAAATCATTTTATGCAGATTCTGACCCAGAACACGTTTACCAACATTCTAAATCCAAACCCACCTCAAATACCAACATTCAGTCGAAACCCATCACAAGACTTTGGATTTCATAATGCATACGCAGATCCGCATAACTTGCCTAGCACATCCTTGACCCATGTTGATATCTTACAAACATAGATGCATGCATTACAAACACAAATGGATAACATATCGGTGTCAAATAAGAAATCTTTTTCAACAAAGGACATATGCACATTTCCCTTTGATAGATCATTGTACATGACCCCTTTCCCTCATGAATATGTCATATTGAATCTCCCTAAGTACAATGGCAAACGAAATCCAATAGAACATATAAGGGAATTTTCTACCATATGCATAGATGTCGCCTATGACCCCACATATCTTATGAGACTATTTCCAAGAAGTCTTGTAGGAATTGCACTAGAGTGGTTTTCAGGTCTAGACTTTGGCATTAGATCTTGGGGTGAACTAGTTGAGAAATTTGTGGAGAAATTCTCCTTCAACATAGACCATGAAATAAATATAGCAACCTTGTGTCACACAACACAAGATGAAGGTGAAGCACTTATCGCTTTCTTCTAGAGGTGGAGGACTATAGCGATCCGGTGTCCTGTTGAGATACCTGAAAAACAAATAGTTACTATGTTCCAAGAAAACCTTCATGTGAAACTACAAAGTAATCTAAGAGTACATTGTTGTACATATTTTTCAAAACTAGTGGAAAAAGGGGTTATAATAGAAAAGGATCTCACTGAAAAAGGAGAACTTAAGACATCAACATCCAATAGAAATCCAATCGTGCAAAACACCCCCACTGACAAAAATAGATTTTGGTCTCGCAACAAAAATGTCACCAATGATGGGGTAGTTGATGCTAAAACGATACAAGCAAGACCACTCATCACATTACAGGGACCTCACACTTTTTCCAACATGCTTAATGCTGTCAATCAACCTCCTAACATGGTCCAAAATACTCAACGTCCACAACAAAGGAGATTTCAAAAATGTGAGTTCACTCCCTTAGGGGAACCCATTGAGTCGGTGTTCAAACAATTGTTACAACATAATCTTATACACCTACTAGAACCAAGACAATACGATCTAGGACAATTTAAACCAGCTTGGTGGGATGACAATGCCTTTTGTGATTATCATAGAACTAAGGGACATAACCTACAAAGCTATTGAAAACTAAAGAATATCATACATGATCTTGTCGAAAGGAGAATTATTGAAGTTAGTGGACAAAAACAAAAGTCATCAAACACTGATCATCAAGTCTTTGAAGACCCACTACATGACCATGGGAAAGGAACTATCCCCAGTTTGAGTACTAAGACCCATATGTCAGCCAACTATGCTGATATCAAGCATGATTATAATAGCGGAAAAATCATTCATCACCTTCACGTTGTTGATGAGAATATCAATACCATTACTATCAATACCAATCCTGAGTGTGCGGTCAATACTCATCGCACTAAGTTCACTATCCAAGGCCCTCCATTGCAAAAAACATCACAACCTTCCAAGTTACAATATAACCTACTTGACCAGTTGGGGAAGACCCCAGCCCAAATTTCAATCTTGGAACTATTGCGTATTTCCCTTGAGCATCGATTTGTTCTTGATAAAGCTTTACAGAACACCACGGTCCCTAATGACCTTGATGTCAATCGTTTCTAGGAAATGGTGGGCTACTTGACCAATAATCACCATGCCACATTTTCTGCACAAGACTATGAAACTGAAAAGACAAACCACAATGACCCTTTACATCTCGAAGTCCTTGTTGATGACACCAAAGTTAGACGAGTTTTGGTAGACGAAGGAGCAGGGTTAAATCTTTGCACTTTAAAACTAATTAAGGCCTTAGGTATCTCAGAAGCATGCGTAGACATGACCAAAAGTATTGTCATTAAAGCTTATGATGATGAGGAAAGAAAATCAAAGGGAGTGGTAACACTTCCTATTAGAATTGGTCCTACGGTGATGGAGACAAAGTTCCAGGTCTTGGATCTCACCCTTCCTTATAACCTTCGGCTAGGCAAACCATGGATTCATGCCATGAAGGCCATCCCTTCCATGTATCATCAATGTCTTAAATTCCCTTACAATGGCACAGAGATAACCATAGATGGTGACCCAGATCCATTCCAATACTACACCAATCTAAAAGAGGTCCCCCAACGTCAAGTGCCAGTAAACCAAGAAGCTTCATCGTCCAATCCATTGTCCTATGTTGATCCATCTACGCTCACTTGAACATATATTTCTCCCTCCATACCTACCACTCCTAGGGTTGAGATCCAAGACAAAGATTGTGGAGAGTATCACATGAAGAAATCCTATTGTGTTAGCCATTTGATTCCTCCTAAGTCATAAGGTTTATCTACATTAGATAGGAGACAATCTATGGTCACTATACACATTCGTCCCACAACAATTTTTACTAAATGGGGTGAATTAAGCAAAGAGGTCGTAGATGCAGAAGATGTCACTTCCTAGTTATATAAGTAAGATAAGGAGGAACCTCTCTCACTTACTCACATTCCTACAGATCTATATGGTAAAGGTTTAAAAATTATGCAGAGCAAGGGATACGATGGACAGAGTGGGTTAGGCTTAAATCAAGATGGAAGGATTGAACCAATCTTTGTTTCTCAATGGCCAAAAGGAGTGGGGCTAGGGTTTCAACCAATTCAGATTGGCATTCCTAGTACCACATCACCCTTAATTGAGGAAGTAAGTGCTTTGAAAGATCATGAGACATCTCACGAACCATCTGACCAATATCACTGTGACTCCCCTGACTCTAACAACTATGAGTGGGATTCCTTATCCTCTACCTCTTCCATGGACCTGGAAAAGCTATTTGGAGAACTGGACTTAATGTTAAGATCCTCCCCAAATCCATTGAATTCCTTTCCACCAAAGAAAATGACAAAGGAGGAGTGGTTTACACAATACTATTGGGAATCACTTGATCCTACCTCTTGGCAACCCGATACATCTGTTTCAAATAATCAAACCTTGGCATTAGGCCCACCTATCAATCTGCCTAGACCTAAACCTAAGAGCAAACAGGATTTAGTACAAGACTTTTGTGACCATATGAATAATTCAATCCTTACCTTAACCCCATTAAACTTTGATAACTCCGACAATGACATGCCCTTAGTCTATCCCCAACTCATTGATTGGGATCAACAAGACACACCCGTCTTAGACATTTTTGAGAATGACAAAGCAATTGCTGAGTTCCTGGGATTACGAGAAGGCATACCTAATGGTGATCACAAATCTGGTTTTACCATTGAATTGGACAAGGCATATTTTGGGGAATCTGTTCAACCCTTCGGTTGCAAAAATGAGAAAAAGAATAAAAAAGATAAAAAGGATGAGTCTCTAGGTGAAAACCAAAAGGCACCTTTAGACAATGAAAAAGTAAAAAGAAAGGACGCATCCGAAGGTGAAAACCTCTCTGAGGCATCTAAGGATGGAGGTTTGAACATTCTCCCTAATGCACAGGAAAAGTCACCCATGTTTGTTGAAGAATCAGTAGAAGTCAACATAGGCACAAAAGAGAATCCTCGACTAGTTTATTTTGCAGCATCATTGACAACAAAAGAGCAGCCAGAGTTCCACAACTTCTTTGCACAGAGATAGATAAATTTTGCTTGGTCATATGCAGACATGCCAGGGTTGGATCCTGTACTTGTCCTACATCACTTGCCATTACAACCAAGTGTCAAGCCAGTGAAACAGAAGTTGAGAAAAATGCATCCACAGATTACTTTATTAGTCGAGGCAGAACTCAAGAAACTATTAGACATTGGTTTCATAAGATCAATCAACTATGTTGATTGGATCTCCAATCTTGTACCAGTCACTAAACCAACTTGGGGATCCGTATCTGCACCGATTTTAGAGATATCAACAAAGCTTGTCCTAAGGATGACTTCCCTTTGCCCAACATAGACATGATAGTTGACCTGACAGCAGGATATGAGATGTTGTCCCTTATGGATGGATTTTTCAGGATATAACCATATCAGAATTACAACTGAAGACCAACCTAAAATGACTTTCACTTGTCCTTGGGGAACATATTGCTGGAATGTTATGCCCTTTGGACTCAAAAATGCTGGAGCAACTTATCAATGTGCCATGACCACTATCTTTCATGATCTAGTACACACTCTTATGGAGGATAATGTCGATGATCTTATTGTCAAATCCAAGACAAGGGTAGAATATTTACAGGTTTTAGACAAGATATTTCAAAGACTGGAGAAGTATAAGGTGAGACTCAATCCTAAGAAGTGTGTGTTTGGAGTGAAGTCAGGAAAGTTGTTAGGTTATATCATTTCTAGACGAGGCATTGAAGTGGATCTGGCTAAGGTAAAAGAAATCATGGACATGCCTCCACCCACTAATCTTAGTCAACTAAGGACATTATAGGGAAGACTGCAATCCATCAGAAGATTTATAGTGTAGTTAGCAGATAAGACACATCCTTTTCAACATCTACTTAAGAAAGGGGTACTGTTTGCATGGATAGCTAGGTGTGGAGAGGCCTTTCAATTGATTAAGGAATATTTACTCACACCACCAGTCTTAATGCCACCTATTGAAGGAAGACCATTGATTCTTTATATTACGGAAACCCATTCATCACTCGAAGCATTGCTTACACAGAATGACGATGAAGGTCATGAAAGGGCAGTCTATTATATCAATCGGACTTTGGTAGGTTATGAGCTCAACTATAGTACCATTGAACGTGCCTGTCTTGCAGTAGTATTTGCTACCCAAAAACTGAGGCACTATATGCTAAGCCATCAAACAATGTTGATTGCTAAAATAGACCCTCTGAAATATCTTCTCAGTAAGGTAGCATTAACAGGGTGACTGGCCAAATGGGTTATGATACTTAGTGAGTATGCTATCCAGTATGTAGAAAGAAAGGCTATTAAAGGACATGTCATTGTTGATTAGTTAGCTGACACACCAATACAGGTAGATCACCCATTAGTTGCAAACTTTTTTGATGAGTTTATATTTACAATGGATACACACACCACATGGAAACTGTACTTTGATGGCTCACGTACAAATCATGGTTCAGGGGTTGGTATATTGTTTATCACACCACAAGGTGATTCCATCCCTAAGTCATTCAGAATTGCATTTCCATGCACTAACAACATGGTAGAGTATGAAGCTCTAGTGACAGGGTTATGTATGGCAATCAAGTGGAAAATTAAGAATTTACAGGTATATGGTGATTCTCAACTAGTAATCAGACAGGTAAATGATGATTATGAGACTAAGGACGAGAAGCTTGCTCCATACAAGTGCATGGCTGATAGCTTTAAAGAGTGCTTTGAAAAAGTCAAATTTCATCAAATACCTTGTGTTTTAAATAGGGTAGTAGATGCTATGGCTACAATTGCATCACTTCTTGACTTTCCTAACAATGTGCCTAAGTTTGAGTTCTTGGTAGAATAGCTTTTGGTCCTAGCCTACGATATCCCAGATTTTGAAATGGTGTGTGAAATTGTTGGTCCTGATTCCCCATGGTACAAAGAAATCTATGATTACCTTCATGCCGAAGTCATATCCACTGGCCTATCAAATAACCAACATAGGACATTCCTCCGCAAGTCAGCCAAATACACCATCGTCGGAGACACCCTATATAGACGCGCCTTAGATAATACCCTACTAAGATGTCTTGATTCTAATGAAGCACAAGCAACCTTGCATGGGGTGCATGAGGGTATATGTGGTTCCCATTCTAGCGGTCCTACTTTAGCCAAAAATATTATGAGATTGGGTTATTATTGGCCTACTATGGAAAAAGACTCATATGTCTTTGTAACAAAATGCCACCAATGCCAAGTTCATGGAGACTTGATACATGCGCTAGCACAGGAGCTTCATCCTATAACGTCACCATGGCCCTTTGCCCAATGGGGACTCGACCTCATAGGTAAGATCCACTCCACATCATCTAATGGACATAAATTCATTATCACTGCCACTGAGTATTTTATGAAGTGGATTGAAGCCATTCCTATGACATACATTATTGGCACACAGATTTCTAAATTTTTCCTGAATTATATCATTTGTCGGTATGGTGTCCCTCAGTCCATAATTACTGATAATGGCCGCCCCTTTAAAAATCAAGAAGTCCGCCATTTGTGTGAGGAATTTCACATTCACCATCACTTTTCCACTCCATACTACCCACAAGGTAACAGTCAAGTAGAGGCATCTAACAAAACCATCATTAGAATCCTTAAGAAGATTGTCAATGATGTTGGTCGTGATTGGAATTTACAGCTTAACCTTGCCTTATGGGCTTATCGCACAAGTATCCGTACTCCCATTGGTGCTACTCCCTATTCACTAGTATTTGGTTCTGAAGCTATTCTACCTATTGAGGTCGAGATTCCTTCCCTAAGGGTATCCTTGAAAGGCCACATTGATGATGAAGAGTACTGGGTATCGAGACTCCATGAGCTAGAATTCCTGGATGAGTGAAGACAGAAGGCACTAGACCATCTCCAAGTATATCAAAATCCCCTTCGTCGTACCTATAATAGGAAGGTCTTGAACAAAAAAATTGACATTGGTGACCTGGTTTTAATGGAGAACCCAAAGAATCAAGCAGAAAGAGACAAACCAGGAAAGTTTGAACCAAACTGGTTAGGACCTTATCTTGTTACAAAAGCTTTTGGATCAGGAGTGTACCAACTCTCTACTCCTAAAGGGGAACCATTGTCCTTACAAATCAACAGTCTGCATCTGAAGAAGTTCTACGCATAGCTTCTGAGAGCCTTGTCTTATTTAGGAAAAATACAAAAAAATCATTACCAAGGTGAAAACCTAGCAAGCAGGTGTCTTGGTAACACCAAATAAAATAAAATAGATAGTCCAGAAAATAGTAAAGAAAAATAATTCGTCCAATAGTGAAAACCACTTCAGTGGTGCTTTGGATAAGTACCGTGGTGAAAACCTGGCAAACAGGAGCCATGTGTAGTTGACTCTGCTCCTTTGTCTACTATTATTCTAATCTAGCACATCCCTATATATACTACCTATCCTTGTACATATCCCTTATCTTTCATATCCATTACTTGGATATACCATTCATAATAAGTGGTAGTCTTTCCCATAACCTGGAACGATTGACATCGAGTGCATTTCATATCCCCCATTTTATCCTATTCAAAATCAATTGGTCTTATACTCGACTGGGGGAAAAACACTTGAAGTGTGTTATATTGATTCTTCCATTGGCTATGTTGAAGACGTAAAACCATAGAAAAATCCACAAAACATCAGAAAACTTCAAAAAGACAAAAAAATCAAAACATTTCAAAAATCCAAAAATAGAGTCAGATCTAGTCAAACTTTTCAGTCTTTGTCATTGTCGAACTACAAGGTCTCTATGTGTATAACGTAGGCAAGGCCATCAATCGATGAGCCCCCGAGGCCGCACTAGGTCAGTCCATTAAGGTTCATCGTATTCACTTTCACACATGTCTTCTATTTGTAGTCAGTCTTGTCAGTCAAAGTCAAGTCGAACTACAAGGTCTCTGCATGTATAATGTAGGCAAGGCCATCAATCGATGAGCCCCTAAGGCCGCACTAGGTCAGTCGTTTAGGGTTTGTCGTCACACATAGTCAATTGTCAACACATCGTATTAATTCATGTATCAATCTGGTGAACAAGTCAGCAATGTCTCTAAGTCAAATAAAAAAAATTGCCAAACAAAATAATCAAAATAGATCAATTAATGTCTACAATAGGATGTCCTTCCTGGAAATAGACATTATCAAAACAATCAACCTATGTCTTATTCAGGAGGAGTCCTTCCTGGATATTGGTATTAACAAAACAGTCTATGTCTTATATAGGATGAGTCCTTCCTGTATAATCGACATTGTCAAACAATCAAACATAGCCTTACACAGGTTATCACATCAATGGCATTTGACTCAACATCTTATACGATACATGTCTTTCTGAAACCAAGCTTTGTCATGCCTTATATAGATAGTCATAACATCGAAACCAGACTCACAGTCTTATCCGGTATGTGTATCTTCTGACATCAAGCTCTCTCAATCACTCCTTTTATCAATCAAAACAAATCAAACAAACAGATCAAGTTTTGGAAAATATTTTATTGGCTTATTGACTTTATGGCTTATTTATCTTATCATTTATCTTGAATTGATGACTAGGAATTATGTTACTAGCTTTCTCAATAATGTCCCATGAAGGATTTAGAGAAGCAACGATGTATTAGAATTCTATTTTCTTTGATTGTTTTCTGTTGACTATGTTTTTTAATTTGATTTGGGAGTCATGTTACTAGTTTCCTCAAGGATGTCCCATGAAGGATTTAGAGGAGCGATGATGTCTCATGACCCGTTTTTTATTTTGATTATTGTCTATGGTTTGTCTTGACAAAAAGACTGGGGCAACTTATGCCCTTAGCATGCGTTAATGACAATCCTTGTCTACAACTGTCTATTATTAGCAAGTGGTTGACCTTGCACACCTTGATTTATCTCATATCATGGTGATTGACTCCATTTGTATTAGTCCCGACCAATGATGATAAAGTGTAATACCTTTTGTGATACACCGAAACATCAAAGATTTCTAATACTAACATCTGTCTCATTTCTTTTATTCTTTCTCAATCTTTTTTCTCCACTCACAGTTATTCTTTCTTGCGTTATGACAGAGTCTTGTGACACACAACAATATACGTCATCCTACATACACATACATGTTAGAAAAATACATACATATGGGCATTTATCATATTTAGGACATCATGGCATAATAGGCATTCATCATCATACACTACATATCATAAGCACTCCATGTACATCACAAATGAGAATACATGCATTATATTTGTACACATAACATCATATTACGTCTCATAATTATAAATTGCATACATCATATAGAATCAACATCACATAGAATCCACATTATCTCATTAGCTGCATAAACATCATAAAATACATATAATCATCCATCACATAGGCATATCATATAACCATCACATGTATAAATAAACAACTGCATAATCAATAAATAGAAATGCATATCATGAGAATCGCTACCAAAATCATATATATAAATCGCTCAATCGTGTCACATCACAATGTCATAATGTATCAATAATACATGGAAGCCCACAGGCTGTAGAATCATAATACAATGTCTCGATGCATATCAAGCGGCCCCCTATCCTGAACTGCCACTGCTATCATGGCTCGAGTGTACAGATGAATGATGTCGAGAACCCGATGACCTATGAGCTGAGTGAGGCCTATCATACGGACCTGCTCTGTGGGGCTGCTCCACACCCTCTGTACAAATTGTCTTGGTATGGGTCCTGGTCTGTGACCTACTGCTACGTGCCTATGAGAAACTAGGAGCTTGTCTCTCTAGAGGAACCTCCGCCTCATATAGATCATGGTAATAAGTCTCTCTCTCCCTAGCTCTGACTAACTCTTTGGCGAAGGCAACTGAGGGTCCGGTACACAAAGCCCTGAGCTCTATAAATCTCTACTCAGTCTCCTGTCTCCGAGCTATGGCCTGATCCCTGTCCATCACTGCTCTGTCCCTCTCCATCCGATATGGAAGATGAAAAAAAATTCTCTCCTTCACGTACAAGCATTGTGGCATCAATCACCTAATTCACCTACACAAATAGCTCACTTCCTTTGATTTCCTCAATTCCTCTCCTATTTCCCTTTACAAAGCCAAATATCCCCCTTTATACACAAAATTTACCCAAAATGGGTCATAACCATGGGATTTGTACAATCTCCCATTTACAACAAAAATCTTTGAAATCCCCCTCTAATTACAATAAGGATTGGCACAAAACACATCTAAGCTTTCCATTTTGTGCTCCCTTTGAGGTAGCAAAACTTCAAGTTGTCCACTGGGTGAGTCTCCCAATAAAGTGGTTTAGTGAGAAAGTCATGCCAGGTCTACAGGCTCTCACTATACAATGAGAAATGTGTGCCTCTATCTCGACTCTCATCGTACTAACCATACCAAAGCTATCCCTCTAATAACTTCAATAAGGTGCCACAAGGAAATATTTTGTGCTCCATAGGGCTTAACAAGCTACGTTATGCTAAGAACCTATGAACAAGGAAAGGATCCATTGATTTGATGTTAGGATCTAGGACTGTTGCACGTGAATAATAACTTATTACAACGATTAAATTGAAGGTCTTTAAAACATAATTGAAGTGTTTAATTTCAAATGCTTGAAAAGACATCTAAATGAGTAATGGAAACAACATGAATTGAGAAACTAGAAAGAGAAGACAAGACAACAAATTGATAACAGAGTTCGCTAATTGGGTACGTCTCTAGGTCCCTCTCCAAAGAGTGACCGATCCTTCAATTCTTCTCTAAGAAATCTTTAAAAAGTCTCCTCGATCAATGAGGAAGATGAAAACAAATTTTCTCCTTCAAGTACAAGCATTATGGAATTAATCACCTAATTCACCTACACAGAGAGCTCACTTCCTCTGATTTCCTCAATTCCTCTCCTATTTCCCCTTACAAAACCAAATATCCTCTTTTATACACAAAAGTTACCTAAAATGGGTCATAATAATGGGATTTGTACAATCTCCCATTGACAACAAAAATTCTTGAAAATCCCCCTCTAATTACAATAAGGATTGACACGAAACACATCTAAGCTTTCCATTTTGTGCTCCCTCTAAGGTAGCAGAACTTCAGGTTGTCCACTGGGTGAGTCTCCCAATAAAGTGGTTTAGTGAGAAATTCATGCCAGGTCTACAGGCTCTCACTGTACAACGAGAAATTCATGCCTCTATCTTGACTCTCATCATACTAACCATACCAAAGCTATCCCTCTGATAACTTCAATAGGGCACCACAAGGAAATATTTTGTGCTCCATAGGGCTTAACAAGCTACATTATGCTAAGCACCTATGAACAAGGCAAGGCTCCACAGGTAAGCAAGGTGTGTTATGCTAGGTGGCCTTAAATTTAGGGTTTGAGCTTCATAAGGTTAACAAGTTGTATTATGCTAAACACTTATGAACAATAATGCTAGTTGTAGACACTGAAATTTGGTTTAAGCCTGCGACTTCAATATTCTTCATAATTCATATTCTTCATGGTCATCATTAAATAATCTTAATTATTTAATTAATTCACCTTAACATTAATTCTTCTATTGATTAAATAATCTTAATTATTTAATTAATTCATCTTAACATTAAGTCTTCTATTTATTAAATAATCTTAATTATTTAATTAATTCATCTTTTGTTAATTCTTCTATTAATTAAATAATCTTAATTATTTAATTAATTCACACTTTTCTTTATTCTATCTAATTAATTAAATAAATGCTTTAAATAAATGCTTTTTATTTAATTATGTTACTAATTAACCTTATCCTTCTTGTCAAATTAAATAAATTCTTATTTAATTTACTCTTTATCATACTTCAACTATAATTAAATAAATTCTTTATTTATTTAATTATTCATTTAAATCCCTTCATCACTTAATTAAATAAATCTTATTTATTTGATTATTCTTCAAATATCAAATCTTGAATTAAATGAATTATTTAATTCATGAATTCTATTTTAACGCATTCCTCTATATTTAGATAAATTGTGTGAGTTATCTAAGTATTCACGTTTACTCGACTCAAAGATCTATTTTAATCGCTCAGTTAACTCTTGATTTAATGTCTGAGTGGTGTTCTCGAGTAATCTCTTCGTCAAATCATTCAATTGTCCAGTTCTAACTCATTTGGGTGTACATGTAGATTAATTAAATATTCCTATTTAATTAATTAAACCTTGTGCGTTCATTCGAACAAGAGTTGCTTTAATCAATCTTTATCTTTGTCATGCAAAGATAATTCTTCTATTTTCAAATACCAAACTGGAAGATTAAATCATTTATTTAATCTTTAATTTTGTTTCTAATTTGCATCACTCATGTCACTACTGATAGTTATCAGAATGCATGACTAATCAGTCAATCTCAACCGTTCTTTGATCTTTTGATCTTGGCCTGTCGTTCGAATAATCAATTTTCTACAAATTGATTTGTCATTCTTTATTCCAATCTCTCTTGAAAACTCACGAAATCTTATGACTTTTGAGAGCACATATCTTGAGTCTTCAAAGTTTTGCTAAATCTTTATTACAAGCTATACTTGCATGAACTTACAAAAAATCTAAGGGCAATTGTACTACAACAACAAAATGGAAAAGGGCAATCGAGATGAATTATGGAAATACGTACAAATTTGGTTAGATTGTTCTAGTTTTGTTTACTTTTTTGACTTTCCTTTGTTCTTTGTTGCTTAGCATTAGATTTACATTTGGATTCGTATTGCATGTTTGCTCTTAATCTTTGTCTTGTGCATTTTCTTGGCGTTACACTAGTATTTTTTTTTTTGAAATGGATTTTTCTTAGTTCATGTAAGGTCTTCTTCTTAGGGAACATCGTGCCTAATGTCTCCAAAAGAGGACAAGTCAAGAGTTAAAGATTCACAACTTATGGAATGTAGTGTGCTACATCACCACTAAGAGGAAAGTCATACACTTAGAAATATCACACTCTTGGAGGACATCAAACCCAATGACACCAACAAGAAAATGACACATCACAAGAAGAAAATCACACCATGAAACATGAGAAATGATGAAAAATATTATCAATGTATGCCCCCACTTTAAAGTGGTTGCTAATACCATTGTTGTGAGCAATTGCTTTAAAGTAGTCAATGTTCAATCCTAAGACATGAGAGCTTACTCAAAAATCCATATGCCAAGTCATATGTTTCGAAAATGAAGCTATGCCATGAAGGAAGGAGGAGTTTCCCCCAAAAATACATAAGGGATCTATGGATTCAGGGTTAGTATATCAATGCTACAATGTTATAAAGTTGTGAAATACCATCATTCCCCAAATACTCATAGAACAGTAAGAATGACACATAGAGAGAGAAAATAATGAAAAATCCTTTCGGGTCAACATGTAAGATACCTAAATGTCTTGACACCTTGTGTCATCCCCAAAATGAAAAATAGAAAAATAGGATAGGGGAATTTCCAAAAATGGAAAAGTGGATCCAAAGAGGGAAAATGGGTCCCACTTCTCTAATTACATTAGGAAATGATATCCACGCAATAAAATGACTATTAACCTCAAGGAAAAATCAAGTCAAAGTGTGAATCTATAAATTTCCCTTTTATGCAAGGATGGGGGTCCCTAATAAACAACAATTTGGGGAGAAAGATTAAAAATAGCAAATAAACTCCAAATTGTGATTTATAAAGTGCATTTAGAATCTTAAACATAAAATTGATGGAACCTATAGACTTTAGGGAGAATCTCAAAGGGAGAATCTCGAAGGGATAAATGTTGTGTACCTTTTGTAGAAAGTGATTTTTTGAAGCTCACTAAGGACTCATTTTCCCTATGGTGAATGGCTCCTGACTAGGTATCTTTGAAATCTATTTCTAGGTTCTATTATCCTGTGACTACACTCCCAGATTCCCAAATATTAGAGTCAGAAAGCTGAAAATAAATTATGTAGGTCAATTTATGTGATTTTGCAAGAATGGTGACAACTTTAACAACTTTTCAATTTTGCAACTTTGAGATCTTCAACTTTTCTTCAACTTGCAAATCTGCAACACACATTAATAGGGAAAAAAGTTGTTTTGTTAGGTGAAGGGGGGTTTTCCTTAGTCAAACCCTATTTTGGTAATTAAGCCTTGTAATAAATAAAAGCATGAAAGGAATGATAAATGAACAACTCTATGTCACAAATCACCAAACCCTTGGACAAACTTTTTATAATGGAGGTCTGCAACTTGCATGAATCCACATAACTTTGACATAATGCTTTGATCTTGATTGCTGAAACAAATGATGAAGAAATATTCTCTTGAATGCTCTTGACAATAATCTTGATCATAAACTTTTCCTTAGGACTTGAACACTTGAAAATCTAGGATTCTCTCTTGAAATTCTAGGTGAAACTAAGTGAAATAATGTTGTATTTATAGTATGTAACCTTAATTTCTCAAAATTCAAATTTCACAATCCGACATTGAAATATAGATTTCAAAACATTAAAATACCACCAAAAATATAATTTAAATTATGGTCCTAGGTGTAAGTGAGGACCCATTGGGTCACTTATCTAAGACACACATTCTTCAAGGATAAGTGTTATGTCATGGAATTTATGAATATTGGGTTTTATTCCTTGGAAATTGTAATTAATTAGGCTTGGATTTGAATTAAAGGGGACAATTAAGGAAAATTATCTCAATTAATTAATAAGGCCCTAGATAATTGTGAAAGTGTAAAGGTACAACTTACAGCACCAAAAATAAGGCACAATTCAGTCCATTTTAATTAAAAGCCCCTAAAATTAATGTAAATATGTAAAATACATATTACAACAATAAATTAAGGCATCATTAAGCTCATTTTATTAATATTATGCATTCCAAAATCAAGTGTGAAAAATGCATACTTTTTCCTACACTACAATTTTCATCTCCCAAAAGTGCATTTTAGTCTTATTTTTCATTTTTCTTTCATAAGGAAAACAACAAGATCTCCAATAGGGTTGACTCACCTAAGGGTTGAAAGTTAATGCTACATTTGGGGATCTCATTTACTAATGAAAATAGAGAAAGTGTATGTGCATTACATCCATTTAACCATTCCATTTTGGATCACCCACCTACCTTTTTCTATGTTTCACTTAGAAACATCATAGCCCTTATTGTTGCATTCCCCATAAATCAAAGGAGACCTTACTTTGAGTTTCATCTTTAATTTTAGATTCCTCTTCAAGATAAGATTTAATGAATTATTCTCATCATTAAAATCATCACTGTCCTTCTTAATCAACTAGACCTTCACAGTAAAAACTCACCATTTTCTTCATAGTGACTGCCCCATGAGTCTTCTTGATGACTGTTCATGATCTATACATTTTTCTTAATTGAATTGACTGCCTTACATGAGCACTGCCATGATTTTCATGTCCTCGAGTGTACCTTTATAGCTTGATTGTGATTTCTTTTACATGACTATTTTGGACTACCTAACCCACCAAAGTAAGCAAAGAAGCTTTGATCTATTCATATACCTAATGATGCATATTAAACGTGTAAGTTGTCACATGAAAAAATACATTAATTGTAGCAATGAAAACAACATTGTTTGTGTTGCAAGTATGAGTAGTTAGTGTTGTCATTGATTTCTATTATTGTGTGATATTTTTGTCATGCTTTGATTAGTTGCATTATGTTGTCATTAGTAAAGCTATTGGTGGAAAGCTCTAGTGTTTCTTTGATAAGCTTTTGTCTATGGATATGTGGTTGAGTTACTATGTTGCAGTTGATTTAGTTGTGTTGAAAAAGTGTTGACGATGATAAGGATGTGTCTCTAGTGCTTAGTTTCCAAGTGATTTTGAGAAAATTTGATAAAACGAGGAAACAATATTGTGTTGTAGTGGTTTTCTGGGTTGCAAGGGTATGTTATGGTTTTTCTCCATATTTCTTCTAGGTTGAAGATATTCCTGTGTAATTTGGATATGCTGGTGAGAGATGTTCAGAGGTTCTCTATCCATAATTTGGTGTGCTGGTTCATTATGCAGAAGAATTTGTGTTCACCAGTGTGTGAAATGTGTATTACAGAGGTCTCTAGGATAAATTTCCTTGCTCCACGTTTCTCCGCAAAGTGGTTTCAGGTATTGCACATATGAGGGTGTGATTATTATATTGTTATATTTTTTTAGTTGAAGTGGGTCAAGGTTTGGTGCTTCAGAAGTTATTTCTTCAAGTAACAATGTATGGAAGAGTTGTTTGAGTGTGTACATTCTTCATGTGGAAGTTGTTGCAAAGGAGTTTCTTGGATTTTAGAGTGTTTGAGGAATAGTCTAGATCATGTTCAAGAATGGTGTGTGGTTTGCAAGTCATCCTTGGGTTTGAGGAAGCGTGTAATTAAAATTTTAATGGTGTTTACATGGGTAACAACTGACCTGTTGTTTACACTAGTTGTTGTGAATAAATATTGTTCATAGAAGCATGTGGTTGTGTGGTGTTGTTGATTTTAGTCCTAGCTAAGGTGTGATGTGGTATGCTTTCACTTCTATCTACCATGGAAGTGTTTTGGCGCCAACCTAATTTGTATTTACACGATTGATGTGCATAGCCAACCTTGGAGAAAGGTTTCAAGGTTGAAGATACTATAAATAAAAGTTGAGGTGTTGAAGGATGATAAGATAGATCAAATATGTGCGAATGATTTTAAGTGCAGAGTTATAGAGTGTTAATTTGAGTAATGTAGTGTGAGATTTTATGTGTTAGATTATTGGATGTAGTGAGCAAAAGGTGTCTACAATTCTTCAATTAGGCTGCAAAGGTGTTAATGAGATTGTGGTGGATTCTTTGTTGCATTGAGATGCTTTTCTCTGTGTAACATTTCTTCTCTATTTTCTTTTCTATTTTAGCAGTGATCCTTTCTTTCTTTGGGTAGTGATTGTTACCCAATTTTCACCTACGGGCTCAATTAGGCAGGGTAACCTATGTTTTGAGTGTTCATGAAGGCCAGCTGGAGGAACAATTTCATCCGGGTTACTTTTTTCTAACTTGTTTGCTTCTTGTGCAGTTGTGGGGGGAGGAGTTATGTTTTAAAATTCGGCACATGGATTAAATGTGGCTCCCACAAGGGTTGAGCCCAACATGCAGGTATTCAGTTTTGGGTGGGTTTTCATCTTATGTTTTTGCCTTGTTTTCCCCCTTTCCATTTTGTTTTCCTTGGGCCCCTTTTTTCTTTTTGTTCTGTCGGGGGCGGAACCAGAACTGAGACTGAACTTTGAAACTTTTCTGAAGTTCCAGGTTCCAGTACCATCCCAGTCCCAGTTCTGTTAGGCTTGTTTGTTTGTCTTACCTTTGTTCTTTTTCTTTTTGGTTGGGGGGTGTTTCCTCCCCTTCTCTTTCTTCCTTTTGTCCCTTTTTTTTCGTCTTTGCATGTTGTCGGAGGCAGGTTCGGAATGAAATCTAAACTTGAAACTTGAAGAGAGTTTCAGTGTCGAATTTGTTTCCACCCCCGCCCCCGTTGTGTTTTACCTGGGATCGGTTTTGGTTCCGATCCCGCCTTGTTTTCTTTTGTTTGGGCATTTTCTTTGTTTTGTCAGACCTGGGACGTGGACAAAAACCAAGCAATGGAACTTTTCCAAAGTTTCAGTTTCCGTTTTTCATTTTTTTCTTGGTCTCGATTCCTCCTCTTTGGTTTTGTTCTAGTGGACCCGAAACCGAAACTGGAACTAGACTCTGAAACTTTTCCAAAGTTTCAGGTTCTAGTTCCGTCCCAGTCCCGATTCCGTCGGTCTTGTTCTTTTTCCTTTGTTCCTTGTCTTTTTTGTTGGGGGATTCTTTCTCTTGTTCGTCTTTCTTCCTTTTCATCCTTTTCTTCATCTTATTTTTAGTTTTTCCAGGGGCGGGACCGGGTCGGAATTCAAACTTGGAACTTGATGAAAGTTCCAGTTCTTGTTTCTGGTCTAGTTTTGATCCTGGTTCCGCCCTTTTTTTCTTTTCTTTTTCGCTGCCGGTGGTTGGGGGATGTCTCCTCCTCTTTGTTCTTCCTTGTGTTTTTTTTTCTTCCTTTGTGCCTTGTATGTTGCTGGGGGCGGGATCAGAATGGAATTCAAACTTGAAACTTGATGAAAGTTTTAGGTCCAGATTTGGTTCCGGTTCTAGTTCCGTGAACTATTTGGTTTTCCCTCCGTTCTGACTCCGGTCCCGTTTTGATTCTCATCTTGACTCCGGCTCTACCGAAGGATCCAATGTCGGGGAACATTGAAGAGATCGCAATAATGTCTTGCCGACCCGATAGGGTCTTACCGAAATAAAAGGATATAGGTATGACTCTTGGTGCCTACTGTGACCTCTTACCGAATACATGGAGTCTCACCAAAGGAGTGGTGTCTTCAATGTAACCGACAAAACTTGCTATGACCTCTGGCCGATAGCAATGGTCTTGGCAACAATTTTGGGATATCGCTATAACTCCTGCAGTTCGCTATGACCTCCCACCGACAGTCCTAAGCTATGTTGATAACTACTGAAGGGCATAATTGCATCGAGGAGACACGGTTAGTGTCTCACCGACATGCAATTCTAAGGAAGCGACCTTTGACCATCTTGGAATCTACGTGGCACAAATTTGACCAATCAAAAGGCGCTAGGGAAAATCAGTCGTTTGATTGTTTGACTCCCCCTATGAATGAGACCAATAGAGCACACCGACATGGACAGTAGGGATACGCTTGAATGCGGCATTAACTTCAGTTCAAAAGATCTAAGGGCAGATCTTTCTGAAGGAGATATTTTTGTAAACCCTAAGGTAGGGGTCAACATCTTTTTGTATATAAGGCATTTTTGCCTCTTTGTAAGGCAGTTCTCTGATGCTTTTGGAAAGTCTGTGACTTTTGCAGTCCTATCTCAGATTAGAAAGCTTCTGTAACTCATTTTGGAGCATGATATGTAAAATTTACCTTGGTTACCATTAATGGTTCAATTTTCCTTCTGGTTCTTTGTAGAATATTGTACATTTTCAGGTGATTGATCAACCTACTTCATGAAATCTTTCTTTTCCTTATAGCTTTGTCTCATGTTAGCATTCCTTTCTTTGCAAAGGTAGTATTATGCAGGTTACAAACTATGTTTACTTAATTGCACATAAGCTTTTAATTTGTGAAAATCTGCTTTTCCTTCTTGAAAGTGTGTGCATCTCAAACCTATTTGTGAAATACTTATGCATAATCTACATAAACTTGTTGTGAAGTACCATATTCATCATTAGTGTCCAAGTGTAACTTTAGTATCTCATTGTTCTTGTCAGTTCGGTGTATCACCATAGGATTTAATTTTCATTTTTATGCATTCTCCTTCTCCCTTTTCCTTTCAAAATTAGTAGTTTTAGGTGATGACCCAACAAGGAAGTCGACCTTCTCCGAAGGTTGACCTTTGTTTACAAGAAACCCACATCTTTAGAGGTCTTCCCATGTTACACTAAGGTGTTGAACATCAGGTTCGACAGGGTGCAATTTCAGGTGATAACAGTTTTTGGCACGCCTGGTGGGACCCAGTCAGAAGTAAAACTCCTAAGTCTTGCTATTTTGATATGCTGACAGTGAGCTAATAGCCTTTTGGAGGTCATTTTTAAGCATATCTGGCGACTCTAAGTTTGGGAAGTAGCAGAAAAGCCAATGCATTAGTAAGAAATTCAACATATTGAGGGATTTGGTGTTTACCTCAGTATTATTTAGCCTTTGGAGGTAGTTCGAACAACACCTAGTGACTCCGAGCTCAAATCTTCTGGTTTCATAGGCACAAGTATTGGTATGCCTCAAAAGAATCTGAAGTTCCCATTTTCCAGCTCTTTCAATGAAAAGATGTCCAATATTCATGAAAATGCTTACTATTACCCTCCACATCATGAGTATGTTGCTCCTACACCTTATCACTCACATTTGACCAATCCTAATGTTGGTTTTAGCCTATTTTCTCTTGTAGCAACAACTAATCAGCATTTTCATCATGTTTCCCACCCTCCCACTTTGGTCTAGCCTTTGTTTCAATCCATATTTGATCAAAATCAACCCCAAGAGGAGGTTTTTGATGTTAACCGGTATGATTATTTACATAATCAGCCTCAAAAACATCCATACTAGAAGATATTGGACCTGTTCCAACAGATTGACCATATGTTGTGGGATCTAAGTCAAGGTCTTCACAGTATGGAGATTAATGATATTAGTAGGGTGCTTGCTTGCCTATCTAGGATGTTGGTCAATATTAAGGTGCAGAAAGGTACCATTATGCAACAACAGGAAATGGCTAAACAAGTCTACTTTTATGATCAAGAAAGAGTGGCAGAATGAATCCAGTTTGAGGGAGACCTTAAACAAGAAATAGCTACTAAAGAAGGACAAATGAAGTTGTCTGCTCAGGTGCAGAATACTCAAGCTTACTCAGATTATCAGCACCAACTAATGGAGGAGTTTCAAAAGAGGCAGCTTGAGGGGAGTTTCAAAGAGCAAAGTGTTGCAGCTAAGGATGAGCAAATGAAACACTTGCTTGCAGAAGCTCATAGGATAGAACCCCAACTACCTATGAAGGAGGGGGCCTCAAAGTACAAAATTCCAAGTTTCAGACAGGGTGAATCTAGCATGGATAGCTATAATAAAATTACTAAGTTGGAGGAGCACATGTTTTCAGTTCCAAGCTTCAAGAAAATTGCTTCTTCTCAAAGCTCAAAGCTAGCTGAGGATCTTCCTCAAGTGGAAAGCACTTGCGAGGTTGCAGTTTTAGAACAACTAGAAGACATCAAGCCATTTGGGCAGCTATTAATTGATGATAGTCAGCAAGACAATGGAGCATTAGACTTGGAAGAAAAGCCTAAAATTGAACTAGATACTTTTCTTCAAAAGAGCATGCAGGTTCCTATTTACCAGTTGATTTGTTATAGCCAGAGAATATTGCTAACTTGTTCGATGAACTTCCTCAATTTTTTGATGAAGATGAAGACCTCACATGCATGATAGCATCTATGCCTGGTATGGAGCAACTAAATGATAAAACTCATATAGATTCAATACAAAATTATGAGTTAGATGATATCATAGAGGCTTTTTGTTCTACCATAGATGATGAGCTAGTATCATATGAAAGGGAAGCATGTGATCAACCCATTCAAGTCAGTGAAACTATTGAAAAGGTTGTAGAAGGTAATGCCTTGAGGCCAATGAACTTATTTGATGAGATGCCCCACTTTGCTGAGGAGGAGGTGTATTCTATCATGAACAAAGAGCATAAGGAACAATAGTTTGACAATTTGTTTTCAGTTATCCAACAGGGATATCAGCTCCTTCGCCAAGAAGATCCAACTATCAGAAACATTAGTGGTTTATTTTTAGAGACTATTATACATGATGCAAAGAAGCAGGACTCCTTTTTCATTGCAGAGTTGAAAGAAAGAACAATTGATCCCCCTATAGACAATAATGGTCGAATCTTTAGAGAAGATCAAATTGTGGTAGCCAATGAACAACCTGCATATTACCTCCAATCAGCATCTTTTCAAGGAGAAGATGAAGTCTTTATAGATCAACAAGAGGCCAGCAAGGAAAGTTCAAGCTTTTCCCTTACCAGAGGCTGTCCAATCAGGTACTTAGCCCAGATGGAGTCCAATGAGGCACCCATATATGAAGGTACAATAAAGGAAGATATCCAAGATGCACTGACAGCCAAACAAGAGTATGTTTAGTTTACTTATCCTCCTCCAATTGACAATACATATGAATTATGTAGTGAGGTAAGTGAACCTTTTCACCTCTTTCAAGAAGTAGTACATCATCTTGTTAAGTATCTTCCTATGTCCCATTTTTACTCAACTGTCCCTAAACATGCTAGTCACTGCATATTGAGAAGAATGGGCAGCTATTTCAGTCATCTTGTAAATTGTTTTGTTTGACCAATTTCATACTGGTTAGTGTAGGGTAGGTTTAGATGCAGTTTTCAATTCCCTAAGTGCTATCCTACCACAGTTAAATATTTTCATTTCAGTTTTTTCTTGTTTTCAATAAGTTTCCAGGTGTCCTAACCTAATTTAATGAGTTACAAATGAGTTACAGCCATGTGTAAGGCTACTCCAGGTCTGTTTCTGAGTTTTCCCAATGACTCCATGCCCAATGGATATGCCTACGCTACTGGTCTGCATGTTTAGCAAGCAAACATCCCACTGAGGTCACCAAAAATGTTAACCAATTTTCACCTACGGGCTCAATCAGGCAGGGTAACTTATGTTTCAAGTGTTCATGAAGGCCATCTAGATGAACAATTTCATTCAAGTTACTTTTTTCTAACTTGTTTGCTTCTTGTGCAGCTGCAGGGGAGGAGTTGTGTTTTGAAATTTGACACGTGGATTAAATGTGGCTCCCACAAGGTTTGAGCCCAGCATGCAGGTATTCAATTTTGGGTGGGTTTTCATCTTTTTTTTGCCTTGTTTTCCCCCTTTCTATTTTGTTTTCTTTGGGCACCTTTTTTCTTTTTGTTCTGTCGGGGGCAGAACCGGAACTGAGACTGAACTCTAAAACTTTTTTGAAGTTCCAGGTTCTAGTACCATCCTAGTCCCAGTTTCTGCAGGCTTGTTTGTTTGTCTTACCTTTGTTCTTTGTCTTTTTGGTCGAGGGGTGTTTTCTCCCCTTCTCTTTCTTCCTTTTTGTCCCTTTTTTGTTGTCTTTGCATGTTGTCTGACGCGGGTTCAGAACAGAATCTGAACTTGAAACTTGAAGAGATTTTCAATGTTGGATTTGTTTCCACCCCCGCCCCTGTTGTGTTTTACCTGGGATCGGTTTTGGTTCCGATCCTGCCTTGTTTTCTTTTGTTTGGGCATTTTCTTTGTTTTGTCGGACTCGGGATGCGGACCGAAACCAAGCGATGGAACTTTTCCAAAGTTCCAGTTTCCATTTTCCGTTCTGTTCCTGGTCTCGGTTCCACCTCTTTGTTTTTTCCTTGCATGTCTTTGGTTTTGTTCTGGTGGACCCAGAATCGAAACTGGAACCGGACTCTGAAACTTTTCCAAAGTTTTAGGTTCTGGTTCCATTCTAGTCCTGGTTCTGCCCGTCTTGTTTTTTTTCCTTTGTTCCTTGTCTTTTTTGTCTGGGGATTCTTTCTCCTATTCGTCTTTCTTCCTTTTCATCCTTTTCTTCGTCTTATTTTGAGTTTTGTCAGGGGTGGGACCGTATCAGAATCTGAACTTGGAACTTGATGAAAGTTCCAGTTCTAATCCCAATTCCACCCTTCTTTTCTTTGCTTTTTTGCTGCCAGTGGTCGGGGGATGTCTCCTCCTCTTTGTTCTTCCTTGTGTTTTTTCTTTCTTCCTTCGTGCCTTGTATGTTGCCAAGGGCGGGATCAGAATGGTATCCGAACTTGAAACTTGATGAAAGTTTTAGGTCTGGATTTGGTTCCAGTTCTGGTTCCACAAACTATTTGGTTTTTCCCCCGTTCCAACTCCGGTCCCGTTTTGATTCTCATCCCGACTCTGACTCCGCCAAAGGATCCAATCTCAGGAAACATTGAAGAGCTCACGATGATGTCTTGATGACCTGATAGGGTCTTTCCGAAATAAAAGGATATCGGTATGACTCTTGGTGCCTGCTATGACCTCTTGCCGAATACGTGAAGTCTCACCGAAGGAGTGGTGTCTTTGATGTAACCGACAAAACTCGCTATGACCTCTAGCTGATAGCGATGGTCTTGGTGACAATTTTGGGATATTGCTATAACTCCTATAGTTCGCTATGACCTCTCGGCGACAGTCCTAAGCTATGTCGATAACTGCTGAAGGGCATAATCTCATCGAGGAGACACGGTTAGTGTCTCACTGACATGTGATTCTAATGAAGTGATCTTTGACCGTCTTGGAATCTACGTGGCACAAATTTGACCAATCAGAAGGCGCTAGGGAAAATCAGCCATTTGACTGTTTGACTCCCCCTGTGAATGAGACCAACAGAGCACACTGACATGGACAACAAGGATATGCTTGAATGCGACATTAACTTCAGTTCAAATGATCTAAGGGCAGATCTTTCTGAAGGAGATATTTTTGTAAACCCTAAGGCAGGGGCTGACATCTTTTTGTATATAAGGCATTTTTGCCTTTTTGTAAGGCAGTTCTCCTGATGCTTTTGGAAAGTCTGTGACTTTTGCAGTCCTCTCTTAGATTAGAAAACTTTTGTAACTCATTTTGGAGCATGATATATAAAATTTACCTTGGTTACCATTGATGGTTCAATTTTCCTTTTGGTTCTTTGCAGAATATTGTGCATTTTTAGGTGATTGATCAAGCTACTTCGTGAAATATTTCTTTTCCTTATAGCTTTGTCTCATGTTAGCATGCCTTTCTTTGCAAAGGTAGTATTATGCAGGTTACAAACTGTGTTTACTTAATTGCACATGAGCTTTTAATTTATAAAAATATGCTTTTCCTTCTTGAAAGTGTGTGCATGTCAAACCTATTTGTGAAATACTTATGCATAATCTATAGAAACTTATTGTGCAGTACCATATCCATCATCAGTGTCCAAGTGTATCTTGAGTATCTCATTGTTCTTGTTAGTTTGGTGTATCACCATAGGATTTAATTTTCATTTTTATGCATTCTCCTTCTTCGTTTTCCTTTCAAAATTAGTAGTTAGGTGATGAGCCAACAAGGAAGCCGGCCTTCTCTGGAGGTTGACCTCTATTTACAAGAAACCCACATCTTTAGAGGTCTTCCCATGTTACACTGAGGTGTTGAACATCAGGTTTGACTAGGTGCAATTTCATGTGATAACAGTGATCTCTCTGGTAGTGATCCCTATTGTATTCGGTGTTGATATTACCTATATTGTGAGCTAATCCTCACCATGTTTTTTTCCTTCTTGGTTTTTCCACATAAATCTAGTGTTCTTTTGTGTACGGTGTTAAGTGATTTTAGTTTATGTTATTTTCCTTTCATTCTAATTCATTATAAAAAAATTTAAGGGTTTAATGAATGAATGTGGATCTAAATGCATATGAGGGTTTTGAATTTTTAAGGTACAACTTATTCACCCCCCTTCTCAGTTGTCATTTGCATTCAAAAATTGGTATTACGGAAAGGTTCCTTGGAAGAAAGCTTAATTGCTTGAGGTAGATCCAGGATGACACACAAGAAAGAGATTCCTATGTTTGATGGAACAGATTATGCATTATGGAAGACAAGGATGGAATGTTTTTTAGTTTATCCTGGATTTGATGTCTGGAAGTATGTTGAGAATGGATATACTACACCTACAAATGGTCCAAGTATTTATGTTGAGATCAAGGCCTATGAAAGCAATGATAAAGCAAGGTATGCTCTCTTAAATGATCATGCTAATTTTAAATTAGTGAAAGTTATGAATTTGAAAATTGCTAGAGAAATTTGGATAAATTTAGAAAGCATTTATGAAGGAGATGATAAGATCAAACAAGCTAAGATGAGTTTAAAGCATTTCAAGTTATGGTTGAGAATGAAATGGATATGAAAATCAAATGTTTGAGGTTTGATAGAGGTGGAGAGTCAACCTCCAATGAGTTTAACAAATTTTTCAAGAATCATGGCATAAAGAGGTAGTTGTCTGCCCTAGGAATCCTCAGCAGAATGGAGTGGTTGAAAGAAAGAATATGACTATTCAAGAAGTTGAAAGGAAAATGATTTAAGAAGAAAATATACTAGAAGTCTACTGGAGAGAAGTAATTCATACTACTGTTTGTATACTTAACAAAGTTCAAGAAAGAGTAAACAACATAAATACTTGCTATGAGCTATGGTATAGAAGGATTCCTATCGTGAAGTAATTCAGAGTGTTTGGAAGAAAATGTTATATTATAAGAGATGAAAAAAACTAGTCCAGGAGCACCTAAAGATATTGCTAAGTCTCCATCAAGCATTTTTGAAAATGTTGAATCTTCAAATGTAAAGAAATCATGTGTGGTCATATTTAATGTATTAAAGTCTCAAATAGGTCATTAGGTGATTAAAGAAATGATATTGAAAAAAAGTTGTCTTTTATAACAAAAGTTGTCAAACTTGTAAAATGGAAAAAAATAGGAAGTTGAAGAGTCTTTTGTGGCGAAATGAAGAGATAGGTCATTGGAATTGAAAAGGAAGTTTCCTTAACTGTTGTAAAAGCTCTATAAAGCATGTAAAGGATGAGAAAAATTCATATTTTGTATCTTGGATTGAATTTAGTAAATAAACCACTCTTTTTCTGCAAATTATTATGTTTTTCTCTCATTTACTAGTCCTTGTACAAATTGTATAGCAGTCTATAAGTTGTAAATTTGTTTTTTTTCATAGGGAAGTTAGTCAACAATCAAATGGAAGAGTTTTCAAGAGGTTTTATCAAATTTAGCGGGTTTAAATACAAGAAAACAATGGTATGCTTGTAAACCCTTAACCAAGGGTTTGAGAGTCATTTAAAGAGTCAATCCACCATCCCACTGATTTAGGGTTAGTTAGCCAGTGGGAAGGGTTGAATAGAGTTTATTTTTTGTGTGTTTAGTGTGTGTGTGGTTGTGTAGATGTAGGAAGGTGGAAAAGACCAAGGTTTAGTTGCTGCCCTACAAAAAATATAGAGGTTTCTATGGAAATGGATAGTTACAAGTGAACATTTGATGAAAGTGCATTCAAAGAGGTTGGGAGATGGTTCCTAAAGCATATGTAGACATAAAAAAACATGATTGGAGCAGTGGCATTTGGCAAGAGGTTTGGAAAGTGGGTTTTCAATAAACCCCTATTCTTTTAGGTCTTTAACGACATACAATGAGGGTTTTATTTTTTGAAGCAATATATATTGAACATTTCCATTTCCAAAAGTTGATGTATTGAAAGTCTTGTGATCTAACTCAATGTTGTTCAGGGTTATTAGATGAATCCAAGTTGATTTATTGGCGGTTTCTTTGTATTTTTGACCTAATTGTCATGATTTGCTAGCGGACAGTTTAATGGTTCTCATACATTTTCCAAAACAAGTATATTTTCTTTTGTAATATGTTAAAATAGGAATAAATAGGTTTTTGAATTACTAAATAGATTATGGAATTTCAGTAAGGGTTCTTTGGTGTACCTATTTTTGTTGACTTGCTATACTACAAGGATTTTGGAATTAAGGTTACAAGAAGGTGTAGTTCTGTAAATATAGAGATCCAAGTGATTACCTTTGTATAGAAGCTCTCAAAGTGGTGATATTGAAGGTGTGTGGATGGCTTGGAAAAGGTCTTGAGGCTAAGCTTGTTGAATTGATGTGTTTGAGCAAAGATAACCCTATATGCAAATGGTGTTTTTACTATAAGAATTAAAGACTCCGATAGATCTGTGTTAAGAAGGTGATTTATTGGTTTATTCTAATATAAAGCATGTTGATTAAAGTTTCTTGGAAGTTTGAGAATGGTTTTGTAGCAAGAGTGCAGGGTTTGTTATCAATTTGCATTGAGGAGTGTGTTGCATGGAGAAGTAAATTGGTGCATGTTATGGATGGTTCCAAAGTCTTCTAATCAAATTTTAGCATTGTTCTTGTTCAAGTGATGATGGTTGAGATGTTGTTGAGTCTATTAAAGGTTAAGAGATAAGTTTGATGATTTGATACTTTGTAGCATGAAATGAAATTGAAGAGATCTTTGATGGATGTTTAAGTGAATCAATGGTGATTGTGAAATTGATCTTATTAGTTGTGGTTTGGGGTCTGAAGTACCCTTGTTGGTTTGTGGTTTTTGGTAGATTCTCTACATCAAAAACCTAGAAAATTTTGATGCAAAGTCTGATGAAGGTATCTTCCTTAGATATTCTACTAGAAGAAAATACTACTGATGTTACAACAAGAGATTGAGAAAGATTGTTGAGAGTGAAAGTGTCAAGGTTGATGAAGATTTATAGAATAATTTGGTGGTGATAGATGGATATGAATTATATGAGTCATATTGTAGAGAAGAAGAAAAGATAAATAAAAAGAAGTGCATATTAAAGATGAAGAAGCTCCAAAAAAGACTCCTAGAACTCCTAAGTATGTGTAGAATAATCATTTTGAAGACTAGATTATTGGAGATAAGAGAAGAGGTATACTAACAAGAAGGAGAGCTATTGAAGAACAAGTAAATCTATGTTTACTTTCTAAATTTTAACCTAACACAATGATTGAGGCATGTAAAGATGAATATTAGATCAAGGCTATGGAAGAAAACTATTGAAGATTGAGAAGAATTAGAATTGGGAACTTGTCCCAAGGTTAGTAAACAAAAATGTAATTGGAACTAAGTGGGTATTCAAAAATAAACTAAATGAGAATGGGGAAGTGGTAAGGAACAAGGAAAGGCTTGTGTGTGAGGGCTACTCACAAGTTGAAGGAATAGATTTTGAGGAGATGTTTGCTCTGATAAGAAGAATAAAAGCTATTAGGATGTATTTGACTTTTGCATCACACAAAAATTTCAAAATTTATCAAATGGATGTGAAATCTTCTTTCTTGAATGGAGAATTGGAAGAAGAGGTATACATGGAGAAATTAGAAGGATTTTAGTTATGAGAGAAACCAAATATGGTCTACAAATTAAAGAAGGAATTGTATGGATTGAAGAAAGATCCTAGAGCTTTGTATGCAAGATTGGCTAGGTACTTGATACAACAAAGATTCAATAAAGGTACCACATATAGATATATTTACTTTAAAGTTGAAAAATATCAAATGTTTATTGTGGTTGTATATGTTGATGACATAATCTTTGGAGGAAATGAAGCTATGTGTAAGAAGTTTGCAGAAGAAATGTAGAAAGAGTTCAAAATGGCTATGCTTGGGGAGATGAATTTCATCCTTGGACTACAAATCAATCAAACAGATAAAGGTATTTTCATTTCAAAATCAAAATATGTCAAGGAAATGTTGAAGAAGTTTAGAATGGAAGATTATAAATTGATATGTACCCCTATGGTTACTGGTTGCAAATTGAGTAAGAATGATGAATTTCATAAGGTTGATTAGAGAAAGTATAGATTAATGATGGGAGGAATGTTATATCTTACTGCTACTAGAATGGATATCATGCATGCAATTTTTCTTGTGGATAGACTTCAAGAAGATCCTAGAGTCACATGTTGCAGCAGTGAAGAGGATATTCAGATACTTGAAGGGAACTCTAGGTCATGGCTTATGTATCCAAAGGACACTGATTTCACCCTAAGTGCTTACAGATATGTATATTAGGTTGGTTGTATGGATGATTTTTTTTTTACAAGTGGTGGTGCCTTCTTTCTTGGATGTAGATTGGTGTCTTGGCTAAGTGAGATATAAGATTCAATATCTTTATATACTGCAGAGGCAAAGTACATTGTAGTAGCATCTTGTTGCACACAAGTGTTATGGATGAAACAAACATTGAAAGATACCATAATGGTATATGATAAACCAATTACTATTTTCTATGACAATACAAGTCCTATCAATATTTCAAAGAATCTAGTAATGCATTTAAGGACAAAACGTATCTCAATCCGGTATCGCTTTTTGAGAGAGAAGGTTGTAGAGAATGAAGTGAAGCTTGAATATGTGTCTACAAAGGAAAAGGTTGTTGATATATTCACTAAGGGTCTTCCTAAGGATACTTTTGAGTATCTCCAAGAGAAGTTAGGGGTTATTGCCCCTCCTTTGAACTAGATGCATAAGGAGATAGATCATTCTAGTGGATTTCAAGAATCATTCTTTGGTTTGGATTGATGATTGATGGATACCTCTCAAGGGGAGTAGGTATTGTCATTATTGTTTGTTGTAGTGAGAGTGATTGTTGTCATTATGCAATGGTTGTTAATTAGTGTAGTTTGGTGTGTAATTCGAAGGGGGAGTATATTGAGTTTTGAATGAAAGATAGTTATGAAACAATTGTGAGAAGGTTGATTGATGTCAAAGGAGAAAAATAAATAATGCAAATCTTTTCTCCTTTTCCATTCATGTCAAAGGGGGAGAATGAAACATGTGAAAAAGAAAATTTATAAGGGGGAGAGTGAGTAATGTGAAAGAGAAAAAGAGAAAGTCATATGAGATAAAAGAGAAAAGGACATAGGTATGGAGCAGATATTTTTTGTTTGTTCTTGATGGTTTTTCACTTCATGTGTTTCCATCAATGACAAAGGGGGAAATTGTTTCAAGTATGAGCAATTGGTGTTGCCGTTGATGTAAAAAAAAAAAGTGTTTTCATTGATGAGCAAAAGATTTTTCCAAGAGTATGTATAGTTGTTAGTGTTGTCTATTTTGTTACATTAGTGATGCTTTGATTAGTTGAATTATGTTGTCATTAGTAAGCCACTAGTGTCAATCTCTAGTGTTTCTCTAATAAGCTTCTATCTATGGATGTATGGTTGAGTTTCTAGGTTGCAGTTAGTTCTAGATGTACTAAATATTTTGAGGATGTGTCTTTGGTGCTTGGTTTCCAAGTGCTTTTGAGAAAATTTGATAGAAAGAGGAAATAGTGAGTTGAAGTGTGGTTCTAGGTTGTAGAGTAGTGTTTTGGTGTTACTCCACATGTCTTCTAGGTTGAAGATCTACTTTTATGTTTTGGATATGCTGATCATAGGTGTTTAGAGGTGTTGTATTCATAATTTGGTGTGTTGGATCAGTGTGCAGAGGAAGTTGAGTTCACCGGTGTGTGAACTATGTATTGCAAAGGTGTCTGGGAGAAATTTTTTTACTCCTCATTTCTCTACAGTTTGGTTTCAGGTCTTGTAGATTTGAAGGTGTGCTGATAGTGTTGGTATCTTTATTCATTTAAATTTTTTTAAGGTTTAGTGCTTTAGAGGTTGGTTTCTTGAGTTACAATGTATGACAAAGTTGTTTGATTGTATTGGGTGTCTACATTTGTTAGGTGAAAGTTGTTGCAAAGGAGTTTGTTGGATTTTAGGGTGCTTTTGGAATATTTCAGATTTTGTTTAGGTGATATTTGTTGCTCACAAGTTGTTATTGGATCAAAGGAAGTTTTTACTTAAAAGATTAATGGTGTTTGCATGGGTAACAACTGACCTAGGTGTTTACACTAAATATGAAGGTGCTTTGGTGTTTGTGGAAGCATGGTGTGGCATGCATGAATGGATTCAGGTTTGAGCTAACATGTGTTGTGGTTTTCCTTAATTCCTTTCCACTGTGGGAATATTTTGGTGCTGACCTAATTTGAATTTACATGGCTGAGGTGCATAGCTGACCCTAGAGAATGGCTTCAAGGTTGAAGACGGTATAAATAAGAGTTAAGTTCTTGAGTGATGATAAGATAAAAAGAAAAAAGAGTATGATGTGAATTGCAGAGTTGTGAGCTACAAATTTGTAAAGTTCAATGCAAACTTTCATGTCTTAAATTATTGGATGTAGTGAGCAATAGAATTCTTCAATCAAACTGTGAAGGTGTTGGTGACATTGTGGTGGATTTTTTTGTTGCATTGAGATTGTTTTCTCTATGTAACATTCTTCTCTATCTTCTTTTCTACTCTGGTAGTGAGCCTTTCTTTCTCTTGGGAAATGAGACCTCTGGTAGTGAGCCCTATTGTATTTGGTGTTGATATTATTTATATTAAGAGTTAATCCTCATTATGGTTTTTCTCATCTTGGTTTTTTCACATAAATCTAGTGTCCCCTTGTGCATCATGTTGATTTCATTTGGTTTATGTTATATGATTTCATGAAAAAATATTCTAACAAGATTAAGGGTTAATTGGATTAATGTGGATTTGAATGTTTGTGAGCGTTTTGAAGTTTTAAGGTAGAAATAGTTCACCCCCCTCTCAGCTGTCTTGTGCATTCAAAAAAAATTCTCAAAGAAAGGTTCCTTGGAAGAAATATTAAATACTTGTGGTAGATTTGGGATGACACACAAGAAAGAGATTCTTGTGTTTGATGGAATGAATTATGCGTTTTGGAAGACAATAATGCAAGGTTTCTTAGTTTATCTTGGATTTCATGTCTTGAAGTATGTTGAGAATGGATATACTGCACCTAAAAATGGTCCAAGTATTGATGCCGAGATCAAGGCCTATGAAAGAAATGGTAAAGAAAGGTATGCTCTCTTGAATGTTCTCACTAATTATAAAGTAGTGAAACTTATGAATTTGAAAATTGCTAGAGAAATTTGGGTAAATTTAGAAAGCATTTATGAAGGAGATGATAAGGTCAAACAAGCTAATATATAGAATTTGAAGATCATGTTTGAGAACCTACATATATTTGAAGATGCAAACATTAAAAGCTACATGCAAAGGGTAGATGATGTTGCATGTTCCATCAGAGGTCTTGGTGGAAAACTAAAAGAATTAGAAGTGGTAAAGAAAATTCTTAGAACTCTTCCTAAATATTCATCATAAAGTTTCTATTATTGAGGAATTTGCAAATTTAAATAAATATATCAAATATTAGTTGTATGGTTCTTTAATTTCTTTTGAGATGAGAAAGTTTGGTACAAATAGTAGTGCAAAAGTTGAGTATGCTTTTAAGGCTGGAAAATCAAAGGAGATTAAGGAATCAGATGAGGAGGATCTTGGTAATGTGGAAGCCAACTTTGTAAGGATAATGAAGAAAGGCACTAGAAATTATGGTGGTAAGTTTCCTTTCAAATGTTTCAGCTATGCGAAAATAGGTCATTATGCTCCAAGATGTCCAAACAGAGCTTTGAATAACAAAAATAAGGAGAACAAAGGTAAGAAGATTAAGAAAAGCTTAAAGGAGATGCAAGTATTTTTTATGATGAATCTAATTATGGAGATTATGATGATGGTGAATGCTTTGTTCATGGCTTTAAAAGATGAAACTATTTATTCTAACTATGAGAGATGTACGAAGGAAATTCCTTTAGAGAAAGGATAAGACTGAAGTTATTTTGTTATCTACTTTTCATGATAGAGAGGAGAAGAATTACTAGATAATTGATAGTGGATGCTCTAATCATATGACCAATGACAAGAGTAAGTTTGTTAAACTTGAAAAATATAGAGGAAGTGTTAGACTTTGTGATGATACATTTGCTAAGATATTTGGAAAAGGTTCTATCAGTTTTGATGGAAAGCATAACACTGATGATGTTTACTATGTTAAGCGCTTAGGGCATAACCTCTTGAGTGTTGGATAAATATGTAGCAAAGGATACAATATTATATTTTAGGATGATGGATGTGAGATCAAAAAAGGCTCTGGGACTATGATTTCTACTAGAAGAAGGATAGATGGAAATGTTTATCAACTTAAGGGTGTTGATGGTCATTGCTTTATGACTCAGATTAATGAAAGATGGTTATGGCATAGGAGGATGTGCCACATAAATTTTGATAAACTAGTAAGAATTAGTTTTGTTCAAGTTGTAAGAGATCTATCAAAGATTACAAAGCCTATCAATGTTGTCTACAAGGATTGTCAAATTAGAAAGCAATCAAGAAGAAGATTCAAAGTCAAAGAAAAATATTCTATTGAACTATTAGAATTGGTACATATAGATCTTTGTGGTCCTACAAGAGTAATAAGTCTTCAAGGTGATTGGTATTTCATACTATTGATTGATGATTATTCTAGAATGACATGAATTACTTTTCTCAAAGAAAAATCAAAAGCTCTAGATAAGTTTAAAGCATTTAAAGTTATGGTTGAGAATGAAATGGATATGAAAATCAAATGTTTGAGGTCCAACAGAGGTTGAGAGTTCACCTCTAATGAGTTTAACATATTTTTTGAGAATCATGGCATAAAGAGGCACTTGTCTTCCCCTAGGACTCCTTAGTAGAATGGAGTGGTTGAAAGAAAGAATATGACTATTCAAGAAGATACAAGGACAATGATGAAAGAAGTAAATCTACTAGAAGTCTATTGGAGAGAAGAAATTCATGTTGTTTATATACTTATCAAAGTTCAAAAAAAAAAACAACACAAAGATTCCCTATGAGCTATGGTATGGAAGGTTACCATCAAGCACTTCAAAGTGTTTGGAAGAAAATGCTATATCAAAAAAGATGAAGAAAAATTAGGAAAGTTTGATGTAAGGTCTGATGAAGGTATCTTCCTTAGATATTCTACTAGAAGTGAAGCCTACCAATGTTACAACAAGAGATTGATAAATATTTTTGAGAGTGAAAGTGTCAAGGTTGATGAATATTCTTACAAAATAATTTAGTGGTCATAGATGGATATGAATAAGATGAATCTTCTTGTAGAGAAGAAGAAAAAACTACAAAAAAAGATGTGCAAATTGAAGAGAAGGAAGCTCCATAAAAGACTCATATAACTCTTAAGTATGTGTAGAATAATCATTTTGAAGACCAGATCATTGGAGATAAAAGAAGAGGTATACTGAAAAGAAGAAGAGTTGTTGAAGAATAGGTAACCTATGTTTAATTTCTAAAGTTGAACCTAAAATAGTGATTGAGGCATGCAAAGATGAATACTGGATCAAGGCTATGGAAGAAGAACTGTTGCAGATTGAGAAGAATTAGACTTGGGAACTTGTCCCAAGGCCAACAAACAAAAATGTGATTTGAACTAAGTGGGTATTTAGAAACAAAACTAAATGAGAATGGAGAAGTAGTAAGGAACAAGGAAAGGATTGTGTGTAAGGGATGCTCACAAGTTGAAGGAATATATTTTAAGGAGACATTTTCTCTCGTGGCAAGAATGGAAGTTATCAGGATGTTTTGGGCTTTTGCAGCACACACAAATTTGAAAGTTTATCAAATGGATGTGAAGTCCTCTTTCTTGAATGGAGAACTAGAAGAAGAGGTATACATAGAAAAATTAGAAGGATTTTAATTATCAAACAAACTAGATATGGCATACAGATTGACGAAATCATTGTATGGATTGAAGCAAGCTCCTAGAGCTTGGTATGTAAGGTTGGATAGGTACTTAATGAAACAAGGATTCAATAAAGGTACCACATATAACAATCTTTAATTTAATTTTAAAAAGATCAAATCTTGATTGTGGTTGTATATGTTGATGACATAATCTTTGGAGGCAATGAAACTTTGTGTAAGAAGTTTGTAGAAAAAATACAAAAAAAGTTTGAAATGCCTATGGTTGGGGAGATGGATTTCTTCCTTAGGCTACAAATCAATTAGATAGATAAAGGTATTTTCATTTCACAATCAAAATATGTCAAGGAAATGTTGAACAAGTTTGGAATGGAAGATTTTAAACTAATATGTACCCCTATGTTTAGTCATTACAAGTTGAGTAAGAATGATGAATCTTCTAAGGTTGATCACAAGTATAGATCAATTATTAGAGAACTACTATATCTAACTACTACTATACCAGATATCATGCATGTAGTTTTTTATTGTGGCTAGATTTCAAGAAGATCCTAGACAGTCACATGTTGTAGCAGTGAAGAGGATATTCAGATACTTGAAGGGCACTCTAGATCATGGCTTGTGGTATCCAAAGGATACTAATTTCACCTTAAGTGCTTACACAAGTGTAGTTTGGGCTGGTTGTGTGGATGACAAAAAAAGTACAAGTGGTTATGCATTCTTTCTTGGATGTAGATTGGTGTCTTGACTAAGTGAGAAATAAGATTCATTATCTTTATCTACTGCATAGGCAGAGTACATTGTAGCAGCATCTTGTTGCACAGAAGGGTTATGGATGAAACAAACATTGAAGGATATAAAAATGGTATATGATAAACCAATTTCTATCTTCTATGAGAATACAAGTGCTATCAATATTTCAAATAATCCAGTAATGCATTGAAGGACAAAACATATCTCATTTTGATATTACTTTTTGAGAGGGAAGGTTGTAGAGAATGAAGTGGAGCTTGAATATGTGCCTACAAAGGAACAAGTTGTTGATATATTCACTAAGGCTCTTCCTAAGGATACTTTTGAGTATCTTTTGGGAGAAGTTATGGGTTATTGTCCCTCCTTCTTTGAACTAGATTCATAAGGAGATGCATCAATCTAATGGATTTCAAGATTCACTCTTTGGTTTGGACTAATGATTGATGGATACCTCTAAGGAGGAGTAGGTAATGACATTATTGGTTGTTGCAATTAGAGAGAGTGTGTGTTTTCATTATGCAGTGGTTGTTGATTAGTGTAGTATGGTGTGTGATCCTAAGGGGGAGTATACTGAGTAGTGAAGGAAAGACAGTTGCAAAGTAGTTGTGAGAATGTTGATTGATGTGAAAGGAGAAACATAAGTAATGCAAATATTTTTTCCTTTGTCATTGATTTCAAAAGGGGAGAATGAAGCATTTGAGAAAGATAAGTTGAAAGGGGGAGAGTGAGTAATGTGAAAGAGAAAAAGAACAAGTCATATGAGAGAAAAGAGAAAAGGAAATAGTAATAGAGTAGAGTTGTGTTTATTATTGATGGTTTTTCACATCATGTGTTGCCATCAATGACAAAGGGGTAGATTATTGCAAGTGTGAGCAACTGGTGTTTTCATTGATGTCAACAAGATTATGTTGTCATTCATGAGCAGAATATTGTTGCAAGAGTATTTATAGTTATTAGTGTTGTCTATGTTGTTGCATTATGTTGTCATTAGTAAGCCATTGATGTCAACCTCTAGTGTTTCTTTGATAAGCTTATGTCTATGGATGTATGGTTGAGTCGCTAGGTTGTAGTTGGTTCTAGAAGTACTAAAGATAATGAGGATGTGTCTTTGGTGCTTGGTTTCCAAGTGCTTTTGAGAAAATTTGATAAAAAGAGGAAATAGTGAGTTACAATGTGATTTGGGTTGCAAATTAGTGTTCTGGTGTTTTCAACATTTCTTCTAGGTTGAAGATTTTCCTGTGTCTTTTAGATATGTTGATTAGAGGTGTTTAGAGGTGTTATATTTAGAATTTGGTGTGTTGGATTGCTATGCAGAGGAAATTATGTTTACCAATGTGTGAACTATGTATTGAGAGGTGTCTTTTATGAATTTTTTTATCTTTGTGTTTCTCCACAATTGAGTTTCTTGTCTTGCATATCTGAAGGCCTGTTGATAGTGTTGGTATCTTTCTTTAGTTGAAGTTGTTCGAGGTTTTTTGTTTCAAAAGTTGGTCTCTTGAGTTACAAGGTATGATAGATTTGTTTGAGTGTACTGGGTGTGTACCATTCTTCAGGCGAAATTTATTGCGAGTTCATTGGATTTCAAGGTGTTTGTGGAATATTCTAGATTGTGTTCAAGTGACATTTGTTGTTCTTGAGTTTTTGTTGGATAAAAGGAAGAATGCACTTAAAAGATTAATGGTGTTTACACTAAATAAAGAAGATGTTTTGGTGTTTGTGGAAGCGTGACATGGCATGTATGAATGGATTTAGGTCCTAGATAATGTGTGTTGTGGTCCACCTTCATTCCTATCCACTGTGGGGATGTTTTGGTGCTGACCTAATTTGAATTTATATGGTTGAGCTGCATAGTTGACCTTAGAGAATGGTTTCAAGGTTGAATATAGTATAAATAAGAGTTGAGCTGTTGAGGGATGTGTTATCATGGAATTTAGCAGCAATTGATCCATGGATAACCTTCCTATGAAACTTGTCCATTTCATAGGTTCATGGTGTTCAAGCACACAAAATGGGGTCAATTTTAATCCACCTCGATATGCATTCCAAAATCTCAAACAATTCATTTGAGTGTCCTTCCCCATTCATCTTTCAAACAGCTTCAAAATGAGCATCTTCATTAGCCTCCAGTTTTTAGGAGTTGTGAAAATTGGAAAAAGTGTAGGAGCGCTAATTTTCAACACTCCTACATGTTGAGGTTAAAAAAATTTCTAAGTCCTCAAAGTGCACAAAGCGCTAAAAATCAGAGCTTGTGCATTTTTGTTCAAAGTTAGTCTTTTGTGCACAAGTGCTGATTTTTAGCGCTCGTGCACTTTTTGTTTATACTTAGTCAAAATGATACATGGGCGGTGATTTTCACTGCCAGTGCATATTTCCTAGTTTTGCCACTTAGTGCACCTAAATTAATGTGTGACTTTAGAGTTCATTTATTGCACTTTTAAATCACTTAAAAGTGATTTTAAGTTAACTTTACTTCATTCTAATTGTCATTTACTCACTCCTCATTGTGTTGGGTGATCATAAACCTCTACCAAACCTGTGCTTAAATATTTCTCATTTAATTGAGCTAGGGTTTTCATTTTTTAAATAGGTACACCTTTGTTTCATTCCTTTTCTTCGTTTTCTTTCTTTTAGGTTTATTAATATGGCTTTGTAAGTTTCATTTCAACTTAACATTCGTTTCTTTTTTATTTGGGGTATTCAAATCTTGTCTTGCACTTTTGAACCCCACCATTTCTTCTTTTATCGTGCCCTATTCGTATGCATGTGTGTTAGAGTTTTTTCTTCATTTTAGAAATGTGTGCCCTAGTAATCTTCCTTGCATTTTGAGCTGCTCATTCTCTTCTTTGGTTTTGTTATCTCTCCCCTCCTTTCTTTCTTTTCATGATCAAGTAGTGAAATTCCTAGTCATTGCAAGAAGTACGATGGAGTTTTCATGATCTTTCAATGATCATTCTTTATTCCACCTATTCGAACGGAGTAAATCACTGCTCGAACATCAAGGGTCTTTACCACCATGAACGAGCAGTGTTTTTGTTCACCATTACACCTGAGTTTTTCACTAACTCCAAGTGTAGGAGAAAAAAAATCACCTCTCCTACATGGAGTTCATTTACCAAAGTGCAAGAGTGCTTAAAAATCCTGCCTGTTCACTTCAATTTTTTCTAAGTGTGAGACCAAGAGTCAGGGCGCTAATTTTCAATGCCTTGACACACTTTGAAAAACTTCATGAAGGACATGTAAGGGCATTGATTTTCACCACTCCTACACATTTGGCAGTTTTTTTCCTTAAACACTTCAAAATTGCTTCATTTTTGCTCCAGACCTCATTTCTTCATTCATGCTTCATTTTTCATGCCAGATTGCTTGTCTCACGCTTTCTCAACATCGTTTTCTCTCTTCACGCTTCCCAATGCTACATTTTCTGCTAATACCTATTGATTCACCATCCTTGCAGTTTCTCTCTAGATTTCATCAAGTGATCCTCAAGGTGACATCTTTGATGTAGTTGCTTCTAGATGACAACCAAGAAGCCTCCATTGTCTTCTAGAAAAGAGTACAAAATGAAATATAAGTATCAAGGTGTTTTTCCACCTATAGTAGTGATCTCCAAGGTGAATGAAATAAAAGAAATTGAGGCCAGTCATCAGGATCTTGAAGACTTGATGAAAAGGACTAAGCAAAAGCCTCTTGAAGACACCCTGAGAGCCATTGTACACAATAATCTACATCTGGTGTCCACATTCCTAAATTCTACACACAATATAGAGTTCATCCTCCAAGTTGCATCCCATTACATTACAGAAAATGAAAGTGTGATAAACTCCTCTGGACAAGTGATAATGAGACTTGATCCTAAATTCTTTGATATTGTTTTTAGAGTTCCACACATGGAACAATACACAAATATTTCTATTCAGCAGGTACAGGAAGTCTATGAATCAAATCCCAATAAGGCTAAGAACTTGATTAATAGTCAGTGGTTAAAAGAACCCAAGCATTCTATCTAAAGATGGCCAAAAGGGCTTCCACGAAGTGACTTCAAAGAGTATGTCATAGACATGATCACTCTCCTTAGCAGGGTCAAAGGCTTACCAGAATCATCTTATTTCTCAGGCCTAGATGTATGAATACATTTAGATCATATGGAGAAAGAAGGCTCATATTGACCGAGGAAATCAAATTAGTGATGAGGTCTATGATTAGTTGATTAATGTACCAACCACTTTGAAGTTCTATATGCCTTTTTATTTGCTATATGCTACAACCATGATGAGACAATTCCTAGGACTTTCTGCAAAGGGGAATTGACACTCTGTACCAGCGTACAAGTATTTCTATCAATTGGAGCTGAAGGAGAGTCTTCACCATTCTAGGAGGGTTGTAGATGACTTCTTCGCACCTCTACTATACAGTTTTGATCCAACTCTCAAAATGAAGAGTGTCAGACAAGGCCTATAAAGTGGTAAGCAAGGTTAGGTGCATATTCTTACAATTTCTAACTTTCACTTACATGAGGGTAGGTGCTACACTAGGTGCCCTTACATGTTGCCCAGATATCCCTTAGACAAGTGGATACTCATGGAGTTATGCGAACAACTGATTTCAGTTCACAAAGAATGAATGAGGATTCACAAACCCAGTTTCAAATTCCCACTGATGATTGGTAGATATACCATTAAGAGTGTACAAAAAGCCAAATCAATCTATGCAAAAATGTAGGTCATGACAATAAGGACCTACATACATAGATTTGACTTTTATTACCAGAATGCGAATAGAAATTTGAAGAAATATCACAACCATGAGTATCAATTTGAAGACATATGGGATGAATGCATAAATGAAGAGGATATCTACAAGATGGATTACTGTAGGCTAACCATAGAGCAGATCAAGGGTCTTGGTGTTGCTGACCTGCCAGAGGGTTTCAAGGACCTTGGTGACATCATGAATGTTGCCTATGATGAAAATGAGATTTCTAGGAAACCCTTTTCTATTGTACAATGGTCTAAGAAGGAATGTGTCTCCATCAGGGAGAGGCTTTCTCCTATATTGGATAACACTACAGAGTGGTTACACAAACATGGTTTCCAATTGAAATCCTTTAGGATAGAGTCAGAATGAGAAATACCTAGAGCAAAATTCAACCAACAATAGGAACTTTACACGAAAGATAAGTAGGCGACTATTCCCTCTTCTTCCCAAACAGGTCCTAGAATAAAGTTCACTATTGGCAAGAAGGATATGTGGGCAATTCAAGAAGAATAAGCCACATAATCTAAAACATCTCACTCAAAAGGAAAAGGACCCATTTCTGAAGAGATAGATTCTGAAGAAGAATAAAATTCAAGTGAAGAATCTGCTTAAGAAGAAGACTCTAATGAGGAAGAAGATTCTGTAGGAGAACAAGAGTCTAAAGGACAAGAAGGTGATAAAAAAGAACTTGGGGATGATGAAGAACAAACTCTATCTCCACATGAGAATGTTGTTGAAGACTTTCCCCAAACATCATCACCTATAACTTCAAACATTCCTAAAACACCTCCTAATCCTAATACTCCTCCACCTCCTCCTACATCCACAATACCTGTAGTGGAAATTCCACATCCCCCTGCAACATCAACTGTACTTGATACACCTCCATTAGTTTCAAATACACAAACGGTTGATATTTTTTCAAGTCCTCCATCATCCATATGTATTTTTTCATCTTCATCTTATGACATCACTTTTGAGGTTGAATTCAACAGGTTCATGAATGAATCCTTGCATGGTCAACTCGGTGTGCAATCTATTGGTGCAGTCATGACAAACACTACCCCAATTGTCACCATACCATTCATTTTTATATAAATAGTTGTGACAAAAGAGTTGACAGTTATTCAAGAAGCTCATACTTCCTTTCTTCCCCCTTGTTTGGTATCTCAAGTATCAAAGAGGAAAAAGAAATGATCTCAAAGGAACTCAATCTTGAAGAGATAGCTAGTCCAAAAGCCAAGGAGAAGAAAAAGGAAAAAGTGCATTCACGACTTCATGTTGACAAGGCCAGTGATAAGTATGCAGAGATTGGTATACCTCCACAAGAGGAAGGGGATGTAAATATGGAGGACTACACTATAACAAGAGTCCAGCTTCGCAAGGTCACGAATGAAAGTGAAAAGGAAGATTCACAAGTAACCTTGGATGAGTTGGTAGGGAGGCTTGATAAAATGGAACAATCCTGAGACATGTAAAAACAAAAGGCCAAATGATATGCAACTATTTTGAGGAGACTTGCAAACTCTTCAGGAAATATCCAACCCATGGCTATTGAAAACCTTAAAGAACTAGCAGCACGAAAGGTAGAAAAGTTTACCTCCAAAGGTAAAGCATTGTATGATTTCATTGATGAATTAATAAAAAATGGTTCATAGGTAATAGTTGTTGCAGATGAGAAGGCCACCCAAATAGCCAAGCTCAAATCAGATCTTGATAATGAAGAAATTATTCTTACCCAAGAGAAAAAAGAGATGGAAAAATGCCTATCATTTTTGTCACAAATGAAATAGGCAAAGCTCAGTAAATTGGTGCAAGTTGGGGTAATTCCTGACAAGGAAAAATATGTACAGGTAAGAGAATCACTCAAGCACCACATCTAAGTGATCAAATCTCTTATCGAAGATCTTCACCATGTTCAAGAAGATGTTGAAGGACATCATGCTATCTTGGAGAAGGGAATTAAGCAGTTGTCGGGAAAGCTTCTTGAAGAAAATTGTATTTTCCTCCCAGTCAGCGAACTTTCCAAGATCTACAAGGAATCTGTCAGGAAACAAGTTGAGGATGCCAACTTTTCAAAAGCCTCAATACATGTCACTTATGAGATATGGACAAATCTTGATAATCTCTATACGCATCTTCATAGGTGCAAGAAAATTCATTTATCTACCAGAAAGTTCATCACAAGAGTTCACACCCTTGTAGATTACACAGTCGGTCTAGATGATGTATTCCTCTAGGAGACCAAGAAGAAGTATGAAGAATTTCGCACCTAAAGCAAGGAACCATGAATACATTTGATCTCTAGTATTGAATATTTTGATGCTTCCCTTTATGGATCTTGTAAATAGTTTGACATCTTAAATTTCTTTTCAACAAATGCAATTACATTAAAAATCTAAGATGTAGTTCCATAAAGATGGATAACATTTTGACTTAGTCAAAGTTAGGTGAGATTTTCCTAAATTAGCTCACCTAAATTTCCTAATTTTACTCAACTAATTTCCTAGATTTGCTCTTCCCTCTCTTTTATAAATAAGAGCGATTTCTATTGTAATCTTTACCTTTAGTATTCTACAATGAAGTGTTGCCCTTTTTGAAGCAAATTTGTGAAACTTTGTGTTCATGTTTGTGAATGAAAATCTAATCAATAAAGAAGAGAATTGCATACCAAAATTTGTTTTGGAATCAATAATCTTGTGGATTGATCATATTTGTAGTGATTAGTAGATGAGATCTGCAGGGCTTCAAATAAATTTATGTAAACTTTGTGTTACATTCCTTATTTGAATTTACATTTATGTTTGAGTAATCGTTGGTGGATTATCTGCAATACTTTGCTCTTACATTTTTTCATGTTGTTCATGGATCTATCGTGGAGTATCTAGAAGACTTTGTGCTTCTAATAAAACACTGGTTGCATATCTGAAGGATCCATTAGTGAAAAGCTATGAAACGACTTTGTTCCTTCGTGAGATTTTCTTTCTTATTTTATTGTTTATTATTATCATGCTTGTATCTCTAAGCTTTGCTTTGACAAGATAGAGATATTAAAATTACTACTTTGTTTTTAGTTTAAATTTGTATTGAATCAGAACTATCAACTGTGAAGCATTGTAAAACATCTTCTCTGAAAAAAAAGAGAAGCATGAATGTGACACACCCCCCCCATTTCATAAGTGTAGTGTACATTTTGTAAATACTTGATTATTTTTACTTAACTTCTATTAGCAGTAAGAAGGGTGCCTCCCCTTTCTAAGAGGAGAGATTATATCTCACATAGTTGTGGTTGAAATCTAGGTTGTGTAATATATTGAAAAGGTGATTACATAATTTTTAACCAATAGGATGATAAGATAAAAAAAGAAAGGAGTATGATGTGAATTGTAGAGTTGTGAGGTGCGAATTTGTAGAGTGTAGTGTAGGATTTCATATGTTAGAATACTAGATGCAGTGAGTAGAAGGTGTATACAATTCTTCAATCAGACTATGAAAGTAATGGTGAAATTGTGGTGGATTTTCATGTTGCTTTAAGATTTTTTTCTCTGTGTAACATTCTTCTCTATCTTCTTTTCTACTCTGGTAGTGATCCTTTGGTAGTGAGCCCTTCGACAGTGAGCCCTTCAATAGTGAGCCCTTCAACAGTGAGCCCTATTGTATTTAATGTTGATATTACTTTATATTGTGAGTTAATTCTTGTAATGGAGTGAATTTTCACCCCTCACAAATTCCCCATTTGCATCCCCTCACCTTAGAAAAATGAAACTTGACAATGCTTTTCCACTTCATCCATCCCACTTCCACCCACTTGGCAGCTGTTTGTAGTGTTGGTGGGGGAATTTTTGTTGGGGACTCTAGCACAACGCACATATGTCTACCTAACATGCTATCATCCTGGCATGATTCCCACCTTTGGAATCTATAGAGGCATTACACTTCTCCATTGGCAATGAAGTGTAACGCCCCTATGCCTTTGACCAACCTCAAACATCTCTTTTGGGCTTCTATTCATCCTAAAAAGACAATATTCTCCATTGATTCAACCTTCTTCAATCACACTTCACATTTCTACATAATTCTTAAGCATTTAATAACACTTTCTCCATTGTTGAAGCTCCAAGATGACACGCTGTTGGTTTTTCTTCTCATGTTGTTGCGATAATGTTGGCATCTATAGGAATGTGAGCTCACATCTCCCTTCACGTGCTTGAGGGAATCTTGTTTGGGAGGTGGTATCCATTTCATTTAGCATAGTTATTTATTTTATGTATCATATTGTTGTTAGCATTGTTTGGCATTTCTTCCATTCCAATACATTCTTTATCATACTTTCTCTATTTGTGGCTATTCTGGTTGTTCGTGGAGGTGGGAACACAAAAATAGGGGTTTGACTGTAGCAAGCCCCAACACAACCCCAACATTTTTCCCCATTATGTTGTGTGTAGGTATCATGTTCATGTGGAGCTTGTAGGAGGCTAGATCGACCGTAAGTTTAGTTTCTACCACCTTCATTTTCATCAACTTCTATCCTTTAAGTTAAAGTCTTATCCTTGTCATTTCAGTAGTTTAGCTCTTTATGTTTTATGTCATTGCATAAAACTCCATTTATCAGGTAGTTAGTGAGTTTTCTATTAAGTCTTGATTTTCCTTCATACTTTCTATCCATATAGATGCCAGCACATTGTGATGTCATCCATCTCCTGCGTTCGAGTTCTCTGGTAGAGAGTTGTCTAGGTCACAGTCTTGACTCAAGAATTCGCTCACCTGATTCCTTAAACCTCTCAAGTTGATAAAAGGATAGTGAAAGATTTGTTGTCCTTCCTTTTCACCCCTCTTACTGTAAGAGAGGGGGACCAACCACATCAAGGCCCCAAGTCACAAAGAGCCAAGAGCGGAAGGCTTCCAAAACTTACCTCACTCTAAAGGGATATTTGATGGGAGGGATGAGAATGATGAGGACTATAAGGCCCTGCAACCACTCTTCAGACCCAAAATGGGGCTAGGCAAGCCAGTTTTTAGTTCAATTGTGTACCTTAGGTAGCTCTCTTGACAAGGAGTGCGTTCCAAGATGATTGTGGGTTGGTGTCTCTCAGGTGTCTTGTCCGGGGACAACTGAGGACCAAAAATGGAGTATGAACTGCTAAAAACAATCTGACGACCTAGCTAGTCACTTCTAAGGGAACAAAAAAAACTATGAAGTAGGAAAGATACAAACGAATGTGATAAAGCAAGTATATGAAGGATAAAGTGACAAAGATAATCTCACAAAGATGATCGTTCACTAGCTAGCTCCAAATGCATGTCCACCTACACACAAGAGAGAGGGAAAATTGTTGGGGGTTGTATAGGCATCTACCTGAGTCAAATCCCCATTTTGGTGTTTCCACCTCCACAGACAGCCAAGATAGCAACTGATAGAGAAATATTCGATAAATAAGTAGAGGAGAAAAAGCAAGTAACACTACAAAATAGTAAAGAGCTACTCAACCAAATTGTAAAGGAGATGAGTGAAAACATTTACCACCTCCACCAAGAGCTCACTATCCAATGATGGAGAAAGAGAGCTTAAACAATCACCACAACCTCAACTATGATGAAGGGAGGTGTTGCAAAACCTCAAGCCCTTGCTGCTATGGCTTGTTCCACACTCGCTTCACGGAGTTGATGGAGTGTTGTTGTTGCTACTATGAAGTGCCAAAGTACTACTTGAAGGATGAGAATGAGAGTGAAATTGCTAGAACTTGTGAAGAAGATTGATAGAGGATGTGAAGAAGATCAGTTGAATGCTTAGAAGATGAAATGAATGTAGAGTGTTTTTGAAGGTGGGATGAGTGAAACTACCATTTTCAGGGTCGGTTGGTTGAAGAGGGATGTTACAAACCATCCCCAATGGGTAGTGTAATGCCTTTCCTAGCTTCAAAAACATGAATCCATCAAGGACATAAGTGCACTACCTGGAAATCTACGCGTCATGTGGACATCCCCGAAAAATATTCTTATACCAATGCAAAAGACAAACGCCAAGTGGAATGAAGGTAGTAGGTTGATGTGGAATTTTTCCTTCGGATTTGGTTTTCTAAGGTGAGGAAGTGTAAAAGGGGAATTTTTGTAAGGGGTACAAATTCGTGCCTATACACTTACAACAATAAACTTACCTTAAACAATCATGTGTGAGGTAGATCAGGGCAGCTGATTGTTCTAGACCCTCCTCTGACCTGGGATCCTGAGTAGTCGGTACTCCTCCTCTACATTTTGGTGAACCTGACGTGAACCTTTTGATACTCATTCCTTGTGTTGAGGTCCTCTTCTTTGTATCTGTGCAGATTGTAAGTTGGCATGTTGTGAAGCTTTATGAGCTTCACAACTCAATCTACAACCTTTAGGTAGGAGTGCCCACAAGAAAACAGTAAAAATAAATGAATATTAAAATTTCAAAAAAATCCTCATCAACTCATATTGTTAAAACTTTTGTCAGAGTGATTTTTAAATCAACCAAAAAGTTCACTATGCTCGGCAGACAAGGTTGCTATGAGTGTTCTAAAAAAAATAGACAATTTGGTAATCATTTTGAACTATTGGTCTAAAATTTTCAAACATCTATTTAATTATCGAGAGTGTGATGAAATGAACCATGAAACCATAGAACCATCTTGTGTACTTAATATAGAGAACACCACTTTTTATGTGGAAACCTTGGGGAAAACCATGGTGGATGTTAGTCCACAATATTCTACCCTATTAAAAGTATAAGAATAATGGGAATGCACATGCATTCAGGCACACTGCCTAGAGCTCACTGCTCAAATACAAAAGAGGACTCACTGTCCAAAGAAAGGTTTGGATTAAGACCATCCAAATTGTGAACTGATAAAATAGCTTCTACACAAGCCTGATTACAGTTCCAGTTAAGCACATAAAACCTTCTTCACTCTTCGCTTAAACTTCTTCACACTTCACACAATCTCCTTCACACTTTGCTCTGCAATCTAATGATTTGGACACTATTCACACATCTACACTTTCTCTGGCATACATACGCTCTTATGCACACACTAACTTCACTCAAATAATCACTCTTATATATCTGCAACATGAGATTACATCAACTTAGTTGGCCAGAAATATAAAATACATTTTCAATGTCAGCCCAAATTTACAAATAAATTTGCAATGTGAATCCACCAAGGTCAGACACAACATAGTGGAGACCCAAATTAAAAACTCCAACACAAAAATATTTCAAATAATTTTTCCTCAAAGATCCACAACACACTACCATCATCATGTCAGCTAAGAACATGAAAAACTAAACATACGGAGAAAATCTTCGACCACAAGCACACCAATCAATGTGGACATACCACAAAGATAGAGCATGATCTATAAGCATCCACGAGCACCAAGAAATAATAGAGAAACATCTACAGCAATAGAAACACACAGATTTAATTCAAGAACACTGACATAACCCACAGAAATACTATCAAAACACAATTATTCACAGCACAAACAAATCTTCACGTAGACCTCTGAAACTTCTAGAGGATCGACTAGATACACTCAACAAAAAATCCTTTAATCCATAACAATTTATCTTTGACGTACAAAACAAGACACCTTCATGACCTTTAGAGTTTCACAGGGAACCTACAACACTTCTTTTAACAATTTTCTCAATATCCTCGACATATACAACCTTCAATACACCAAATGCGAATAGTGTTGAAATCAATGACAACCACATATCAACAACACATCCACAACATCCAACAATGAGATCAGGTATATGCTAGGTAAAGATCAGATGGCCATAGATTTTATTCATGGCATTACCAATTTAGTGCAAACGTATGTCCCCTCTTACAACCCTCGGTCAAGCATTACTCGAGGTCATGATCACGAAACCTATGAAAGATAGATCAATGTCTTGATGCCCGTGACATCAGTATGCATGGCTGAAATAGGCCCTTCCATTAACATCTGCGCTCCTGATCCACCCCCTACTGTCAAAGCAAGTAGGGTACCTCTAGGATTTGAGTTTCTTCCTCTTGGGGCAACCCTTTCTTTGGAAATAGAATCTCCAATGGAGTGGGGGCTGGTGGTTCTAGTATGTTTTGTGGTGGCTCCAATGGTGGTCACAACAATGGCTATGGTGGTGGCTCTAGCGGAGGCCATGCTGGTGGCCATGGCAGTGGTTTTGGCAGTAGTCACGACGATGGCTCCAGAGGTGGTTCTGGAAGCGGTGGTTTTGGTGGAGGTTACACTGCTCCTTTGTCATCTTCTGACCCTATTTTGAATGCTCTCCTATAGAATATGGGTCAAATGAAAAACTAGTTGGTGAATTTGTCTCAAGCCTCTACCCAACCCATCTTTCAGCCCTTCTTCTGACATAGTCCCTTATCGGTGAAAATTATAAACACTCCCTTCCCTCAAGGGATGGAAATTCCTAAGTTTAAAAAGTATGGTGGTAAAGGAGACCCTCAAACACACGTGTTAGCTTTTAATGTGACGTGTACAGATTTATTTCATCATGATGATCTAATGGCCAAACTCTTCCTCAATCTCTCAAGGGTACAACACTAGAGTGGTATTGTTCCTTTCCTGACAACTCTATATTCTCATTCGACCAACTTATTAATCAGTTTCTTTGATAATTCCAAGCTAACATTGATTTGGATATGACCTTCTCTGATCTCATCTGATGTAAGCAGGGAGAGCACGAGAAGATCACTAATTTCACTATGCGATACCAAGCACTCTTTTCACAAATATCTTACCTGCTACTTGACTTATATGTACAAAAGGTGTTCATAGGAAACTTGCAACGAGCTTGGCAGGAGAAATTTTCCTTGATGAAATATTATTCTTCCACACATCTTTGTGCTGAATTGTGGGAATACCAGTAGACTATTGTTCAGTTTGAGGGATCCTCCTCATGCTCATGTCCCAAAGGAAAATCTATAGTTTCCATCTAAAGAAAAGGAAAATTTGTTGCAAATATATTCACCATGACTAATGATCGAGGCCTCAAGCGCAATAGATAGTTTACTAAACTATCTGAATCTTATTCTTCTATTCTATAAAAGTTGTTGAAGGATAAGATTATAATTAGAAGATCCTCGACCTCTAAGAGAGCCTTATCCCGATTGGTATGATGAAAATGCATTCTTCCAGTACAATCATGTTCACGGGCATAATACTAATGTTGTATGCACCTGCATCATGAAATACAAGATCACATCGATGATGATACCATCCATCTCAATGGTAAAAAGCAGAATGTGAATAATTTGGTGGCTAAGGAAAATATCATGTTGCAGATTTGTATGGACCTATTTTCATCACTCTTAATTATTGATCCTTCTGATGCTTATCCTAAGGCCTCAACATACATAAATGTGGTCTTGTTTACTCCTAGTCCTCCCCCTCAACCTGCGACTAGTTTGCCAGATGTAACTTTTACATCGCAGGATTTACCCATGAATAACAAAGCCTCTCCCCTATACATTCTTGCTTGCCTCAATGGAAACATTATGATAGGAGTCCTAGTTGACCCCGCAAGTCGAGTGAATTTTATTTTAGAGGAGACTTTGTGGCTAAATTCATTATAGAGGGAGGAATACGAGAAGACAAAAACTACTATATGTACTCATGGCAACCTCTCACTTGCCTCGTATGTCTCTATAATTCTTTTCATCCTAGTGGGACCTTTTGATGGCCAAATTGACACAACAACATGCAGGAAAGATGTAATCACCTTACCTCTCTTGAAAAAGACAAATGATTGTTAAATTGATCACTTTCCAAGGTCTTGGATGTTGGGTCACAACATTGCTATTTTGTTGAGCGGTTAGTGAGGCTGTAATGTTCAAGGGTCCTGCTAGCAAGCTTTTTGGTTGCTGCAAGATCAAACTCCTATCTAAACCTACTCTAACCGAGGGGTTTAAAAAAAAGGAGAAAGATAGATCAAGGACGTAAGAGAGAAAATAATGTTGATTCATTTAGTTAACTAGACCTGTTACTCTTCAAGGAATTCCTAAACTAGAACTCCAAAACAAATCAACCTATAATCAATACAAAGTTGAACATTCATTCACAGTGCAAACTTTAACAGTAGATCACAAGTCACCATTCAAACAAAAGAAAAGATAAACTTTATTCATTCCTTGAAAAACTTCAAATCGAACAATTAACCAAACACATATCATTTCAGAGTGCAATTCAAGATAGGTTTGAATTTGACTATTTCTACTGCAATGAGATAGATAAACAACATTTACAATTCTAAAAAATTCACCAGTGTACAAAAACCAGTATCTTTAGATCCACCCAACTACGCTAAAAATGTAAGAAAAATATATCATCTACTTTATTGCAAAACTCTAATCAGCTAATCTTTAAAATGTCTAACTAATTTTCCTAAAATTCACCAACTCTTTTCAAATGAGCAGATTTGACAATTAATAGCTCAGCAATTCCCTAATTTCCTCCAAAATGGAGACATTAAAAGTTGTAGCTTTTGTGTGCATATATTCACTCCTCACAAGAAACTTTATGTTTGCAGCCCTTGTTGACTTCAGTGAGCTTCAGTTGATAGTTGCAGCTTTCCAATTTCACTTTAAGTTCCACTTTGAGTTCACTTCTTCTTGTGATGTAAATCAGCATCCTTCTCCAAAGTAACTCCATGAAATGCTCAGTTCACTTTCAGTTTGATGATTTTTTAGAAAATCCCCCCCTCCTTTGTGCAATTGCTTTGCAAATCTCCTTATGATCTTTCCTTGAAAAGTGCCTGTAAATCATTGAGCACTTTAATTGATAAAATTAATTAATCTATAATTAATTCCAAGATCAATATATTTCACACTATTTCAATCAAATATAAACAAAATCATAATTGAAATAATAAACTTTGTCTTTAAATTAGTGTTATTTTAAAATAAAATAACATTAATGAAAATCATGTCTTGTGCTAATTCAATATATTGATGCTCCTCCAATTCGAAAGTTCATCTCTAGATTTGCAAGTTAGTCTCATAATATCCGAGATTGAAACTTGGAATTATTTGTCCCGGAAGGTACATGTAGAAAATCACAATAAATGTATAATCAATTCATCAGATTAATGACTCCCATTACAAATGTATAATTAATTAATAATAATAAAATGATTAATTAATTATCTTACTAAATCCATTATGTGTATATCCTTGTGAACATTGCATCTCTGAAATTAAGGTTTATTTGGGGAATTCTCTTCAAACAAACATACTATAATCATTTTTGTTTCATCAAACATCACCTCTTTTGAGGCCCTCTGCAAAAAAAAATTAAGGACCCTGTAACTATGCTTCTCACATTTTGCACGCATGTCTGCCAGGGCAATTGCAACTACAAAATTTGATTGATCTTCTTTAATTACTCTTTTTTGACACCATGTTCTATTGCTTTTATGAGATCACATTTATGAGGGATAGCATTCATTGGAGGCGTCATTTCAAACAATTCTTGCGCACCTTCCCCTCTATATTTGGTGCATGTTCATAGGGACAGCTTGCAACTACAACATCTAACAAAATCCTTAAGTGAAATGAGACTGCCTCTTGCAAAATCTATCCTCTGCACATTTGTTTTGTTCAACTTGCAATCATGGGGTGACATGAGACCACTTCTTGAGGCACCCTTCCTTGAGGGATTCGGTCAAACAATTCATTTTGTGCAAATCCAATGATCAAGCATTCATGAAATGTAATTTCTTTGAGGTAGTCTGTCAAACAGTGCACGGGCCTTGTCCATGCTTCCACATTCTTCATGTAGGTTTCCCAAGGCAATTGCAACTACACAAATGATTCACCATTTCAAAGCTTCCATTTTTGCACATATGTAATTATAGCATTCCATGAAATGATATTTTGTTGAAGCATTATGTGTACTAATTTACATGCACCATTCCTTGTGCTTTCACCATTTTGCATAAATTTCTGCCAGGGAGGATGGAGGTAATGAATGTCGAACTTGGCTTAATCTTGCACAGACTTACATTTTCTTGAAATCATAATTTCTTTGAGGGGTTTTGTCATATAGTTTGTTTGCATCTTGTCGATGCTTCCATGTTTTACATGTTTTTTTCCCAAGCAATTGCAAATATAGCATCTTTGTATTTCTTTTGTAGCCATTCTGTTAAATAGTTCACCAGCTTTGTCTATGTTCTCCATCACTACACAGTCTACCAAACATTGGCGCATATCACACTTTTCTTGAAAGAATTTACATTATCAAACCAGATCCGCTTTGTTGTCTAACCTACCAATATTGATTGTTTTGAAATTTTTCTGAAGACACTTCGATCGGTTTCATATTGTGCACCTCCACCGATCATTCATGAAACCGCATTTCTTTGATGCATTCGGTTTGACCACCACATGCATTTTTTATGCCTCCATTTTGCATGCATGGATCCATCAATTATTACCTCCCAAGGGCTAAGATATATGTGGTATCTAATAATAGTTTACACGCGATGTTCATCTTGTACCCTAGCATGAGCAAAACAAGGACAATGCTGGCGAAGACTAAGGAATTCAGCTGCACCATCCACCCATTTCCAATGCTCAAAAGTTTAGGACCCTTCAACAAGTCCATTTTAAGTATATGTTGCACTCATCGCTCCCCATCTTGTGCACATTCTTCTCCAGTGATCAAGTACTCTAAAAGACCATGCTCCCTCATTTTGCTCGTGTTGTAAGATAATGGCGAAGGTTGTGGCATTCGGCCTTATGCTCGCAATTACATTTACTTGAAAGTTTTTAAAGCCTTTTCAATAAAAATTTATGGGAAAATCTTGAAATCATTCCTTTCTGTGAGATCACATTCATCTGACGATTTCCAGATAGCTCGCTATTTTTATAATATTTAATTATTTTTGCTTAAAAACTCTGGGTGACTTTAGATTTTCATATCCATTTCGAGCATAATCCGCCATCGATAGCGTTCCATGAGACTACATTTCTTTGAATCATTTTGTTCATCGCAAGTAGGGACTAGGAATGAAACCTATGGACCCCTAACTCCATTTCAGTATTTTGTTTTTTTCCCTCACATGCGAAGGCGGATTCAGAATTTTATGAATGCAAGGTTTCACTTTAGTTCAGACCCTTTTCACTAGTCCATCAGAGCCAACATTCCTGATGGATTCATTTAATATGCACTTGCTTTGATACCGTCAGCGTCAAGATCAAGATTAATTTTGAACCATGACATTTAAATATGTTTGGTCTAGTGTCCGTTCTGAACCCGATCGCGATGGTTCTTCTTTGTGTAGGAATGGAATTCGGGAATGCATCTGCACCTGGCACATTACAATTTTTCCAGGAGCCATGTTCTTATTAGGTTTTGATTCCCAATACCCGATAAGACACCTCAAAATTGTTTTATTCCTTAATGTTGAGTGGGGTTGGGTTTCTGGTCACTCCCAAAACTTGACATTTTATTCATTTTTTTTAATAAAGTTTTCACCTTTTTTTGATTTTTTTGATTTACCTTTTATGTTTTAACTTATTTATTTTTATGATTACTAATCTTTTAAATTTAAAATTATTTAAAAGACTTTTATTTAATTTTAAAATTCAAATCTTTTAAATTTAAAAGTTTTTATTTAAAACTTTTAACTTTAAGAAGATCCAATTTATTTTATTCTAAATTTTATTTATTATTATTTATTATTATTTTTTTTGTATTTTTGTATTGTCGCATTTTCAGATTTTTTTTGTATTTTTGTACTATCGCATTTTCAATTTTTTTTTGTATTTTCTAATTTTTTTCAGATTTTTTTTTGTATTTTCTAATTTCTACTTTTTTGGATTTTCAAGACTCTAAAGATAGGATGGGTGACGCGGAGATGACACAAGGAGATGAGGACGAAGATGGATAAAAGAGACAACAAAAATGACCAAAACAAATGAACAAAAGACAAAGATGAAAAGCAAACGATGCAACAAAAAGATAGGTATTGGGAATTGGCAGGGCACCGGGATCAGAACTTAGCTAGGAACAGGATCAAAATTTGTCCAAGAATGGGATCGGATCTTGGCCAGGAGCAGGATTAGAACTTGGCTAGGAACAGGATTGGAACTTGACTAGGAATAGGATTGGAACTTGTCTAGGAACGGGACCAAAACTTGTCCAAGAACGGGACCAGAACTTGTCTAGGAATAGGATCGAAACTTTTCTAGAAGTGCAAGGTGTTAGTTCCAATCTGAAACCCAAAAGAAAAACACACAACAGAAGTAAAAATAAAAATTGGGTTGGAACCAAGAACAAGAACCTTCCAAAGAGGTTCAAGTTCAAGTTCCAGTCTGAAGCCCGACTATGAAACTAAGGAAAAACAAGCAAGGTCCGAGGGTTGTGAACAACTCTGGGACAAGACCAAAACAAGCAAAGAGGGAAGAGATGAAATGAGAACAACAAAGCACAAAAAACAATGAAACAAACCAGCAAAATGAATAAAAATAGAGGGGGTCCCTGACTTTTCCAAGCAAAATTTGGGGTGTGTATGAAATGTATAATAGGACCTAGGATTATGGGTACTTCTTCTAATGTCATTCTGGAATTCAACCTATTTAGGGTGAAGTTAGGCATCCCTTGGCTAGCTTCCATGAATCTAGTCACTTTCGTTATTCATAAATGTTTAAAGTTCTCTCACGATGGTGTCGTGAATGTCATGCACGACACTGGGTGGTAGCCATTGGTATCCCATTGGGGTTATTCCTTGGATCATTTTTGGCCCACCTCGATTGGTCTACTTCCCCCTAGGATGGACCTAATTTATCGAAATTACATTAAGTATAAGACCGGGGGCAGGGGGAAGCCAAAAATGACACCCTATAGCACAGCAGTGAGTTGCATCTTCCCTTCAAAAGGGGAAGGGTAAACCTTCTCACGCTCAAGACCCTTCTTCTTCCTCCTCTATTGTCCCACCTACCACTTCCTCCCATCTAGCTACAGTGCCATCGCATTCCACTCTTATGCGTCTCTTAGAGAGTCTGATGGTGTTCGCTTGGCAGAAGGTCAAGCATCAGGATTTTGAACTTCCTATCTTACCCATGGTTCCTTGGCCCATTTTTTAGGGTAAGGGGAAGGCTCCCCATGGAGCATCCTTTGTGTCTCAGCCTTTGTGGTTTCCTACTACTCCTACCTCTAAGATAGTGAATGGGAAGAGGCCCATCATTGAGGCGTTCGAGCCTACTCCCCCCACTATTGTTGAATCTTCTTCTCCATCTCTTCCTCTTGTTCCCATCCAAGAGTCACTCCCTCCATCAAAAATAGTTATTATGGATACTTTGATGGCTGAACATGAGTCTTCCATCCCCTCTTAGGTTGCAACCTCTAGTTCTTAAAGTCATAGAAACTACCTTACGAGTGAGTGCAAGCATCAAAGGAAGGCTTTGGCCACTGAGCAAGCCACCTTGTAGAAGAAGGAAGGGGATCCATCAACTCCTAATTTGACATCTTTTATTGTGTCCTCTGCTTTCACCCCTTCTACTTCAATTCCCTCCACATTAGCCTTGCTTTTGGCTCCCCTGCAAGCATGAATGATCCTCACTAGAAGAGGGTGCAAGTTTTCATTGCTCCTTCAACTAAGCCTCCCCTTTTGATATCCCTTTCAAACATCCCACACTTTTCAAAACCCATGGACATATCGAACACCTCAGTGGTGTCCACCATGGTTTTCTCCTCTTCCTCCCTACCCTCTACTTTATCTAATGAAATGATGGATGGAGGATGACCCAACTAGCAATGAGGGTTGGAATAAGGCTTCACCTTCTTTAACGGTTTTTTCTATGTTGGCTTGTGTTGTCTTAGTGACAGAGGCAACCCAACATCCCCAAAGTTTGTAACTACTCCTAAATATTTTGATGAGGTAAGCAGTGGAGCTCAGGCATCTCCTCCATCACACACTAAGTTGACACATGGTAGTCCTATAAAGTGCATGTTCAACTCCATAGATGATATCCTGGCTCTATTGGCAATCTTCGCAAGATCGTTGATGTTGACCTCAAAAGAATTAAGTGGAGAAGACCTTTAAGGGCCTTCTTCCTTGGATCTTGTTATAGGAGAGTCGAAGGGTACCCCCTTGATATTCTGCCCTCGTAGGCTCATCCACCCTCCCCTTACAGTGATCTAGATTGGTAGAATGATGATCTCTTAGTTGATGAGGACTAGGGGGAGTCTATTATTTATCTGTAGATTAGATTGTGTGTGTGTGTTGTGTTCCCCCATGCTTATTTTATATGTTCCTAGATGACCCTTGTCACCCTCGTAGGTGCTTGAATCCAAGAATTTTTTTGTGTCATAAAACTTCTTCTATTTGTCACATCATTCTTCTCTTTGTTGTGCCTTGAATTTTGACAATTGGGGATGATGCAAAGTGTTGCGGGAATTTAGGCCTCCCTTCTATGTTGACCCAATTTTTTATTTTGATTTTATTTTCATGTTCCCTTCTTCATATGGTTTGATATAGTAGGGGGTTGATGATAGTTCATTTATATATTATTATACTTACTTATCTATATTTATGAGTAGCTTTGACCCTGAAATATTAGATCCCCCTGTCTCTTGTTCGTTATATCATTGCTTTTCCTTTCTCTTTATCTTTTCCTTGCTTTCTTTGTGATGTTGTGGTGCTCATGTGTTGTCCCTTGTGTGTGTGGCAACATTACCATGGTTACATCTCATCATGTTTCATGGGCCACAACATCACTTTCATTCTTTCTTTTCTCTCATTTGGATGTCACATGCCTTTCTTCTTGGAACACACCATCCTAAGGGGGGTTATCATACTGCTTCAATTTTCAAAAGATTCATTCAGTGGCCAACAAATATCTTCTCGAAAATATCTAAAATATTTTTCAAAAATTGCATTCTTCAACATGGATCCCTATAAAAAAAATCTTTCATCTCAGATTCATAGCATAGAATCGAGACTTTCCCTTATGAAGGAACATTCTTTCTTTTGAATTCCTTGATGCTAGAATTGTTGGCAGAAAATATTGTTCCCTTTCAAAATGTCATCATTTTCAAACTGAGTGTCCCTTGAGTGGACCCCCTCTCTTTTGAAGAGTTCTCGAGGGACCCCTTTGAAAGCTCTTCCTTCAATTGTTGACTATCTATGCGATTGTCTACCCATCTACCTGTGTGGCTTCTATTTGTTATCTAACATGTTTTATCTACTAATTAACATGTTGCTTTGTAGGTGCAACTGTGAAGCTTATTTTCAATCAAACTCTGTGGAGCCTCTTACATTTGGCTTCCTTCAGGACCAAGAAACTGGAGGACGCCTCCTTTGCAAGTTCAAGGACCTATGAAGTGCTTACATCCTGTGCGATCTCTTTGTTCAACTTTGTAGCTCTAAGGACCTACAAAGCCTTTTTTCACCTTTCATAGGTCTACAAATCTGAGGCTCATTTTTTTTCAACTCTCCTTGGGTCTGAGGACCTATGGAGGTAGCTTCTCTTCCTATGCTTTCAGGTGGGTCAGATTGTGATCTACTTCCTCAATGGCTCAGGTATACATTTTGAAAATTTATCAATATACTTTACCTTGAATCTGGTAGCACATATACTCACTAAAGTGGGGAAAAATGTAATGGAGTGAATTTTCACCCCTCACAAATTCCCTATTTTTATCCCCTCACCTTAGAAAAATTAAACCCGATGATGCTTTTTAACTTCATCCATCCTGCTTCCACCCACTTGGTGGTTGTCTGTAGTTTCGGTGAGGGATTTTTTGTTAGAGACTCTCGTGCAACGCACAGACATCTACACAATGTGTTGTTATCCTAACAAGATTCCCGCCTCTAGAATTTACAGAGGAATTACACTTCTCCATTGGTGATGAAACGCAACACCCCTGTTCCCTTGATCGACCTCGAACAAATCTATTGGGCTTCTTTTCATTCTAAAAAGACTATACTCTCCATTGATTCAACCTTCTTCAATCTCACTTCACGTTTCTACATAATTAAGCATTTCACAACACTTTCTCCATTGTTGAACCTCCAAGATGACATGCTGCTAGTTTTTCTTCTCACGTTGTTGCGAAAATGTTGACATCTACAGGCTTGTGATTTCACATCTCCCTTCACGTGCTTGAGGGCATCTTATTTGGGAGGTGGTATCCATTTCATTTAGCATCATTATTTAGTTTACGTAGCATATTGTTGTTAGCATTTTTTAGCATTTCTTCCATTCCAATATGTTCTTTATCATACTTTCTCTATTTCTGGCTATTTTGGTTGTCTGTGGAGGTGGGAACACTTAAACGGGGGGTTGACTGTGGCAAGCCCTAAAACAACCCCAACATTTTTCCTCATTCTACTATGTGTAGGTATCACGTTCGTATAGAGCTTGCGGGAGACTGAACCGACCATAGGTTTGGTTTCTACCACTTTCATTTTCATCAACTTCTATCTTTTTAAGTTAAAGTGTTATCCTTGTCATTTTAGTAATTTAGCTCTTCATGTTTTTTCTCATTTCATAAAACTCCATTTATTAGGTAGTTAGTGTGTTTTTTGTTAAGTCTTGATTTTCCTTCATGCTTTCTATCTGTATGGATGACAATGCCCGATCGAGACACTAGCACACCATGTTGCCATCTGTCTTTTGCATTGGAGTCCTTTGGAAAAGAGCTTCCTAGGTCATAGTCTTGACTTTGGAATTTTCTCACCCGATTCCCCTAACCTCTTGGGTTGATAAAATGATATTGATAGATATGTTGTCCTTCCTTGTCACCCATCTTGCAACATTAAACTTACCTTAAAAAATCCTTAGCATGAGGTAGATCAGGGAAGCTAATTATTTTAGACCCTCCTATGACCTAGGGTTCTGAGCAGTCAGGCCCCCTCCTCTACAACTCTCAACATGGTTTTTTCCATCTTGGGTTTTCCACGTAAATATAATGTCTCTTTATGCATGGTGTTAATTTGATTTAGTTTATGTTATTTGATTTCATGATAAAGCATTCTAACAAGATTAAGGGTTAATTGGATCAATGTGAATTTGAATGTTTGTGAGGGTTTTGAAGTTTTAAGGTAAAATTGATTCACCCCACCTCTCAGTTTTCTTGTGCATTTTGTTGGATGTTGTGGTTGTGTTTTTGATATGTGGTTGTCATTGATGTCAACACTATTAGCATTTGAAGTATTGAAGGTTGTATATGTCAAGGATATTGAGAAATTTGTAAAAGAAAGTATTAAAGGTTCCCAGTGGAACTGTGAAGGTCATAAAGGTGTCTTGTTCTGTACGTTGAAGATCGATTGTTGTGGACTAAAGGGTTTTTCGCTGAGTGTATGTAGTTCATCCACGGGAAGTTTCAGAGGTCCACATAAATATTTGTTCGAGTTATGAAGATCTGTGTTTTGACAGTATTTCTATGGGTTTTGTAAGTGTTCTTGATTAAATTTGGTATAATTCTAGTAATTCTAGTTGTTGCGGATGTTTCTCTATTGTTTCTTGTTGCTCATGGATGTTTCTAGATCATGCTCTATCCTTGTTGTACGTCCACGTTGATCGGTGTGCTCATATTTGAAGATTTTTCTCAGAATATTTGGTTTTCATGTTCTTGGCTGAAATGATGGTTGTGGCGTGTTACAGATCCTTAAAGATTTAACTTTGAATTTTTGGCACACTCGAGGATATTGTTTTGGGTCGCATCATGGTATTGGCCGATGTTGTTTGATCCACATTGAAAATTTATTTGTAAATTTGGGCAAACATTGAAAATATGTTTTATATTTCTGGTCGACTAAGTTTTTGATGTAATTCCATGTTGTGGATATATAAGAGTGACTGTTTGAGTGAAGTTAGTGTGTGAATAAGAGTGAATGTATGCCAAAGAAAGTGACAATGTGCGAATAGTGTCCAAATTATTCGATTGCATAGCAGAGTGAGAAGAAGTTTGAGCGAGGTGTGAAGAAGGTTTTTTGTGTTTAACTAGAATTGTAATCAGGCTTTTGAAGAAGCTATTTTCTCAGTTCATAATCCAGATGGTTTTAATCCAAATCTTTCTTGGGCAGTGAGCCATCTTGTATTTGAGCAGTGAGCTCTAGGCAGTGTGCCTGAATGCATGTGCATTCCCATTATTTTTCATTATACTTTTAATAGGGTATAATATTGTGGACTAACATCCACCGTGGTTTTTCCCCTAACAAGGTTTCCATATAAAAATCTTGGTGTTCTCTATTTTTCTGATGTGTTGTTTTTTCATGGTTTACTTTTCATTCATTAGATCTATGATTAAGTTAAGTATAGTTTGAAAAAGTTTGAATATTCTGTGACAACTGATTCCCCCCCTCTTAGTTGTCTGTCCTTTTTTTCTTTCCAACAATTGGTATTAGAGCCTGTTCCTCTGAAGAAGTTTAAAAGCTTGAGGTGATCCGAGATGGAATCATACAAGAAGGACAGTCCTAGATTTGATGGAACAAACTACTCATTATGGAAATATAGGATGGAGTGTCATTTGAAGTGTATTGGTGAACCCTTTTGGAAGATTACAAAGAACAAATATATTATTCCTCAGAATGGTCCTTCCACTGCTAATGAGATTAAAGAGGTTGAGAATAATGTCTGGGTTACGGAAGCTTTGTTGAGTGCTCTAACAGATTCAGAAATGACAAATGTGTTAGGTCTGAAGAGAACTCATGAGATGTGGATGAGGCTGGAAACTTTGTATGAAGGATATGTACATGTGAAGATGGCTAAGCTACAAAGTTAGAAAGGAAAGTATGAAAATCTAAAGATGGGTGAAGATGAAAATATTTCTTCTTTTATGCAAGGAGTAAATGAACTATTGATGGGTATTAGATGTGTTGGTGGTATCCTATATGAGGAATAAATTGTGGCTAAGGTGCTCAAATCATTGCCTCCCTCCTACAAAGCAAAGGCTCATGCTATTGAAGAAACCAGATCACTGACGAATGTGATAAGAGATACAAAGTAAAGAAAGAAGGTAGAGGACAAGGTAAGTATAAAGGAAAGTTGCCTATCAAATGTTTTTCTTGTAGTAAAATAGGTCATTTTACATCAAGGTGTCCTGAAAGAGTTCCTAGATCTAAGCCTTACAAATCTAGATTCCAAAAGAAATGTTACTTTGCTGAAGGAGTGACTAATGATGAGTCTGATAAAGACAATGGAAATGAAAATGATTGGGTTTTAATTTCTATCAAGGAAAATAGTCCCGTGACTACTAAATCTGCTAAACTTGAGAAAGATCTTGTAGCCCGAATTGAAGAAAAGGATGAGTGGTTCATTGACAGTAGATGCTCACATCATATGACTAGTGACAAAAGAAAATTTGTAAGTCTAGAGAAGTATGATGGTGGGGTTGTAAGATTTGGAGATAACAATGCTTGTGTGATTCATGGCAGAGGATCTATTTGTCTTGGTGGTAAGCATAACACTGATGATGTTCTTTATATTGAAGGCTTGAAACACAACCTATTGAGTGTTGGACAAATGGTGGATAAGGGTTATGATCTTCAGTTCAAAGATGGAAGATGCAAGATATATGGAAGTTTTGGAAATATAATTGCTTCAGGTAAAAAGACAAAAGGTAATGTTTTTCACCTGAATGTTGCTAGTGAAAGTTGTTTAATTGCTCAAGTAGATGAAAGATGGTTATGGCATAGAAGGATGTGTCATGTGAATTTTGATAACATTGTCAAAATAAGTTCCACTCAAGAAGTAAGAGATCTGCCTAAGCTAGTGAATCTTGCTAACACAATTTGCAAGGAGTGTCAGATGGGAAAATAGACTGGAGTCTTTTTTTAGAGAAAGCAACATCATTCAAATGAATTACTAGAGCTTGTGCATACTGATCTATGTGGTGCTTCTAGAGTCAGAAGTCTCCATGGTGAAAGGTACTTTATGCTGCTTATTGATGATTATTCTAGAATGATATGGGTTGCTTTCTTAAGAGAAAAATGTGAAGCATTAGAAAAGTTTCAAAGTTTCAAAGCTATGGTAGAGAATGAGAAAGTTCTAAAACTCAAATGCTTAAGGTCAAACAGAGGTGGTGAATTCACCTCCAAGGAGTTTAATTCTTTCTGTGAAGATCATGGAATCAAAAGACAATTATCTACTCCCTGAACCGCTCAACAGAATGGAGTTGTAGAGAGGAAGAATAGAAAAATTTTGGATGCTGCTAGAACAATGATGATTGAAGGAAATATGCCTCACATCTACTGCAGTGAAGTTGTAAGCACAGCTATGTACACTTTGAACTGGGTAAATGTAAATGGTAATTCTGGTAAGACTCCTTTTGAACTATGGTTTGGTTATAAGCCTATTGTTAAATACTTCAAGATCTTTGGAAGCAAGTGTTACATCAAGAGAGATGACGATATAGGAAAGTTTGATGCAAGAAGTGATGAAGGAATATTTCTATCCTACTCTAATAAAAAAAAGGCCTACCGGTGCTCTAATAGAAGACTGAGAAAAATGGTTGAGTGCAAATGTCAGAGTTGATGAGGATTCTACTAAATCATCCAGATATTGTGGATATGATTTAGATGAAGATAATACAAACAAAGGGGAAAATGTTCAAACACAAAATCAACTTCAAATTGTTCCATATGTTCTAGTAAGACAACTTCCATTTGTTCTGGTAAATCAAGGTAGTCAGGAAGCAGAGACAAGTGCAAGTGCAAAAGAAAGAATAGAAGAATCAAAAGTTCGAGAGAATCCTAAAACTCTAAGGTATGTAAAGCTAAATCATTCTAAAAATTAAATTATAGGGGACAAGAATAAAGGTGTGCAAACTAGAAGAAATATTACAGAAGAGTATTGCCTGATATCTAAGATTGAACCTAAAAATGTCAATGAAGCTTGCAATGATGAACACTGGATGGAAGCTATGAAGGAAGAATTAATGCAGATTGAAAAGAATAATACATGGGTACTTGTTCCTAGACCTAAAGATAAAAATGTGATTGGTACTAAATGGGTCTTTCGGAATAAATTGAATGAACAAGGTGAAGTGGTCCAAAATAAAGCAAGACTGGTATGTAAAGGATATTCACAAATGGAAGGTATTGATTTTGAAGAAACATTTGCCCCTTTTTCCAAAATCGAAGCTGTAAGGTTATTTCTTGCTTATTCTACATATAAGAACTACAAAATCTATCAAATGAATGTGAAGTCAGCTTTTCTGAATGGTGAGCTAGAAGAAGAAGTATATATTGAATAGTTGAATGGATTTCAACTGACTGACAAGGAAGACATTGTTTTTTGATTAAAAAAAGCTCTATATGGACTCAAGAAAGCCCCCAGAGCCTGGTATGCTAGACTATACAAGTACTTATTAAATCTTGGATTCAATAAAGGTACTACTGACAACAACTTGTATTTCAAATTGGATCATGACAAAGAGTTAATTATTGAGGTCTTTGTTGATGATATCATTTTTGGAGGAGATGAAAATCTATGTATGAAGTTTGTTGATGAAATGAAGAATGAATTTGAGATGAGTATGATTGGAGAGATGAAGTTCTTTCTAGGATTGAAATTTACTTAGTTAGACAAGGGGGTCTTCATATCTTAGTCCAAATATGTGACAAAACTACTGAAGAAGTTTGGCATGGATGACTCAAAACTTGTTAGTACTCCCATGGTAACCAAATACAAATTGACATAGAATGATGATTCTCCTAAGGAAAATAAAATAAGATACAAGTCAATGATTGGTGGATTGCTCTATTTAACTCAGACCAGACCATACATTATGAATATTGTATGTATGGTTGCTAGATTTCAGGTTGATCCAAAAGAGTCTCATGTGATTGTTGTTAAGAGAATCTTCAGGTATCTAAAAGGAATAGTTGATTTTGGACTTTGGTATCCTAAGGATTATGATCTTACTTTGAATGCATATACTGATGCGGATTGGGCAGGAGATGTAGATTACAGGAAGAGTACTAGTGGTGGTGCCTTCTTCCTAGGGAAGAAACTGGTGTCCTAGTTGAGCAAAAAGAAGAATTCCATTTCTTTATCTACTATTGAGGCAGAGTATATTGTTGCTACAAACAACTATACTCAAGTGATCTGGATGAAAAAGATACTAAAAGATATCATAGTAGTATATGATGAACCTATTGCCATATACTGTGACAACTCAAGTGCAATAAACATATCAAAGAATTTGGTGCCACACTCTAAGACCAAGCATATATCAATCAAGTTTCACTTCTTGATGGAAAAAGTAAGTGAGAAAGAAGTCAGACTAGAGTATGTACCTACCAAAGAGTAGATTGCAAACATTTTCACCAAGCCATTGTCGAAGGATACTTTTGAGAATCTCAGATGGATGCTAGGGGTGATTACCCCTCCTAATATAAACTAAAGATACATTTGCTTGCATCAATTTGTGTGCTTCATAGATATTTCCTAATCCAGATTTATGTTTTCATGGCTACTACTTAGGGGGAGTAGTTAGATGTACAGATATGTGGTTCAGAGCTTGTATGTGGGAAGATAATGCTTATCTTTTCCATTGATGTCAAAGGGGGAGAAAATTCATGTGAAAAACTATTGCTTGCCTAGGTGAAGAGTCTTGTGGGGAGAAGATCATGTAGAAAAGGTCAAGGAAGATGAGTCATAATCTAAACAGGAGTAAGTGCTAATTGAGAGTTGGGTTGATGGTTTTTTTCACATCATGTGTTGCCATCAAAGCCAAAGGGTGAGATTGTTGGATGTTGTGGTTGTGTTGTTGATATGTGGTTGTCATTGATGTCAACACTATTAGCATTTGATGTATTGAAGGTTGTATATGTTGAGGATATTGAGAAAATTGTAAAAGAAAGTATTACAGGTTCCTAGTGGAATTGTGAAGGTCATGAAGGTGTCTTGTTTTGTACATTGAAGATCAATTGTTGTGGACTAAAAGGTTTTCTACTGAGTGTATCTATTTCATCCACTGGAATTTTCAGAGGTCCGTGTAAATATTTGTTCGAGTTATGAAGATCTATGTTCTGATAGTATTTATGTGGGTTCTTTCAGTGTTCTTGATTAAAGATGGTATATTTATGGTAATTCTAGTTGTTGCAGATGTTTCTATGTTGTTTCTTGTTTCTCATGGATGTTTCTAGATCATGCTTTATCCTTGTTGTATGTCCATGTTGATCGGTGTTCTCATGGTTGAATATTTTTCTCTGTATGTTCGGTTTTCATGTTCTTGGTCGACATGATGGTTGTGGCGTATTGAGGATCCTTAAAGATTTAATTTTGAATGTTTGGTGTGCTTGAGGATAATTTTTTTGGATTGCATCATAGTATTGGCTGACGGTGTTTGATCCACATTGGAAATTTATTTGTAAATTTGGGCCAACATTGAAAATATGTTTTATATTTCTGGCCGACTAAGTTGTTGAAGTAATTTCATGTTTTGGATATATAAGGTAAATTGTTTGAGTGAAGTTAGTGTTTGCATAAGAGGGAATATATGCCAGAGAAAGTGTAGATGTGCAACTAGTGTTCAAATCATTGATTGCAAAGCAGAGTGAGAAGAATTTTGAGCGAAGTGTGAAGGTTTTTTGTGCTTAACTAGAACTGCAATCAGGCTTTTGAAGAAGCTATTTTCTCAGTTCACAATCTGGATGGTTTTAATCCGAATCTTTCTTGGGTAGTGAGCCCTCCTGTATTTGAGCAGTGAGCTCTAGGAAATGTGCCTGAATGCATGTGCATTCCCATTATTTTTCATTATACTTTTAATAGGGTATAATATTGTGGACTAACATCCATTGTGGGTTTTCCCCTAACAGGGTTTCCACATAAAAATATTGGTGTTGTCTATGTTTCTGATGTGTTGTTTGTTCATGGTTTACTGTTCATTCATCAGATCTGTGATTAAGTTAAGTATAGTTTGAAAAAGTTTGAATATTCTATGACAATTGATTCCCCCCCCAACCTCTCAATTTTCTGTAATTTTTTTTCCAAAACATTCAACATTGTGTACCTATAAAAACCTCATTATGCCTCAACCTATCCTTGTTCTTGCAAATGAAAATTTATATTCAACTATTCCTCATTGTTTCTACATCCAAAGAGTTGATTTTATAGACTTATGAAGACATCTTAAGCCCCAAACATGGATCCCAAAGATGATCCTTCATTCCAAAAATCCCCAACCCTTCGAATGCCACCTTAGAATGTGAAAGGACACTGGTTTTAGATCTAATATTTTCCCTCCAACTTAGGTTCCCAAACTTGGAAAATAAACATTAAATTTAATGCAATAAATGATAGAATACCAAGAAACACTTGTTTCCTCTTTCCAAGCACCCACTTGGAAAATTCCAACACTCACTTATTTTTCCTTTTTCTTATATTTATTATCCAATTCTAGGCATCTACATGTGGTGAAAATAATATTAAATATTTATTTCCACAAGCCACCTTTACCACTACTAGTGGAATCCATCACCCTTTATAAATGTAATACAAACAATCCTAAAAATTGATATTAAAAAATATTTTCCCTGTAGACACTTTCCAAGGATGTTGGTACCATGAATATAACATAATATTTACAATTTAGATGGCACTTTAATCCTAATTAACATTCTCCCACTTGACATCATACATTGGAAATCTGCCCATAGGAATCATAAATAAGGAAAAAATCCCTTAGCCAAACATGTACCATTTGAATCTTCACCATGGTCTCATTATATCATTTGAATTTGATGTTTTCGTTCATGATAATATTGCATGTATCTACCTTTCCTTGGAGTTATGTTTGTTCAAGTTTTCCACAAGGTTGGATAGTGTGTTGCATGTTTATGGTAGTGTTGTTGGTTGTACAAAATGATGGTGTTCTTCAGTGTAAGTGGTTATGGTAGTGTTGCAAGATATTTTGATGATGTTGGAATATTTTTGGATATTGTTTCGATGTTGTGAAGTGTTTTTTGTGGTCTACATATTGTTTTTAGAGATGAAGAAGTGTGTATGTGGTCGCTTGTTAGTGTTAGTATAAGTTAGGCCGACCTGGGTGCTAGCACTAATTGTGGAGATTTTTTGTTGTTTTTGGAAGTGTGGAAAATTGTGTCGATGTAGATTTGGGTCCTAGTTAACCCTTGGCATAGTTTTCCTTCACTTCTTTCAACCGTGGAAGTGTTTGGTGCTGACTTATTTAGTGGTTTCCTGTTTGAGGTACATATGTTTCATTATGGTCGACAGGAAGAAATTTATTGAGGTTGTGGAGGATATATTTGTTGGAGATGTGTGGATTTGTGTGGTGTACATGAGATTTGAATTGATAAAGTGTGGTGATATGAGTGCCAGCTTAAATGCCTATGAATCTTGATGCATTGAGTATAAGGTGTCCACATTTTTAGTGTGCCTAAAGTTGCTAGAGGCAATGAGCCAAAGGTTACAAATGGTACAAAGCTACAATGGTGGATTTTTTTTGTTGCTCTAAGATTGTGAATCTCTCTGTAACAATATTCTTCTATTCTTCTTTCTTTTGGGTAGTGAGTCATTGGTAGTGAGCCACCGATAGTGAGCCTTTCATCTCTTTTGCGTAGTCAGCCCTTCTAGAAGTGAGCCTATTGTATTTGGTGTTTCTATTCATATATATGTGAGTTAATTCTCATCATGGTTTTTTCTTGATTAGGGTTTTCCACATAAATCTAGTGTTCTCTTATGTATGGTGTTGAGTGTGTTTATTTTTCACATTTTTTACATTCTACTGATAATTAATAAGAGTTTGATGGTTAATGATGGTTTAAGGTTTTCAATGTGTAGCATAGAAAATTATACTCCCTTGTAGGTGATAGTACAATTTTATGCTTAGTTTGGACCTATTTTAGTGACCTTACATTTGTGCATTTTCATGCTTCCTAAATAAGCCCTAATTCCCTTTATTATGCATCCCAAAGCTTATTTTTATCATTTTCCGACACTGAACACATGCATTGAATAAATGCATTCAAACATACATCTACCTTGGATCATGTGTGCCCTAGACTTATAGGCCAAGACCCATTTTCTGATAAATGGGTCCCCTTTAAGTACCAAGACCCATTTTCAAATATTTTTTTGGTGATATTTTTATGATTCAAATTCAACTTGCAAATGTTGACTATTGGGATCTAATATTTGAGAAATTAGAGAAGAATCCTATAAAGCCTAGTATTTTCATAAATTCAAAAATAGGGAAGAAAATAAAGCAAGATACCATAAGAAATAATATTCAAGCAAGAAAAATTCAATCTTGGAGAAACATTATTTGTAATTGTAGGTCTTCAAGTCCATTTGTAGATTTTTATCAAGCTTTTAGCACATGATTGAAGGTTGATGCCAATAGGACATGATAGATTCTAGGTGTAGGAGATGCATTTGGCCATTTCCTTTAACCTAATGATTTGTTTCCTAGTGTTCTCATCCTCAAGCTTCATTCTACTAGCAACCTACATCAAGGTATCATTGTATTTTATATTTATTTGGGGTGTTTTGACTTCTCCCTAAGTGAATATTGTCAGTGTTATATAGGAATCATACTCTAACACACTTGAGTAGGGAATTTTTCTTGTTAGCTCATAACCTTAGATGCACTTAAGGTTAGGGTTTGCATACTGTCATTTATCATATCTTTTTCTTTCATCAAGGTTTAATTAGCAAACTTGGGTTTTGACCAAGGAAAACCCCCATACAAAAAAATATTTTTAGTTTACAGATTTATTACAAGTCTAAATCCAAAAATGAAGATTTTCAAGTAGAGGAAAAACGTGTAGATAGAGGACTACAAATTAATTTTATATAGTTTTAGAAAGGATTACCAGGACCCATTCACCCTAGGGCGAACCTGTCTTTCAGTAGATCTCAAAAACCTTTTAGTGATAGGTATTGTTATCAATAAGATTTGCACCCTACTGAAAATGAAAGTTCAACAATCTATTGACACATGGAAACGTTCTCGAGTTGTGGGTAACTAATTGCGAGAATGAATCTCCAAAGAGAGCTAGTTCTCCGAATGATGGATCCTATTCTAAGTGATTTTCAAGTAAAGAGTTAGAAGGATGAACTGGATTTAAAACTTAAGACTGAAACTCTATCACCTAATATTATTGACCAAATTCAAGAAGATTCTGATAATAACTCACTCTCACCACCTCTTAAAATTTGATTCTCACAATCTCACAACACATATAATCCAAAAGTGATTTGTGCAAAGGTTTAAAATTAAACACAAGAAACAACCTGAACTAGTATGCAACTCCTGCAAATCACTTAACAATAGTAAGACAAGAAAAGGATTCAATAGATTTGAATCATAAGACAAATCAAAGTACTATTGCAAATCATGAACAAAGAACTGAGAAAGGAAAACTCTGGTATTTTATTGAATAAAGGAGTGAAACTCTCAAAATATGAGCACCAGCAAGTTTACAAGCTCAAAATGTGTAAGAGCAAGAAAACTACAATCTAAACTAGAAAAACATTAAGTTTTTCACAAGATATACCTCTATAACCCTAATCCAAGCTTAAGAAGAAAACTCAAGGAAAGGTATCAAAAACTGCCTCAAAAGTCTACACAAAAGTGGAAAAAATATAGTTTTTTCAAATACATACTGAAAAACCTCTCAAAATAGGTCAAATCTTCTTTTAAAGCAAATAAAACACTTTCTCTCTCCATCCAGAAATTCAAATCCGACCAAGGAAGAAAAGCAAGAAATCTGCTAAAAATAGCAAAGAATTAAAGCAATTTATAAAATATCGCTTTAATCTTGCTTTACATGGCTTACAAATTTTATTCTATCTCATTTTGACCTTATCTTTTGCAATTAAATATTTTTTGAAAATCTTTGCAAAATAAACACAGCCTTATTTCTCCAATACAAAACTTGATTTTTCTCAAAATAAATCATAAAAATAATGAATATCTCTTATCCATATCCCAATTGATTTCTTCAAAATCATTTTTAAAAAAAATAAAACAAACCCTAAGTCATAAGTGAAATCATTTTTCCATTTTTACTAAGGCATTATTAATCACAAATCCCTAAAGTTTATAACCCCCGTTACATTGCCAAAAAATTAATCAAATAAGCCTAAGGACTTAGGGAAATGGCACCACCATATTCACAAGGCTTAACCTGGGCATTGAAAATCGGCCACATGATGCATTTTTGACTTGGGCATTAATAAATTTTAAAAACTAAGGCCAAACACCCCTAAGTCAACCTAGGGTTTGAGAAACCCTAATGAACAAAACACAAGGAATGCCTATTATTTCGCATCATTTTGTAAAGTGAAACTTTGGAGAACAAGAGCTCTGCATGAGCCACCACCATGTGAGCTAGGGTTTTAGCTTGAGACCTCCATTCAAGCCTCCAATTGAGACTCCATTCACTCAATCTTTTGCATGTTTAGCCTCCAGAAGTCAGGGGTAAGTATCACTGACATTTTCATTGTTCCTTGGCTTCTTTTATGAGAGAAAAGGCCACACAAGCCGCAGCTATGATATAGTTTTTTGATGATATATGGCTTTGTATTCTTGCTTCTTGTTTCTACGTTCTTGGCCGCTATTGTAAGAGCTCAGCCTCTATGTTTGAGAGCTTTCTAAGAGAGTCTGACCATGGCCCACTTGGTCTTCTATAGGCATGCATGGTAAGACTATTGTTTCTTTATTTTGTCTTTCTACAAAACATAAGATTAAAAGCTTCACATACTCCTGCAAAGATGTCATTTTCACATATAAATTCAAGGCCATAAACATGTCACGCCATGCTTGAATTCTTTCTAATGTATTTCACTAGAAATCTCGTATAATTCCTATTGATTTCTTCAGATCTTGGGCTTAGACAACAAGCTAAAAGAAGCTTTTCTATTTCAAATGATACTTGGGGCTGAAATACCCTCCTCTTGGCCATGACCATTACATGCTCGAAAGGACATCTAGAGATTTCTGGGCTCGACCCACGAAACCCATTTCTTTCCTCTTTAAGATTTTTGTCAAACCCTCATATGGGTATTCGAATTTTGGAAGGAACTGTATTTACCTGGTCTGGAGCTCAACCCATGACAATATCCTACCCTCCTTTGCATTTTCTTATAAAACCCTCACATGGGTAAATGTTATATTGCAATTCTTTTGTTTTCTGTTGAAAACCCCATGTGGGTAGGCTGGAAATTGTAAAAAAAAAAATCACTTTGATACACAACTTCAGTGTGGGTATTCTAAAAAGTAAACAAAAAAATGCATTTTGACATATATTCAAAATTTGGGCTTGACCCACCATGGATGTCGTTTGTATTATGAACTCCTTTATTTCCATCATATGGGTATTTATTGTTTTGGAGAAATCATACTCATTCTGTGATTTTACGTTGGAAACCAATATGATTCAACTGAGCTATCAAATAAAACCCCCATACAGATATTCTATTTTCTTATGTGGTTTTCTTGTAAAACCCTCACATGGGTAAACTAGAAAATGGTATTTTTAAAGAAAAATACATTTTGAATAAAATTCACATATGAACATTCTGCATTCCAAGAATAAACTGCACTTTTGTTCAAAACCCAATGTAGGTATGCTTGAAAGTAATAATAAATCTATTTCTAAAATCTTTGTACTTCATGAATTTTTGCACCTCCTCAGAACAAAAACCTTAGCTCAAGGGTATATTAAGAAAACAGTAAGACTAGAAACTCATGGAAGAACATGAATGCATGGAACTTTTGGAATTCGCTAGACATAACATATGAGTTTTCCCATGTTTAACAAATCCTGACCATTCTACAGATTTCTATTTGTTGTAACTTCATTCAAAACTGCCTATGGTCACCTGGTCCAACCTCATACAATGATACTTTGAAGACATACCTTGAATGACGAAAACATATACACAATTCCATTTGCAATACATTTCAAATAACGACAAATCCCTTATATCGTTTACTCCTCTTAATGAAACAGTTTTGTAGCTATTTTCCCTTTCATTTTCTGCAAATGAGTATATATATGATCTTTTCTCCATTTTATTTCTAGTTTACTTCTTTTATCTTGCACTTTCATCTTTATGAGCTCAACTCCTTGTTGCACTTCATGAAAGCATTAGATGTATGTATTTTCTGGAACTCTCAGGACATGATATAAAATATTTTCCATGCTTTGTGAACCTTGCTCATTCCGCAAGTCCCCTATTCACTGTAACCCCCTATTTAACTTAAGCTGCTTCAGCTCATACCCTTTAAAGCTTTGTCCATTTTGGGAATGTCTTTTGCTTACTCAAATTATTATCAAGTACTCTCTGAAGGCATATTCTGATGATTGAAAATTTAAAGCTCTCTTCATGATCGACTGTCCTTACATATTTATGCTCTTCTAACTGGCACTCTTCATGCATTTTTATGATCCATTTAATAAAAACTATCTTATGCCTTGCTCTCTTCCCAAACGAAGATTTGAAACAATACTCTTGTTGAGGTATTATGTATTCATGTTCACTATCATCGTTTAAAGTAGAATATTGTTGTAAAATCATGAAACAAGATGCATAACAACACCCATGACAAAAAAATGCAAACTGTACAACAATACCTATGAATTGCAGTTATGAAAAGGATGTATTCTAGTTGAATTGATTGAGCTCATTTAAACCTAATGTTCACATGTATCTTTCAGGCAACATGCTTGATTGTTATGAGTGAACAGTCAATTTAAATAACTTGATGGATGAACTTTGTTTTACTCTTTCAGTTGTATATTTCCTTTCTTGATGAACATGATGATTGCACTCCTCTCAACCCCATCTGTAATGTATAAGGGATAGCATGTCGAGCTCTACCCTTGTGGGAGTCCATTTTTTCCCACATGCTTGGTCTTCAAAAGATAATCATCTACATGACTTTTCCTATACCTACACAAGGAAACAAACGATGTTAGCATAAAAAACAATATGTGATGATGATGTTCCCTCTTTCTTCGTTTCTATCCATCTCCCAATTTTGCAACTATTCCAATGTATCGTTAGTAGCATTTACATTATTTTTGGTGGTTCATATAGGAATGTTCATAGTCGGAGCTCTAACAACCCCTCTCTTCTCTTACAGGTCAATTGGAGCTCGAGGACGGAGGATGGTGCACCACTTCTGCATCGGCCAAAAGCACACACAATGATGATTATGTTCATGCTTATGTGATTTCTTTTCCTGCATCCTCAATAGTGTAGCATGCTCCTCATGATACATTGTGATAGTTACATCCATGGCTTGTGTGGATTCTTAAATTTCCTTTTTTTTGCTTCTCATTCTAAAAAGAAATGCATCAAAATGCAAAAATGTACTATCATTTGTATTCTTGCAATCAAATGAACATATGTAATGTGAATAACTTCATGAAATAAATGAAAGCATTATGTTGCTTAATCATTTGTAAACTCAGTTTTGTACTCCATTTGATTTTGCAAAAAACATGAGTAATACTTTTGAAACTCGATTTCTCAAAACACTTGCATAACTATCACTTGATGAATGATGAATAAAGTGTAAACAACACTTGAGCATAAAAAAAAATAACTGTAATTTTCACTTTCAAATATAACAATATTTAATCAGCTCCACCAATTGAGTTGTACCAAAAAATTGGTAACAGGTACATGTGTCCAAACCCTTCTCAAATCTACCTACAAATTTTAATTTCAATTTTTGTACCCTTGAGAATTTTTATTTTAGGTGTTAGGTCTTACAATTCATTTAGTTTGAGAATTGAAAATCATTTTAATTAAGTTTTGAATTTATCCTATTATCTTAAGGACTAAGATCTAGGTCTGTTTGACTCACCATTGAGGTTGAAAGTCAATATTTACGCCTTGTGATCTCTTTCCTAATGAAATTCCCTTAGGGAAAGACACAAATAGAGAAGACACCCCCTTATTATTTAAGGACCCTCTTTCCCCACATTCCATTTTGGTGAAGCTAACTTTCTTACATCATACATTTATGATTTGGACATTCTTGAAACCCTAGATCTATGTTTTGTATCATCTTGTTTTGGATTTCATTCAGGGTTACATATTACATGTTTCCATCATTTAAGCTCATAAAAATCTAAAAAAATTGTATACATTCTACATAATAGCTTGCATTATGATGTGTTTAAGTCATTTATATCAGAATTACATTTATAATTGTATTTAAAAAAAATCATTTTGTTCATACATTGTCATAAAATTACATTTACATTTCATTAGAATTCTAGAAAATATTGTCACTGTAGTAACAATTTGCAACTAGAAACAATAAACATATAGAACATCCTAGACACTCAAATTTTCATTTTCTAGAACCTTGAGCAAGGACTCATTCACCCAATGGTGAATTTGTCCTAGTATAGATGTCTTGATAAAATTTTGCATGCATTTTTGTAATGGTGTCTACTTTCTATTTTTGCTAGTAAATCTATGTTCTGAAATTTTGGTATAGTGTTTCTGTATATCAAATAAATTTAACCTTTTACTTGCATTTTGGAAAAAGTTTAAAAAAAATTACCTTTCAGTATTTAATAGCTTTAGATCTATAGACACTTGTTTTCATTTTTCATTGCATAGTCTGGATAGATTAAGTTTTCCATTTTTGCAAATAGTTGAAATCGTAGACCATCCTAAAACATTTAACAATAAGCACACATTAAATAATTAACCTTGGAGAAAACATAGTCATATGATCATGTCAGATCTCTTTCTAGAATTGCACCTATCCCTCAAGCCCTTTAGTAGTGATGACTTTGACATATTAGATGAATCCCTTGAGGACTTAATCTCACCAAGATCATCCACTAAGGCTTGTAATACCAAAACACAACAAAGAGAATTCAATGCAATTACACCACAACTTATCATCTACCCACCTTCACAACAACCACAAAACCAAACTAAACCTGTGCTTATCATAGGACCACCTCAAAACAAACCAAAACCTCCAAGACATATCTTAAATTTTGTAAGGAAACACACTAGTAACAATATTTCACAACAACCAAGTTATCATACTGTTGCTTATACATATAATACAAGGAATAATAGGAAACCAAAAACCATTCCTCCATCCATATCAGTTCCTCAAACCATTTTTCTTAGTGCTCCTCATTTACCTTCACATAGTGGAAAGGTGTATGATCTTGTGGAACAACTTCGAAACACTCCTACTAAAATTTATTTATGGGATCTCATTCAAGCATTTCCTAATTATCATAACATGCTTCAAAATGCTTTGCAACAAGTTGTGGTCCCTCCTAGTGTGCAACCAAATGATGTAAAAATACTAATTCAAGGTATGAAATCAGTCAATATAGATATTATTTTTCATCAAGATCCCATTGTAAATACAACAATAAAATGAGGCTTTGATGATATTGGCTAGCATTAACAAGATTGGTATTAGGCATACTCTCATTGATAATTGTTTGAAATTCAATGTTTGTAGTGTAAACCTTTTGGATAAACTTGGAGTGGAAAAGACTAAAATTCAACCATATTTATCTATCCATGGTTTTGATAATGTGGGGAAGAGACCGTTTGGTGTGATAACATTACCTATAAAAGTTGGTAGGGTTACTTTGCAAACTACTATCCATGTCATGCCCCAAGAACTCATATAATCTCCTCTTGGGTATGCCATGGATTCATGAAATGAAAGGAGTCTCTTCAATGCTTCATTTTCTAATGAAATACACTTATAAAATAAAGGTGTACACAATTAAAGTGAACTTACAATCAAAAAATTGTTTACAAAATGAAATAGGAATGAAAAGTCCTTTGAGAATATTGATACCAACACCAAAAGTGGAACTGATACAAGAAGAAGAGAAAGAGAAGAGATTTTAAATGATCACAAAACTATTGGATGATGATTGGGGTTCATTAGATTTTACACCTAATTTCATGGGAGAATACAAAGTCACAACAAAAGAATCAAGAAAGGAAAAAGAAACAGCGGTAGTATCAACACAACATGAAGTAGAATCATCACAAGCATCTAAGACACCACCTTCTAGTAAAGAAGAAGACACAAATTACACAACAAATTTTGATGATATTGATCATGAGAAGCTACCATCATCAAAATAAATGGAAGCTCTTTATGGACAAGGATATCAACTCTTGAAACAACTTGGCTATAATGGAAACGGATGTGGGGTGAAATATTTCACCAAGGCATTAGAGTTCCTATAGAACCTAACATACAAGAAACAAAAAGAGGTCTTGGATATTATCCTTCATAGATAATAAAACTATCAAAAAAGAATTTACTTGATATCAACACTATAACAAAGGATTCTTCTAAGACAACTCTCACATTGATGTGTCCTGAGTTAATAGATACCACAAGTGATGATATGCCAATGGATTACTTTCCAAATGATGAATCTTTAGCAAAATTTTTGGGAGTCTATGATAATTTACCAACTCACCATCACAATTGAAGATTCAATTATTGTTTAAATACTAAGGGATATTTTGGAGATGAAGGTAAAACAAGTGTTATTGAACAAGATGCAGATAAATAAATCCTTGACATTTCAAATCAAAGTGCATTACTTGTGGGGGATACAATAAACATACCAATGGATAAATCTAATGATGAGAAGGTAATTCAAATAGGAAAATGTCTTGATGATGATAAACAAGAAGATCATGCAACATTATTACATGAATTTCCTGAAATATTTTCTTGGACTCATTTAGATATGTTTGGTATTCATGCTAAGATAGTAACGCACAACATCCTTCTTGAGAAATATGCTAAACCCGTGAGACAAAAGATATGTAAGATGAATCCTAAGATAGCTTTGTTGGTTAAAGCTGAAATAAAGAAGCTCTTAGATGTTGATTTTACTCATCCCATTAATTATTCTCCATATCCAATATTGTTGTAGTGGTGAAACTTGATAATCGCAATAGGATGTGTACGGATTTTTGTGATCTAAACAAAGAATCTTTAAAAGATGATATCCCCCTTCCTAATATTAACATGATAGTAGATTCCACTATAGGACATGCCTTATTATCCTTCATGGATGGATTTTTAGGATTTTTTCCCTAATTTTGGTCATCACTCTTTAAATTGATGTCCTCATCCAAATTTTGGTCAAGTTTATAAGCCAGGTAGTGTTCAATTAAACTCGTCTAACTCACCTTTTTACCAACCTTTCTTTAATTTTTTCTTTATCTCTCATGGGCAATGTGTTGTGGGATTGTCATAAAGTTTCCTGAGCATTCTAAGTCTTCTAATTTTGTGGTTGGTGGACCATACCCGAGGTTTTTCAACTTATCCAAAATACCGCTAACGATTATTTTTTAAATTTTTTAAGTTTGGGAAAGAGTTTTAGTGGTTTCAAAAACCATTGATGGTTTGTAACTTAGTTTCATGAATCTCCCATTTTACCACCTCAAAGAACATTGCTCAAAGAAAGACAAAATGGAATAGTAGTGTAGGTTACTTATGTTATGATGCATTCCAAATTTTAAATAATGAAATCCTAAGCAGTGTATGACTATGAGGTATCAGATGCAGAGAAATCATATGAGCCAATGCCATGAAAAGATACAGTGAACATGATTAAAACATAGGAATCTTCAGGGAAAGCCAAAACACTAGTATATCAAAATGTTGTATTTTATTTTATTTTATATATATATATATATATATATATATATATATATATATATATATATATATATATATATATATATATATATATATATATATATATATATATATCGTTGGCATTTACAAAATTTGATATTTTATTACAAAATTGGGGCCATCAAAACAACACTTTCAAACACATAGAGTAAACATCAGCACATGAATTCCTTCCACCACCTCCTGGGGACACTTAATCTAGGTAGACGATAGTAGATTTTCATGGGATTGCAAGAATTAGGAAAATAGCCCCATATCATTCCTTACCAGCCCTACACAAAGGAGGGTTACAACTTCTTTGATTGCTTCATTTTGGTCCACAGTCACAATGCAAATGGAATCACCAACAAGTTTACCCCATGGATAGTTACTAAGCCCAACAATTGCCACATTCACTTTGTGAAGGAATTCAAGCCTAACCAGGTGCTTCACTACTCTCATTCCCTAGTCCCAACATCCATATGTATAAATGATGGTGTAAACAAAATGCTCAAGAAGTGTGGCATTGTGCACATGCGTTTGACTCATAAATGCTTCTCCTAGTATGTTGCACAACACTTCTTCCTCTATTTCAATCTAGAAAACAAAGATCTCCCTCAACTGATCTGATAGCAGCCTAAAGAGAGTACTACACTCAATTTCCTTAATGACAATGAAATTTTTCATCAACACTCTGTCACTCTAAGCACTCTCCATTCTAGATACTCTAGGATGGTGAAGTGTGGTTGTGTCCACCAAACTTATAGAAATTTGGTAATGCATTCGAACTAGTATTATTTAAGACTAAGTGAATGATAGGATGGTGATGCGGCAAAAATTAACTATTGATGTGACCAAGATCCAATTGATCTTCCCAATTGATCTTCTGACTAGAATTTTTGCACATGTGACTCAATTGCACACCTAAAATAGCTATTTAATGAATATTTTGTGAAGCATGTTAATTGCACAAGAAATAATGACCATAGGGAAAAAAATAAAACAAGATATGTTTGATGATTGCCCAAGTTCGCATCATTAGCAAATGTAATCATCCCAACCATTAATATTTCTTGTCTATTGGTTTTGAGGGTAGGTAGTTAAATGACAAGAAAACATTGCTATGTTCAACAACCGTTGGGTAATTGTTAGGGGAAGAAAGAGATTCCTATATCTTTGTAGGGAACAACTCTGAGAGGGTCCATTTTTTCTCAGGTGCACTATGTTGCAGCAAGGGAAAGGAACAAATTTGCTTGGTTTTCAATTAATTCATGTTGCAATAACTCATAATTTATGAATTGGGAGATTTGAATGTGATGTTTTTCATACTGATCTATGTGTCTTGTGCACACTTAGAGCACATTTTCTGTGAAAAATACTCTTTGTTGCTTTAAATTCATTTATTGCAATTATGAATCTCTCTTGTCTTTATTTTTTACAATCACCAATCATCCCAGTCTAGTGCTAGTTAGTTTATGGTTTCCTTGAACTTATTTCATGTTGGCTTCATTTTTATGAGCTAATGTTAGTTTCCTTTATTTCTTTCTAATCAAAAGCACAACAATTATCAATTAAATCATATGAGGGATTTGTACCTCTAAAATTTAGAGGAAAGTCACAAATGTAATTGTGACATTTCCAAAGTTGTTAGAAGATTGGTCCCGGTGCATTACAGATGATGGAGTTAATCATTTAGTTGTATTTTAAAAGGCCAATCCATTCACTAACAAGGATATAATTAAATCTTTATTAATATTCAAGATCAATACAAGACAACCTTTACTACACCTTGGGGAATATTTTGTTGGGTTTTCATGCCTTTTGGATTGAAAAATATTGGAGAAACGTATCAAAGAGCTATGACACTAATATTTCATGATTTTATACACAATATTTTGGAAGATTACGTTGATGATATTTTGGCTAAATCTATAACTTGTCAAGATCATGTCAAAATCCTTCATAAATTCTTTGAAAGAATTTGTAAATACAATATGAGGTTGAACCCAAAGAAATGTGTTTTTGGTGTGGATATTGGAAAACTATTGGGTTTTATAGTGTCACATAGAGGCATTGAGGTGGAGATAAAGAAGATTGATGCTATAATAAACATGCCACCTCCTAAAAATATTTCTCAACTACGTAGTATAAGACAAGATTCAAGCTATTGGTCATTTCCTTGCATCATTGGTAGATTAGACTCTTCCTTTTACTCAAATCTTTAAGAAAGAACCAACATATAAATGGAGTGAGGATTTTCAAAAGGCTTTTGGAATTTTGAAAGAATACCTAGCTAATCCTCTCGTCTTGCAACTCGCTATTCTAGTAGAACCATTCATCCTTTACATATCGACATCAACTCATGCTCTAGCTATGTTATTAGCTCAATAAGCTAAGAATGAGAAAGAGAATCCTATTTATTACATTAGTTGAATATTTATTGATTATGAAATTTGATATACAACAATAGAAAAATAATGTTTAGCTCTTGTGTTTGCTACTAGTAAATTGAGACATTATTTACTAAATGCAAAATTGCATGTTGTCATGAAATTTGATCCTTTAAAACACCTTTTTCCTAGAATAGATTTGTTAGGATGTTTAGCTAAGTGGGTTATGTTTTTAACTAAGTTTGATCTTAAATTTGTTCCTCAAAAGGTGATCAAAGGACAAGACTTGACCGACCATTTAGTTGATGCTCCTTCACCATTAGCATTACCCACTCATGACTCATTCCTTGATGAAAATGTGTTGAAAATAGAGGATGAAACATGTGAATTGTATTTTTATGGTTCTAAGTGTTAAACTAGCTCTGGAGCGGGGGTTATATTAATACCATTGTCAAGAAAGCCTATTCCATTATCCTACTGTTTAAATTTCCTATGTACAAACAAAACTGTGGAGTATGAGACCCTAATTGCGAGGATATGTGTGGCCTTATCCTTGGGTGTTCAACACATTCATATATTTGGTGATTCTCAATTAGTCATTAAAAAAATTAATGGATCATATCAAGAAAAATATGATAAGTTATCTCAATACAAAAATCTTACGATGACACTACTAGAACATTTTGAATCTTATACTATTGATAATATTCCATGAAAGGATAATTGGCATGCAGATGCAATGAAAAGTGCTACTTTTCTTTTTTCTCTTAAGGATCCTTCCATGGACTTTACATTCATAGTTCACACAATCACAAAACCTTCAATAGATGAAAAGATGAAAGAAGCATTAGTTTCCAATATTGAAGTCTCTAGTGGATGGTACTAACCGATATTCAATTATTTAAAAGAAGGTACCTTTCAAAAACCAACTATTAAAAACACTAGAGCTTGTATTTGAAAACTTTCAAATAGATATATAATCCTAGCGGATGTATTATATAGACGATCCTTCAATTGAATTTTTCTTCAATGCCTTAAAAATAAAAAATTACTACAACCCTTTAGGAAGCTCATGTTGGTTCTTATGGGGGGCATTTTGGTGAAAGATCATTAGTTCAAAAGTTAACTTGCATAGGATATTATTGGTGCAACATGGACCGAGATTGCTTTTATTATGTCAAGAAGTGTCACAAATGTCAAGAACATAAAAATTTGATTCATGCTCCTACTTTTGAACCTCGTGTCCAAGTTCCTATTTAGCCATTTTGGGTTTGGGGTCTAGATCTCATTGGAAAAGTTTCCTCTCCTTCATCTTCTAGACATGCGTTTATAATTACTGCAATAGATTACTTCACAAAGTGGGTAGAGGCAATTCCTCTTTGTTCCATGACTATTGATGCAATCTGTCATTTAATCTTGGAGAGAATTGTTGCTAGATTTGGTCTTCCTTCTGCATTAGTTTCAGACAATGGGACACCATTTAAGAAAAATGAAGTAAAACTTCTTGGAAACATTTCACATTCAACATCATATTACCCACAATCTAATTCCAAGCATAAGCAACAAACAAAACCCTCAAACAAATACTACACAAAACAATAAGTAAACATTACAAAGATTGGCACACTCAATTATCTTATGTGTTGTGGGCTTATTACACAAGTATCCAAACATATAAAATAAATACACCTTATAACTTTGTCTTTGGCACTAATGCAATAATGCCCTTAAGTTATAAATTCCTTCATTGTGAATTTCACTTAGGTTCCTTATTGATGATAATACCTACAAAGAGATTACAACAACTTGAAATGCTTGATGAACAATGTATAAATGCTCTCAAGCATCTCCAAGCTTATTCCAAAATAATGCAATGTAGTTATAATGGTAATGTCATTCATCACTCATTTAATAAAGGGGATTTTGTGTTATATGAAAATCAACATAATGTTAATGCCGCTCCAAGTGAAAAAGGAAATTTTAGTTCAAATTTGTTAGGCCCTTATGTAATCAATGAGAGTTATGGGTTTGGAGTGTATACATTAATTGAAATGGATGGTACACCTCTCAAAGAACCTATCAATGCTGCACATTTGTGCAGATATTACACTTAACATCCCTTTTTGAATAGGATGTATATTGAAGGACGTTGTTAGATTAAGTAGATAGGTTTTTATTTTATCTTGCATTGCTTCATTCTTGACAAACATTCTTGGTGTGTCTTGGATTATATAGAGTAATTGTTCATTTATTTTGAATTATTACTTTCTTTTACATACTATTCAATCATATGTGTGTTATATTAAATTAGATCATAAGAGCATCTAGTTTGATATATCACACTTGGTAAGATAACAATTAGATCATGAAGACATTTATTAAATAGTCTTACCAAGATTGTATAATAGATCACATTGACATCTAATAAAAAAAAGAACTCTTGAAAATAAACATGCTCATATATATAGAAGATCATAAAGATTATATGCATGAGATCATCACAGTAACAAAATGTGGTGTGATACAACATAGTAAATCTAGTCAGGCCTATGGCTACTAGACTCCTCAGTACCTAGTTCCAATGCCCATCAAGAGATAGTGGAGTGGGAGCATCTCATAGAGCTCATTTGATCTTGAAGGCCTCATACCTATTATGTGGTCTCACAACACACCACATTTTTCCCCTTGGAAAAATATGGACCCCCTTTTTTTACCCTTTCCTCTCACTTTCGCTTTCTTTGGTGTTGTTCTGGGGGTTAGTAAAATTGTGAGTTTCATTTTCAATTTTCTTGGTCTTTGCTTAAGTCCTTGTTCTTTCCTGGATTTGGTGTCCCGGTCTTTTCACAAAGTTTTATCAATTTACCAGAAACCGGAATCCCAGAGTTGTTGCAGTTGCATCAAGGATGTTGTATCTTTGATTGGTCTTAGTCCCGCCCAGTAAATCATCACCCAAAGATTGTCAATCCTAGTGGTCACATTTTCCTGCATCGGTTAGTCCGATGGTCTTTTTGTTTTCTTTAGCCGGAGGTCAGAAACCAAAGGTTCTGTAATGAAATGTTTGAATCACTTTTGATCTCTCTCAATCCCGGTTCCCGATTCCTCTCTTTTGCTCCCAGTTTTCTTTAAAGCTTGGAGGTAAGTGTCCTAGTTCCCAGTAATCTTTCCAAGGTTTGGTACTGGAGGTTGTCAATCTTGGTGATCACAAATAATTACATATCTTAAAGGATTTTTCCTCATAAAAATCAAAGTGAAACAAGAGTGGCACATAAGCTTTTTGCACAGTCTTTTCCTCCAGTAGTGAGCCCGCACAGAAACATAGGTGTTCGTAATTTGAACCCTAATTCACCATGATTACACCTTTATTCAAGAATTTAATGCATTTTAATAGGTAATTAATGAAGGTGGTGAATTACACACATGTACTTGGTATCACCTCGAGCATGCAGTTGCTTTTACAACACTCTACTTCACATCATGTTGCAAACTTGCAAAGGGCATTGAATGAACGAAACTAATATTGTGGTGCACAATGAAAGGTAAATTTTGAGAAACTAAGAACACAGTTATCAAGGGTTTCAAGGTTGCATTCGAAAAATATTGTCATCACTAGCAAAACCAGGTATGTCTCGAATAACATAATTTTTGTTAATTATTTTCACGCATGAAAATATCGAGAAAATGGTATTTCCCTTTGAAAACTGAAATGTTGATTATTTTGATTTGAATTTAACTAAAAGGTGAATTGAAATTTTATGAATTTCTAACAAACTGGTTAAATTTAACCCTAACTCACACAGAAGGCACATATTTAAAAATGCAAAGTACACCGACAAAAATGAGTACTTCTAAAGTAAAACCAGAAGATGAATTCAAATACTATACTTCACAAGCTATACAAATTAGTGGGATAGCTAATGATACTCATATGGGATTTTCTTCTGATGTCGAATTCCTCACACAGGCATGGCAAGAAAATGCTTCTCAATGTACAAGGAATGTTATTGCAAGTGGGTTACTTTTACCAGGAGGGTTTCCACCAACAATGGAGGCCCTTGAACTGGTTATGGAATGTTTAAACCACTATGACCCAGAAAAAAGAGTCATTGAAAAGGAGGGAATAATTTATGTAGATCTCTCCGAGAAAGGAATTATATATACATTTGGGCTTCCTACATTTACTCAGATGTACCATATTGATGTGAAGGTGAAAGCCAAAACCTACTTGAGTGTCGAAGAACACAATAGAGAAATTATGAACACACAGTGGTTCCAGGAGAAGATTACAAAGTGGACAAATCCAATTCTAAGGTCTATGTTCAACCCAAATGTTCAAGATATCATAACTATGCTAAGTAGGATAGTTGGATTATGATATGCCAGTAAATTTGAGTCATGGATGTTTGCAATTATATACAAATTGATGGAAGGCCCTTTTTCCAATGCATTGGATAAATTTTATTAGTGATAGATTCCATGATCAGTTAAGAGCATTTCCGAAGTCTAGATGTTTTTATGTCATCATAGGTGATTTATTCCCGCGCCTTAAGGGAAAATATGCAAGGGTTGAAAGGGATTGGTACTCTGGGCAGAGAAGTAGTAAGTAGTTTAATATATGCTCATTTACCCAAAATTACTATCCATGGATACAAAGAGCATTAACAGAGAGTTAATGATGTGTTTTCCATGAAGCTAGTTAGAACAATGGAAGGTGACAAATCCAAAATATTTTATTTGGAAGCATAGAGTGTTAATAAACCGATTGGAGGCTATTACATTCAGTTTCCAACTTTCACCTACATTAGGGTGGTAGGGTTTGATGGACATCCCTTCATTCTGCCTAGGTACCCTACAGATAAAATGGTGTTACTAGAATTGGTAAGATAGTTAAAGCCATCCCAAGCTCTTTATAGCATCACTCATAAAAAGGATTCTTTCAAATTCCTATTTTAATAGGGAACTATAAATGTAGTGCAATTAGAACAACCAATTTGTGCGAAGAGGAATTGAAAATGTATAAATTGGAGCATTTTCTACTCCAAAGAAAGTATTATGACCCAGAAGAGAATATTTCCAAGAATATAGTTCGTTATCATACTCATGTTTAGCATCTAGAAGATTATTGGATAAATTTTGAAGACGAGTACAAAGTAAGAAAAATAAAATATGAAAGATTGTCATTAGAATCTGAACGAATTCTCAAGATTCATGATATTCTGGATCAGATGGAGGAAGATGATGGTGAAGTGTTGAATAAGACTTACAATGAAAACATAGTCTATGATGAACCTATTCTAGATCCAGATTATAAAAATGAAGAAATAACATCAATTGAAGAATTCTCTACACCGGTACTACTACAGACTCAACATGGGATAAATGATTTTTGTAAAGTTTTAAGAAAGAAAGGAATAAATCCCACATACTCACAAGATACAAGAAAGAAACAAAGAGAAGAAAATGAGCCCGAGTATGGGGAACCTGCTAAGAAAAGAGGAAAGTTGGTAAAGCAGCTGTTGGTATACATATTGAAGAAAGAACCCCTGAGGCTCCAAGCTGAGTTTCATTCAAACCAGCTAGTAGGTGTAAAGATACAGAATTAGGCAAGGTTCAATCAAAAGTAAAACCAAAAGTGGCATCTTCTTCCACAACAAAACCAAGGACCAAGCCTACTACTAATGAAGAGGCAGGGATAACAAAAAATATTGGTACACAGACAAGGTTTGCATCTCAGAGAGCTACAACATTATTCACTTCTCTCCCTTTAGTTAATATGGCTAGTGTAAACTAGGCACTAAGAAAAGATCATATGGTTTTGGATGAAGTTAATATTAAGGAACAAATGGATAATGGGGCACCATGTGGGAATAAGCAAAAGAAAATAAGTTTAAAGATAAACCCATGGTACAGGAAGTGGTGGAAAAAAATTCCAGATACAAGGTCAATTCCTATAAAAGTTGAAGAATAAGAATTCATAAAAGGAACACTTGCTTTAGAAGCAGGGAACCCTGATGTTCTTGAAATGGAAATAGGGGAGACTGCAAGACAGGATCCTACTAATGATATTGATATTGAAGATACCTTTGCTTCCTAGCCTTCACTAGGGAATGATCAAAATGATAATGAGCAACCATAGGTCTCTGAGAAATTAAAGGAGGACCAAGTTGAAATGGAAAATGAAGAACCTTCAGAAGTTTCAGGTGATAATGTCAGATATGAAGAAAATCTTGATGTGACAGGATATGAAGAAGGTGATGTCCTAGGAACGAATGTTGAACACCTGGATGGATAGGAAAAAATAAGTCTTGGAACCAAAGAGAGTGTTAAATCCCAATAATCCAAAATCTATGCTAGAGAATACTAAAGATGTTCCTATTTCAGAGGACGTAACAAATAAAGTTGAAGATGTAAGAGAAGAAGTTCTTGATCATACTGAGAACCAGGAACAAAGCAGAAATACAGAGGTAGAACATAATGAAGATGCACCCGATTGGTTAATTAGATAATTAACTTCCCCATTGGAAGTGGTATTGGTACCTCTGTATCTTAAAAGTTTTATGCAATAATTACAGACTCCTAAGCCTAGGTGAAGAGCTAAAACAAAACATTTCATATAGAAGAATGCAGATGGAGGTAGAACAATTCATATAGCTACCCTGATAGCCGATAAAAATAGACATGAGATAATGCCTGAGGAGTATAAGATAACAAGTATCAATGTTGGACACTCATCTTGGACACAAGAATTAGAAGAGATGAAGATAAATTTAGAAACAATTGTTTCTAGGGTACAAAAAAATAAATAGAAGAAAAGAGAGTTGAAAGAATGGGTTGCTAGCCTAGAGAATTTTGTAAAATCATTAACCTAATCTGGTCAAGCATAGACTAAATTTCCTCATAATCTAGTACTTATGTCACAAGAATACGTGGATGCAATTGCAAAAATTCATCATAGGATGAATGTATTTGAGGAATGGATTGAGTATTGGGGAAGGCAAGGAGAACTTATTATAGATTTATGATAAATACAAGGAAGCACACCATTGGTTTGAAAAATCCAGAAGATTGGAAGGAGAATGTAGATTTTTCCAAGAACAGGTTGATGTTGAAAGGAGAAATGTGGAATCTCTCATGCAAATAAATGTCCAAAAATTGATAAGAGAAAATATAATTTCAAAACAAGAAGTTCCATTATGTGAAAAATGGAAGAAATAGTTAAGTTGGGAAGGTGACACTTTAGTACAATGTATAGAAGGATTTGAAAAGGTCACCAACAAAATGCAGTAAGTTGATTGATAAAGATCAAAAGTTTATTGAAGTGTTAGCATGTCAAGATTGTGATTCCCAGACACAAGGACAAGAGGGTAAAGAAGCAAAATATTTCAAGGAATGGATTGAGAGAATAAACAAAGACCCTATTCAGTTGTTAACCCAGGAGGTCATTGATGAGATCATAAATTGCAGAAACACTATAATCAGTTATGAAACAAAGAAAGTGCAAAGGAATGCCAATATACTCCATATATCAGAAGATTACACCAGGCTCAAGTTGAGTTGGAAGGCAATACAGGTAATTTCAAAAGAGCGAATGCATCATATATTAAGTGCTTTTCGAGAGTATCAGCTAAAGAAAAATGAAAAAAGGTTCCCAAAACCTAAGCTCTAAGTGATATGAAGAAGTATCGGATATAGGATACCGGAAGTGTCACAAAGAAATTTTGTTGAAGCTGATTTTGCAGGTTGTCCTAGTCCTGGTAGAAGTTTCCCATCCGGTATTCTAAGGAATGTTGATAGCCTTGTTTTATGTGGAGTGTTATGCACCATAGTTTGAAGTTGAATATTGTTGCTACTAAAGAAGTCAAAGCTTTGGTTTTGTTTGCAAGATTCTAATGACAACTGGCATATGCCATGTGCTACAATTTGATTTGCTATTTTTTTATTCCCTTGATAGACTTTAAGTTTGAACTCTTAGGGCCTTGTTCCTATAAAATGTCATTTATTGCTTTACTTTTATTTTTAAGTTTAGAATTTGTGGATGTTAGAAGAGCCAAAACTTCTCTAAGTTTTTCTCCTTTTTCCTATTTTTTGAATCATTTCGGACTAAAAACTTGTATGCACATAGTACTTAATCAATATTGAAGCCAATTTGATAGCTACCTACCTCATGTATCTTTTGTAGCTGGTTTTGTTAGTTCAACTGAACAAGATTGTGTGTTGCGTCATTTAAGAGTGCATACAAAACCTACTCGATGTCCAAACTAAAACCCCTCTCTTTAAAATCTTGCATCATTTTATACCTAGTTGTGAAATAATCTGGTGAAGTATAAAGCGGTTTTCTTTTATTTGATTAAATCTTGGGATACGCGTGGAGAATAACCAGGAGAAGTTTTATTTTTTAGTATTTCTTTTAATGCTTTGTTTTAGATTAGATGTTTAACTTTCAGAAAATGTTCAAAAAAAGAAAATAGATGAATGAATGGAAATTTATTGAAAATATTTTGTTTCTATGAAATTGTTGAATGCTTAAAGCTAAATCTACTTAAGTGATAGCAAAATTGTTGATGTTCATGAAATATTATTGCAAATCTTTTAATTTCATGATATTTTTTTATGATCAAACTGGAAATCTTGTATCTAATGCATATGATTCTTAATGAAACTAGAGATGACCCTATACCCCTTGAGATTAACAATAATATCATATCATACCCTGGAGAAAAGCTAGTATGGTCAAGACCTGACTGCCAAAGCCTTGGGATTAAGCTAAGTACACCTTTTCCTATTAAATGGACACCTTAGGTTTCCATGATTTAGTCTTTCAAGTAAAGATAAGTTCTTTGCGGTTTGCTTGTGAGGGTTTTATTTGTACTGTTGCTACGAGTGACATCATCGTCAATAGGAACTAGCGCTAGATGGAGGGCCTCATTGTTGTTCTTTTGCTTTTGTTAGGTTTGAAACTGGATTTTCATAGTCACTAGATCTCAGTCTTGTGATCCTTGTGTGACTTTAGTCGAATTAGTGGTTGAACGTCATCTAGACCTCAAGAGTCTAGAAGTGTAAGTGCAAACCCAGAAAATCCAACTGCTGTTATATCACCACTGCCTCTCATAGTGATGGATTTCTTCAATGTAGAGTCGCCTATTCAATTTTCCATGTATAATGATTTACCAAAAAATCCTAAAAAGTTGTGTCCAAAATATTATCTTCACAAAGATGCAAAGATACATATGTTGGCAAGAGACACTGCACATGTTTTCTAGTGTTTTCCTTGATGGAAACCCTTGTCAGCTAGTCGATCCATACATTGCAATTTTCTCATACTGGCAGACAGATTGAGGATCAAAAGTTATTTTTTTAGTTAGAATAGAGCATTCGGTAACTTCATGTTCTTTGATTCATATGCAGATTTTAGATTATTATTTTATGTTGTGGATCTTAGGGAGTATTGTTCGATGGATAATATGTGTTATTTGTAAATCTTGGTGCCTCGTATCAATTTGGGTGGAAGTTAAAAGGTTCAGTGAACTAATTTTCTATTCATTAGTATTTGAAGGCTGACTTAGTGAATATGGTGTATCGTGAATATTTGAAGAGTTATTGTTTAAGTATTTTTTTATTTGAACATTTTGGTTTGGGTTCTCACTATGTTGTGGCTGAATCTTGTGGATACACATTGAATATTATGGATGATTTGAGCCGATTGTTTGTCAATATTTTCTTATTTTGTTGAAGCCGACTTGTAGCGTTTGAATTCTTGGTGGTAGATATATATAAGTGATTGATTATATCATTTTGGTGTGTTTGATGTGAGTTGATGTATATTGCAAATGTCAAAAGGTCAGTATAGTGATTATGCACAGTTTCACTTGTGCAGTAAGGATTTTTGATGCGAATTGAATCAAAACAGAGCAAAAGAACAAAATCAGTCAAAAGGTCCTGAATTCGATTGTTGAGCCTAACCAGAACTATAATTAGGCATTGGTAGATGCTACATTATCAGTTCAAACTCTTTGGAAGTATTCCAAACTTTTGTAAGGCAATAAGCCTTTCAGTTTTTGAGCAATGAACTCTAGGCAGTGTGCCTGAATGCAAATGCATTCTCATCTTGTAATCTTTTCTTTTGAGTATACTCAGAATAATATTGTGGATTAACCCCCACCGTGTTTTTTCCCCTAACAGGGTTTCCATGTAAAAAATTCATGTTTTATGGTGTTGTGGTTATTTATCTTATGTACATGCATTTTTATTTTGGTTGAATGTTATCAGCACTTTAATGATCAGATTAATAAAGTTAAAAATTGCACAACACTGATTCACCCCCCTCTCAGTGTTGCTTGATTCCAACAATTGGTATCAAAGATTAGTTCCTCGGAAGAAGCTTAAAAGCTTGGGGAAGATCTTGGAAAGTGTTTCAATGCATTCAAGTAGTCTTCAACAACTTATGGTGGCCCTAGATGATCTTGATTAGGAAAAATATGAAGTCCAGGAATTACAAGAAAAAATCATGAATGTTGAGAGATTCATTGAGTCATTGAAAGAAAAGATCAATAAGTCCAGAGAGAAGAGAAAGCAACTATGTGATCAAATCAAGCAAGAAGATAGTAAACACATCGTAGATTAACAACTAAGTCAAACCCTAAAGGAAAAGACAAAAGAATGTGAAAAGCTTGCCAGGGATAATGCAGTTCAAAAGCATGAGATGGAATCTATTATGATGAGGATGACTAAGGAAATTGAAGACAGGAAGAAAAATGAAGAAAATCTTGCCCAATCCCTGAAAGAGATATATGAAGAATGCAGTCAAATTACTAATGGATTCATTTAGTTGGAACTTGAGTTAGAACAACCCAAACATAATGAGGAAGAGCTTGAAAAGCACATTGTTGATCTCAGAGATGAACTTGCTACAACAAATGAATTCAAGGAGAAGTTCAAGATTAGCTCAGCCAAGCTTGATGAACTAATTAAAATTCAGAGGAATGATGGTGACAAGCAAGGTCTTGGATATGAAGAAGGAGAAAGTTCTGGATCTGTACAAGGACAAAGGAGGTTCAGACAAGGAAATTAGATGAACAAAACTGGAAGGTATCTGGTAAGACAACCTAATGCTCAAAGGTTTAATGGTATTTGTTATGTTTGCAATAAATTTGGTCATATGGTAGCTCAATGTAGAAGTAGAATGAATTCAAATGGTCCATCATTCTCCGGTCAGTGCTTTAATTGTAACAAGTATGGTCATAAGTCAAATGAATACAAAAACATGATGAACAAATTTTATAGGAATGTTAGATGTTATACATGCAATAGATTTGGCCATATTGCTAACCAGTGAAGATCAAGAGAAAGATAGTGGAACAACTGGTCTGGACAAAGAAATATGGTGTGCTACAATTGCAACAAAACTAGTCATATTGCTAGATTTTGCAAAAGAGGTCTAGTAAATCAGAGAAGAAACATGCAGAAGGATGAAAAAGGAAAAGGAAAATTCACTACAGATTAGATCAGGAAGTAGATGAAGAAGACATGGGTAAAGAAGAGTCCCTCTATTGCAAGAAATGAGCAAGCACCAAAATCAGCTTCTGGTAATTCCTCCAGGAATTAGGTTAAGGCCTCTAGCCTAGGGGGAACTGTCAAGAAAATATTTCAAACCCCCTACAGGAAATCGACATCAGGATGTGGATGAGTTCAATGATTATATTGATGATATACATATGCTATTGAACAAATTTATGTAGAATTGAAGGTCCACATAAGAGTTATCTTTTACAGTATATGGAAACAGGGTATCTGAATGTGTTAGGGAAAAAAAATTATTGCGTCAAAAAGGTTAGGTGTACGAATGATAAAAGGTTATTTCTATCCTTCATTTGTCACTTTTCATTTTGAGAATAAGTTTGAAGAGCTCTGAAGAAAACTTTAGAAAAATTTGGCAAGAATTCAAGCATGAAGGCGATTTGAAGTTCAAACCCTAATCTGGCTAAAAGGTATTTTTTGGGAAAACTTGTAAAAATGTGAATTTGTGAAAATGGCTACTCCATTGGTAGTTGAAGTCAAGGATAGGCCCCATCTGAAGTTTAAATGGCATCCTTTCAAGTCTGTTGAGACAAAGCCCTTAGGTGCATTTTCATCTTTTTTGTACGACATTTTGCACATTGAAGATATTAGGGAATACATTCATGCCAATATTGAGGAGTTAGGAAGCTCACATGTGCTAAATTTGTATTCCAAACACATTGTTGGAGAGGATTTCTTTATTAAGCCCGAATTCAAAACCCTAGAGGAAAATAAATTCACTCAAATTGTGAAATTTCTCGTGTTTGATGAAAATGAATGGTTCCGGTACATCTTAAGTCAAGTTCATGTTGAATTCATGTGGTTGAATCAACCATTCAAGATTACAAAAGAGGCTATAAGTGTTGTTACAGGTTTAAATTCCTCTGGTGGATTGCCAATTTTCAAGTCTATGAAAAATCAAACAGTCACTAATGCAACTGATTTTGTATTTAATAGAAGAGCGATGAAAATTGATAACATCATTGATGTGGGTGTGAAATTTTCCTTGATGGTCATTGATTATAAGATATATCACTCCAGCTGAAAAAAATTTGTATCTGGTACAACCATATATGTAGCTTATCAAATGGTAAAGGAGAATATTGAGTATGATTTGCGTGAATTGCTTCAAAGTCAGCTTATGGAAAATCTTGGTAAGATTAAGAAAGATAAGAAGAATTCCTTTAAATACGGTAATCTGTTGCTATGTTTGTTCTTTTATTTCATGGGTGAAGTTATGGGAGTAGGGAAGGTGCATTGGAAAAGTGATAAGCCTATTGTTGTTTATATTAGAGACATGTTATTCGGCCTTGGTGATTTGCAAGCTAGGAAAACTACAATCTGGGGATGTCTCAAAAACTTTCAGAATGAAATACAAATAAGGGAAAGAATTCCCACTTCTATTATGGAGAATTATAAGGATACAATTTGTTTCATGGTGGATATTGATCAATTCTTGAAGGAAGCGACAAAACCTAAAACCGTCTAGATTATGCCTATGGGTTATGAAGTTAAGGAGAGAATCTTGGAGCTATACGCACAACATTTATTGAGTAAGCTTGTGGATTCGTCTAAAGAAAGGTTTGGAACATATGCAAAGAAAAATATGCAAGTCCATGAGCAATTGAAGAAACCAATGATAGTTCAAAGAGTAAGGAAATAAGTGGAAGTCTTCGTAGAGAGCATGGGCATACCTGCAGAAGCTATAAGAGAAGAAAGAAGGAAAAGAGAACAAGTTGAAATTGAAAAAGGAAAAGAACCTACTAAAACTTAATCTGCTAGTCTGGCAGCATCCTCTGCTCGAACTAAATCAACAATGAGCTCAGCACCCCTATCCGGTCATGCAAAGAAGTCAGCCCCTGCAAAAGCTCAGGTTAAGGTATTCAGTAAAAGGAAGAAGGATAAGAGCACAAGAGTGTATAAAGTTGTTTCAGATGATGAGACTAAATCTGATGAAGAAGTTAGAGAAATAAAACATATGAGCACCTCTGCAACAACAACAGTCAAGCCCTCCAGTGAAGAGGAGAAAGCAAAGAAGAAGATGAAGCCTGACAAACCAAGTATGTCAGTAGAGGAAGTTGAAAGAGGTATAATTAAGGATGGAAATCTTAACCCCCTATGTGAAGTGTATGGTACCTTTGATACTATTGGTCAAAGAGTCCTTGAGGAGGCTACAATAAAATATTCGAACAATTTCAATATGACTCTTGTTGATATAATGGCACAGTTGCCTAAGGAATTGTATGAAATTTTGGAGATGGGGAGAGTTAATGCTAGAACTGAAGAAGATCAGCTGAGAGAACGGGTTCTTGCAAAATTAAGTTTGGTAATGTTTGTTGAAGAAATGAAAGTAATTCTAAAATAAGCAAAAAGAGAGTTCAAAAGAAAAACAAGAATAAACAAGCTTATCTTGGGTAAAAATGAAGAAGTAGAAAAAGAAACAAAAAGCATTCTAAAGAAAATTCTATTAAAGAATAGAATTGATGTTGTTTCTAAAGAAGAGCATGTGGAAGATATCACATCTAGTCTAGTAAATGAAGAGGTTACAATTGAGGACACTCAAATTCCTCCTGATGTACATACTACAGAAGAACCTATGGAGATTGAAGCTCCCAAAATTGTATCAGTTGAAGAAATTGAAGCTCCAAATGACAAGAAAATTTTTGTGGCTATGGAAACAGTAGTTGAGGAAAAGAAGGTTGAAGTCAAGGGAGTTCTGGTGGAAGCAAGAGACACTACAAAGGCAGTGAAGAAGTTTCTAGAAGAGAAAAATGAAGAATTTGATCTTGAGTTAGGAGATGCTCCTATTCATTTGTCTACCTTGTCCCTAATTCAGAAAAAGAAAGTCACATCATTTGCACAAGCTAAGGCTAGGGAAGAAATTTTGAAGCCTCACATTCAGGACAGTGAGTTATTGAATCTGGCATCTGGAATTTTAGAAAGGATTGTGCCTACTTATATTAAGGATCCATCTAGTTCTTCCTCCAATGAGCTGAAGAAACTTATAAATTCAGTAAGTACTCATTTTGAGTCACTTGAGAAGTCAACTTTGGTCAAAGTTCAGAAGGAATTTGATGCTAGGAAGATCAGTAGGTTGAAAGGATTGATAGTAAATGACAAATCTTTGTTTACTACCTGTGTGAAAAAATTTCAAAGTGCATTGTCAGAAGGTGGAAGGATTTATAAGACGTGCTTTTCTTTGTCAAAACTTATTGAGGAAAATGAGAAGAAGGTTAAGGATCATGAGAAAGAGTTAGTTGTTATTTTTTATGCTTTTGATCCTTTAACTGATTCTGTTGGAGAACAAGGAGGTCAAGTTATATCCTTACTTGAAAAAATAAAGAGTATGAAGCATGATAATGATAGAGTTGTGGAAAGAGCTGGTGAACTTAGAGGGTTAATTGGTCCAAAGATGGAAACCATGTTGAATTATTTGAAAGAAGCACAAGATGCTATGGCAGTTAGTGATCTAGTGAGCCTTGAAGCTACAAAAGTACAATCTTACTTACTCTATGGTCACATAACTATTCTGGAAAGTCTCAAGAAGTGTTGGGACACAAGCTTGAACTTGATAAAGACAAATTTTGCAAATATCTTCAAGTTTGTGTAAGTTGTTTGAAACAAAGTTTGTACATATGAAGTTTGAAGTTTATGTTTGTTTATAGGAGTTTTGTATGTGGATTCCCAATCTTTTCCATTGATTTCAAAGGGGGAGAATAGAACAGTGAAAAATGTATATTCGTCTAAGGGGGATTTGTAGTTTTGAGTTGTGGATGAAGATCCTTTTGGAGTTTTGGGTGGCAGTGTATTTTTTGGTACTAATCTGACACTTAGTCATTTTTCACTAAGTGTTGCCATCAATGCCAAAGGAGGAAATTGTTGGCAAGAGACACTGCACATGTTTTATGGTGTTTTCATTGATGGCAACCCTTGTTAGCTAGTTGATCCATGCATTGCAATTTTATCATACCAATAGACAGATTGAAGATCAGTAGTTATTTGTTTAGTTAGAACAGAGCATCTGGTAACTTCGTGTTCTTTGATTCATATGCAGATTTTTTGTTATTATTTTATGTTATGAATCTCAAGGAGTATTTTTTGATGGATAATATGTGTTATTTGTAAATCTTGGTGCCTTATATCAATTTGGGTGGAATTTAGAAGGTCTGGTGAACTAAATTTTTGTTCATCGATATTTGGAGGCTAACTTGGTGAATATGGTGTGTCGTGAATATTTGAGGAGTTATTGTTTAAGTATTTTTATATTTGAACATTTTGGTTTGGTCCCTCACTATGTTTTGGCCGACTCTTGTGGATACACATTGAATATTATGGATGATTTGAGCCGACTGTTTGTGAATATTTTCTTATTTTGTTGAAGCCGACATGTAGCGATTGAATTCTTAGTGGCAGATATATATAAGTGATCGATTATATCATTTTGGTGTGTGTTCGATGTGAGTTGATGTATGTTGTGAATGTTAGAAGGTCAGTAGAGAAATTATGCATAGTTTCACTTGTGCATTAAGAATTTTTGGTGTGAATTGAAGTAGAATAGAGCATCAATCAGAAGGTCCTGAATTTGATTGTTGAGCCTAACCATAACTATAATCAGGAATTGGTAGATACTACTTTATCAGTTCAAACTCTTTGGAAGTATTCCAAACTTTTGTAAGGCAGTAATCCTTTCAGTTTTTGAGCAGTGACCTCTAGGAAATGTGCCTGAATGCAAGTGCATTCTCATCTTGTAATATTTTCTTTTGAGTATACTCGGAACACTATTGTGGATTAACCTCCACCGTGGTTTTTCCCCTAACAGGGTTTCCACATAAAAAATTCCTATGTTATGGTGTTGTGGTTATTTGTCTTATGTGCATGTATTTTTATTTCAAATGGTTGAATGTTATCAGCACTTTAATGATCAAATTAATAAAGTTAAAAATTGCACAAAACTAATTCACCCCCCCTCTCAATGTTGCTTGATTCCAACAACATATTAGTATCTTTAAGGATGCATGTTTTAGAGCAAGGATTCAACATGAAGATGTCATGTGTAGGTTGTTCTCGTATACCTTAAGCGATGAATTTTACCAGTGGTATATCAATCTACCTCATAACTCAGTTAGATCATGGCAAGATATGGAAAGCCAATTTTTTGCAAGATTTAGAACCCCTGTTGATCATGCCTTGTTATATCATCAATTTTCTCAAATCAAGAGGTTCAATGAAAAACCTATAACTACTTTTAATGATGGGTTCTAGAAGGCTTACTCTAGGTTACATGTACCTTATGTCCTGGATAATTTGTCCGCTATTGTAGTTTATTATATGACAGTAGATCCTTTAACTGCTATGTTTGTGAAGCAAAGGGAAAATCCTCCTACTAATTTACCTGAAGCCTATGTTGAAGCCATAAGTGTAAACTTAGAAATGAAACACCTCATAAGTGGACCATCTACAAATGGTAGAAATGGATTAAATAATTATCCTATCCTGAGTGTGAATGTGTAAGGAAAGTAACAATGCGGAAAACACTTTCCTAATGCAAAATCCTTAGAAGAGCAGTGCAAAAAACCTAATTTAACAATTTTCATACATTTGAGATGCACATTCATAGGACAGCAAGAGAGATAAAAATAAATCACACACACAAAGAGATAACACCAAATATACGTGGGAAAACCCTTACGGGAGAAAAACCCACCACACCAAGTAAAGTCACTTTGTATTACAGTAAATCAATTACATATAGAGTTATAGACTTTACTCGTAGATGTTATCTCATAGCAGCATTCCCTTGGTCGACCTCCAATTGTAGACTCTTAGTTCATTACATAAATTTATTGTTGCAATGCTTGTCAAGCATACAATGAATTCCACTCTTACCTAACCAACCAACAACCATTAGGGTATTTTAATTGCTTCACCGAAAAGCTTCCTTCATCTCAAGTTATGCATGCAACACACATCAGGCCGCCCAACATTAAATTTTAGTTACAGAGAATAATACTAGATTTTTCACTTTGTCAACCCCCAAGTCAGAATATGCATTTAATGCAAATATATCACATTAGGAAATAGAGATTTCAGCCAATGATTGTTGATTTACAACAACGATGTAAAATCAACAAATGAAATTGTGCCATGTGTTGACACATCACTCGTCCATCGCTTTGACTATCACACCAAATTGTATTTCATTACTTGTGGTCTTTCTACCGTGCCACCGCTAGCCATCAAGATGACCCTCAAGGTATAGCAGTATCCTGCACTACCACGAGTCAACCAAGAGACCCTCGCGGTAAGGTAGTACACCGCACTATCGCACCTCTGCTTGAAGACACTCGTGGTTTGGCGATATACACCGCACCACCGTTAAACAACCAACAAACCCTTGAGGTATGTTGGTACTTGCACTACCGCGCCTCAGCTTGAAGACACCCGCGGTCTAACGGTACACCGCACTACCACACCTCTGCTTGAAGGTTCTCGCGGTATGGCAGTAAGAGCATGAACACAAAGGGGAAATCTACCAAGACTTTAATAGAGGTTCAAGCCAGCAAGTTGAGGCACATTTTCCAACAAGCTCCCACTTGACGAAGACTTACAAGCTTCCTCCAAACTCAAACTTAATGAAGATCATAGGCCCCAAGGCCTATCGAACTGGAACACCACCTGTACTTTTCTGTGCTCATGGGCTTTGTCAATGCATCAATGACATTCTTCAGAGTATCCACCTTTTCCAGATTAACCTTTCCATCATCCACCATATCATGAACAAAATGATACTGTACATCAATGTGCTTCATCCTAGCATGGAAAGTGGGATTTTTTTCCAAACAAATAGCACTCTGACTGTCACAATAAATCATAATTTGCCTTGTATTAAACCCGATATATGAACATAAATTCCTAATCCAAATGGCTTCTTTGTAGGTGTGTTTTGCTGCCATATACTCTGCCTTAGTAGTAGATAAAGTGACTAAAGCTTGTCGCTTTCTCATCCAACTCACTACTCCACCAAATAACATGAAGATGTATCCACTGGTGGATCTTCCACTATCAATGTCCCCTGCCCAATCATAATCCACATACCCATGAATGCTAAGAGATCTTTGTGATCTTACTGAGTTGCCATGATAACACAAAGCAAACCTTGAGGTACCTTTTAAATATTTGAAAACCCTCTTCACAGCATCCCAATGCGGCCTTCTTGGGTTAGCCATAAACTGACTAAGAATTCCCATTGCTTGGGCAATGTATGGCCTAGTAAAGACCATTGCATACATTAAACTTCCAACAACACTTGCATACGGTACCCTGGTCATGTCCTCCATCTCATCAGAAGAATTCAAACAGTCTTCAATAGATAGTTTCATTCCTTGCAACACTAGAACAACTAGTTGCTTGCAATCAGTCATTTCAAATCTCTCTAGGATAGTATTGATATACTTACTCTAGCTGAGCCAAAGCTTTCCATTTCCTCTATCCCTTTTTTATTTCCATCCCCAGAATATACCTTGTTGCACCCAGATCTTTCATTTCAAACTTTGCAGACAATTGAGACTTAAGATCAGAAATCATAGTCTTACTATTTCCTATGAACAACATATCATCCACATATAGGGTAATAATAAGCACGCAATCATTTTCAATTTTGTAATACACACAATGATCAAATTTTGATCTCACAAATCCTATTGACAACACAAAGGTGTCAAACTTTTGGTACCACATTCTAGGCGATTGCTTCAAACCATACAGAGATTTCTTTAACTTGCAAACCAGGATTTATTTACCTTTTTCAATGAATTGATTAGGCTAGGACATATAAATTTCTTCTTCTAGCTCTCCATGGAGAAACATTGTCTCCACATCCATCTACTCGATCTCTAAGTCATACATAGTTGTAAGTGACAAAAGAAATATGATAGATGTTAGCTTAGCTACAGGAGAAAATATTTCTCCATAATCAATTCCCTCCACCTAGGAATACCCTTTCGCAACCAATCAAGCTTTATAATTTTCAACACTACCATCCAGACCAGTCTTCTTCTTAAATACCCATTTATAGCCAATAGCCTTTTTCCCTTCAGGAAAAGGTACCAAATCCTAGGTTTCATTCTTCTTCAATGATGCCATTTCATCATTCATGGCTTCCAACCATGAATTTGAATCAAACATATTAATTGCCTCTTTCACAGTCCTAGGCTCATCAGTGCTAGTAATCAAAGCATAGCGTAGTTTGAATCCAACATAGAAAATCCATACCTATCAGGTTGATGCTTTTCACATGTAGACCTCCTCACAAGTTGAGGTTGTGGTTCTTCTTCTTCGGAACTCTCAGAGCTGCTTGAAATCTCCTCAGTTTTAGGTAAAACATGTAGTTTCTCTTTATCTGTAGTTTGGGGAATCTCAACTACATCATTCTTCTTTTCCTTTTATCTGCCTCTAGCTATATATCAACTACTGAAGGCTTCAGCTCACAAAAGATTACACTTCTATTGTACAAAACCTTCTTAGTAACAGGATTCTAAAGCTTGTATCCTTTCACACCAACACCATAGCCAATGAAGGTACATTTAACATCCTTATTCTCCAACTTTGATCTTTTCTCATTTGGCACATATGCATATGCCTCAGATCCAAAGACATGAATATGTCTCAGAGAGGGCTTCTTACGAAACCATGCTTCCAAAGGTGTTTTGTCAACAAGAGCCGAACAAGGTGAATGATTTACCAAGTAACATGTTGTAGCCACAGCCTCAACCCAAAACTTCTACTCTAGACCAACACTGCTCAACATACTTCTCGCTCTTTCCATTAGCATTTTGTTTAACCTTTCAGCAACTCCATTCTGTTGTGGAGTGTAAGGCGTAGTTTTATGCCTTTTAATCCCATGGTCTTTCCAGTACCTTTTGAAATCTATAGAAAAAAACTCACCACCATTATCTGTCCTCAAGCATTTGATTTCCCTTCCATTTTGATTCTCTGCCAAGTTTTTAAACTCCTTAAATTGACTGAACACTTCTAATTTACACTTAAGAAAGTACACAAATGCCCTTCTCAAAAAATCATCAATAAAAGAAACATAATATCTAGACTTTGATAACAAAGGAACATTCAATGGACCAAATACATCAGAATGAACATAATCTAGTACACTAGAAGATTTATGAGGACTTGAATTAATTGAAACATGATGTTGCTTTCCATAAATGCAATGTTCACAAAAATCAAACTCAAGGTTACAATCAACAAGCCCTTCAACAAGATTTATATTTTTCAAGGTTTTTAAACCTTTCTCACCTATGTGACCAAGTCTATGATGCCACAACATGGTCTTTTTTGTTGGGAGTTTCACCTCCAAGGAATTTGCACCTAGAGGAGCATCATTCTCCTTCTCTACGCAAGCAGCTTTGCTTGAATTTACAGAGACGTTATTAAATTGAACATGACATGCATCTAGCTTCTACAGAGTGCCTATGTGTACACCCTTAGCCAACACCATTGCACCTCTAGTCATCTTATAGCCTCCACTCGAGAAAGAAACTTGCACGGTGGCATCATTCAGCTTCCTAGCCGAAATCAAGTTATGAGCCAAACCTGGTATGTGTAGTACATCGCCAATCCCTTTGATTCTTCCATCAGGGAATTGGATTTTGACTCTTCCACGGCCAACAATTTCCAGAGTTGAATCACTTGCCAAGTACACCTTGCCACCATCATAATTTTCATACTTACTGAACCAATCTTTGTGAGATGTCATGTGAAAAGATGCACCTGATTCAACCATCCAGACATCATCTGATGCCTGAGTTGCCAAGGCTGCAATGAAGGTATCTACATCACTCTGAGAAGAATCATTTTCTGAAGAGTTATTCTTCTTCTTCTTCTTTTTCTCCTCCTTGCAATCCTTTTGGATATGACCAGACTGCCCACAGTTCTAGCATTTCACCTTGGAATTTTTACTAGGAGACTTTGATCTCCCTTTAGATTTGGATTTAGACTTATTTTCTTTCTTCTTGTCTCTCTCCTTTTATCTACCCCGAATAGCAAGAGCCTCCTTGGCCATCTCAGAAGACTTCCTCTGCATTTCCTTTGATAGTAGCGAGGCAACCACATCTTCCATCTTGAAATTAGTTTTTGTACTTCAAATAGCCATTACCAGATGGTCCCAAGTGTTAGGTAAGGAGCATAATAGAAGCATACAACGATCCTCCTCCTATATCTTCACACCCATAGAAACCAACTAAGCAACAATCATATTAAATGAATTCATATGGTCTGCTACAGATGCACCTTCTTCCATCTTCAAGGAGTACAACTTCTTCCTCAAGAATAACTTATTCACCAAATACTTTCCCTAATAAATGTCACCAAGTTTATTCCATAATGAAGTTGTAGTCTTCTCCTCATGGACGTTCAAGAGTATAGAATCAGCTAGACAAAGTCTTATCAACCCTCTAGCTTTTCTATCTACGAGGTCCCAATATTCTTGCTTCATGGTTTGTGGCATAGTTCTAGACATAGCAATCCAGAGGTCTCTATCCACCAACAAGTCTTCCATTTTGAGTTTCCACAACTCAAAATTACCACCATTGAATTTTTCAATTTCTACTCTACCTGATGTACTTGCCATCTCAAACAGTAAACTAAATAATCGGTTATTCCTATGCAAGATTCCCACTGAAACAGGATGAGCACAAAAAACCATCCCTAATCACAAGGATAACACAATTGGTCGGACTTTGATACCACTTGTAAGGAAAGCAACAGTGAAGAAAATGCTTTCCTAATGCAAAATCCTCATAAGAGTAGTGCAAAAAACCTCATTTAACAATTTTCATACATTTGAGATGCACATTCACAAAATAGCAAGAGAGACAAAAATAAATCACACACACAGAGATAACACAAAATATACATGGGAAAACCCTTACGGGAGAAAAACCCACCACACCAAGCAAAGTCACTTTGTATTATAGTAAATCAATTACATACAAAGTTATAGACTTCACTCTCAAATGTTAGCTCACAGCAGCATCCCCTTGGTTGACCTCCAATTGCAGACTCTTAGTTCATTACATACACTTACTGTTGCAATGCTTTTCAAGCATATAATGAATTCCACTCTTACCTAACCAACTAACAACCATTAGGGTATTTTAATTGTTTCACTGACAAGCTTCCTTCATCTCAAGTTACACATGCAACACACATCGGGCTGCTCAACATTAAATTTTGGTTACAAAGAATAATACTAGATTTTTCACTTTTTCAACCCCCAAGTCAGAATATGCATTTAATGCAAATATATCGCAACAAAAAATAGATCTTTTGGCCAATGATTGTTGATTTACAACAATGATGTAAAATCAACAAATGAAATCGTGCCACGTGTCGACACATCACTCGTCCAATGCTTTGACTATCGTACCAAACTATCTACCATTACTTGTGGTCTTTCTACTATGCCACCACTAGCCATCAAGATGACCCCCAAGGTATAGCAGTATCCCACACTACGTGAGTCAACCAAGAGACCCCCACAGTAAGGCGGTACACCGCACTACCACACCTTTGCTTGAAGACACCCACGGTCTAGCGGTATACATCACACCACCATTAGACAGCCAATGGACCCTTGAGGTATGGTGGTACCTGCACTACCGTGCCTCAGCTTGAAGACACCCGTGGTCTAGCGGTACACCGCACTACCACACCTCTGCTTGAAGGTTCACACGGTATGGCAGTAAGAGCATGAACACAAAGGGGAAATCTTCCAAGACTTTAATAGAGGTTCAATCCAGCAAGTTGAGGCACATTTTCCAACATAATGGAGTCCCTTTAAATCATCCAACGACTCCTAATATTTTTTCTTCAGTGGTCCAAAATGGGACATTTCCTCAGAATACTTTCTTTCAACTAGGAAATAGTCAAGCTTTAGTTCCTCACCCTGGTCCAGCTATCACAAAGTTTCATCCTAACAAAAATTCTTTCTTCTCACAAACTCAGGAAGGTCAAAATGTTAAAATTCCAGATGATAGGGAAGAAATTAGAGAAATTACAACTCAACTCAAAAGATTAACCACAAAATTTATGCAATTAAGAAATCAAAACTTTTATTCTCAAGATAACAATCAAAATTTGCAAAGTAGAGTGTACAATGCTCCTAGACCACCTATACCTTCGAACACATGGCCAAATAATGGAGGGATATCCACACCTTTAGATAACATTAATCCTTATGATGATAGATCCATGTCAAATGTGAATTTAGTTGCCCTTGCAATGAATATTTGGCGTAAAATTCATAATACAAATGCTCGTGTTGAAGTGGACTGTCCACAGTATAAAATTGCTTCAGATATTTTTTCTATCTACTACACATTACAACGAACAGTGTGACTCCCATCCTCCTAAAGGAAATGAATTGGTTCCAGTAGGATATGATTCTTCTTTAGTCTTTGAAAGTTACAAACGTGTCGGGTCACCTATTGTTGTTAGAAGTTATACTCATGAATATGGAGACATTTCATCCATGACTTTAGAAACATATACATTTCCTTATCAAGATGAAAAAGAACCGCAGGACGAAGTTGATGAAATTCATGCTTTTCAACAATATCATAAAGGACATAATTATAACTTGAGAAGTAACACAAATGGTGGAAGTAAATTCAATGGACTGTTGACCATGTCAATCCTGCCTAACAACTTTAGTACTCTACCTGATGATAAGTCAAGCAATACTCCAGGGTTACCTAAGGTAACCAATCATTATAATTCATCAAATGTTTCACGAAGTGAAAAGGTAGATTTCGTTGATCAAGACAACTTGACTAATTATTTGGCGGAAGAAATCAAAAAGGTAAAAATCATCCTTTCTTTATTAGAATTGCTCAAAACACCTGTGATCAAGAAAGCTTTCTTAAACACTTTAGAAGATCTTCCAAAGGAAAGAAAATTTAGAGAATCACAGGTTAAAGATAATTCCATTAAGACAAAAGACAAGAACATTGTTCCTATGGAAAATGTGCAAGTAGCCTTTTACAAAGCAAAACTAGAATCCCCACCATTTTTACTCACACTGAGAATATTTGGTAAAAATATCCATAATTGTATAGTAGACTCTAGAGTATCTACTAATGTGATGCCTTTGTCCATATGTCAAACACTAGGGTTAACTCTGGAAAGTTCTTTAAAGAAAGTGACACGACTCAACAAAATTGAAGTAAATGTAGTCAGAGAGTTAACTAATATGCACATGCAACTAGCATCGGATCCTAGGATTCAATATTATATAGATATTCAGGTCGTTGAGATACCTGATACTTATGACATGTTATTGAGCAAGGATTGGTAAAATAATTTCAATGGATATATGGCCACAGATTTCTCACATATGTGGTTACCATGGAAAGGAGTTCCTAATCAAATCAAAATTGAAAGAGAACCACATATGAAATACATGATCACTAATTACAATCAGAAAAATGAAGTTCTATATATTGATGTAGAACCAGAGGTTTATAAAATCCGAAGCTCAGGAGTTAAAATAGAAGAAGTATTGACATGCAATGTTGAAAAGAATAATCAGATAACTCTTGGAACTAATGTTTTAATTGAATTAGATTGTGATTCTTCTAAAGAAGAAAGTAGTCATTATGATAAATTTTGGAAGAATATTGTTACAGAAGCTTGAAAGAGCGGTAAAATTAAAATTTTCCTAAAAAGTTTTTTGTTACAGGATTGGTGCAGGTTACATAATTTTGCACATTAAAAAGGCAGTTGCATGATGTTCTTGGAAATAATTCACAAAATCAAGAGCCAATACTATCTAGAACATGATAAAATCAAAAGGTTTGAACCAAAAATACCTGGATGCAAAGTCCAAGTTACACAAACTGAAAAGGTTAATTCAACAACTCTTACGAATGGTAAGTTTCAAACTACAGATGATCAAGCCTAGATTCTTAAGTTTGATGGATCCAAATCGAAGCAAGGAATTGGAATTGGAGTTGAACTCATTAGTTTACAAGAAAATATTTTATTGCTGCTTATCGATTGCAATTTCAATGTACTAACAACGTGGCAGAATATGAAGTTCTTATCCATGGTTTGATGCTTGCAATCAAGAAGAAAGTCAAATTTCTTAAGGTATTTGGTGACTCTGAATTGGTAGTTAAACAAATTTGAAGGTAGTATATTTTTCATTACAACCGATTGTCCAATTACTGACATAGAGTATGGGATCTAATAGAAGATTTTGATGCTTTTTCAACATTATTCACATTCCAAGAAGATGCAATTAAAGAGATGATGCTTTGGCTACTACTGCCAATGCTTTAGAACCTTTAGATGCCTCAGATTTGAGGATATTTAGAGTTAAACTGGTACAGTTACCCTCGGTTCCTAATAATGTTACACATTTGTAGGTATTTGAAGATGATTGGAACATATTGGAATTCATTACTAACTCTTATATCTTCAAAGCACAAATAATTGAAGAAATAGATCGTCCCGACAAAAAAATTCAAGATGAAGAATTAGCTCAATCTAAAGGTAATAATATTTCAAAAGGGATAATTGAGATGGAATGACTATTTCATATCGATCAAATAGTTCGACAGAAATATTTACCTCAAAGTGATGGAGGGAAATCTGAGTTATACAATTTGCATACTAAAGAAGATCCTAAGAACATGCTTATAGGAAAGTTTTGTACTAAAGAAGAGAAAAGAAATATTGCTCAGGACTCAGAGATTATTGGAAGGTTATAGCATGGATATATGAATATTTGAAAACATATGATACTTCCATCATCACACATACAATACCACTAAATACTAATGTAAAGCCTTTCTGACAAAAATAATGACTAGTAAATGCACTCTTAGAACCACTAATCCAAAAGGAAGTCCAAAAAATTCTCTCAGCCTAAATAATATTTCCTATCAGACACTCTACTTGGGTGGAAATTTTGGTACCCATAAGGAAGAAAAATCGAGACATACAGTTGTGCATAGATTTTTGAAATCTTAACAAGGCATCTCAAAAAGATAATTATCCACTACCTTCACTAGAAGAACTATTACAAATAGTCAATGGTTCACAGATGATGTCCTTTTTGGATGGATTCTCTAGATATAATCAAGTAATGGAAGCGAAGGAAGATCGGATGAAGACAACATTCACCATGAAGTGGGGAACTTTTTCTTACAGAAGGATGCCATTTACATTGATAAATGTCGAAGCTATATTTTGGAGAGCTATGGATTATGCTTTTTGAGATTTGATAGGAAAATGTATTATCATCTACATGGATGACCTCACAGTATTTTCAAAAAATAGAGGAGATCATTTTCGAGATATCAAAGCAATATTGAAAAAGTGTGAAACTTACGGAGTTTCACTAAATCCTAAAAAATGTATTTGCAGGGTGACTGAAGGTAAATTGTTGGGACAAACTATTTCTGAAAGAGGTATTTCAATAGACCCAGATAGAATGAGTGTGTTGCTCAAGTTACAACCCTTTGGAAGTAAAAAATAAATAAAATCATATTTCGATAAGATCAATTTCATCATAAAATTTATCACTAGATTTGTCGAGATAGTAAAACCACTCAATGATATGTTGAATAAAGATGCAAAAATAGAGTGGAAAAATGAGGCTAAGCTCTCCTTCAAAAATATAAAAGCTCCAATTGCGGAAGCACGGTACTGGTTCAAGTCCATATTATGTTAAACCTTTTTATATTTACTCCTTTGCTTATAGTCACACTTGTATAGCAGTACTAGAATCATCCATCCATGCATAAATAAAAAGTACACATCACATCACATCAAAATCATCGGCTCATATATATATATCATCAACAATGTAACTGTCATAGTACAGAATAATCAAATCACTGTACATGTATGTCAATTAGTACAAAAAGGCCCATCGGGCTATCAAAAAGGAGCCCATAAGGCACATAAAGTATCATCTCGATCAAGGTCTACCCCCCTATATGCTGTCCTCGCCCCTGTCACCGTGACCCTCTACTGGTCTGTGGCTGGTCCGCTATGAGTACTCTGGGACTCGTGTTGCTATAGGTACGGCCTCATGATAATGCAGTTGATAGTACTCGCCCTCCCAGATGACATACCTATACGATCAAATGGAAACTATACTCTAAGAGGAGGAGGCTACCATGCTCTCCAAATGCTATCTCTAACCTAGCTCTGTAGTTGCCTGTAGCTTTGTGGCTTATATCTGCTCTAGGGTTTTATCCCTCTCAGCCCTGAGCTAATCTCTTTTAGTCCTAGCCTGATCCCTCTTAGTTGTCACGGTCTGCACCTGGGCTTGCTAGATGCACTATTGGCTGTGCTCATGGAGGTTGTACCTAAGGCTGGTCCTTAGCCCGTGGTGGTACACCTAGCGACACCTGTTGCTAGTCCTGCATCTGTACATTTTCCTGATCTGGCTGAACTGGAGGCCCCGTCGACTGCTCCTGTCATGCACCATCCATCCCTCCTCATCCTACCCCTCTACCTCTCACCCTCCACCAATCTGGGACTACTCCTGGAATACTCAAATGTAGTGGAGGCCAGAACCAATCCCTATATGCCTATGTCACACTTGGATCTGCAAACCCCTGATCGTAGGCCCATGGCCAAGCCACCAACTGTTTGAAACTATCGACGACCTCTAAGGTAGCAATATATTTCCCCCATGAAACCTATGACATGGTGCAAATGAATACGACCACATAATCATCATTTGGCCAATCCTAGGGCTCACCAAACTTACATTGCATGCACCTGGGTAGATATCTCTCGATCATCGTATGCTCGTGCCCCTACATGTAGCAGTTCTGGCGGATGTAGAACATTTGATCTACATCGTCGGCCCATCTAGGCCGACCAAGGTATGGACACCATACAAATACCTGCATCTCATCCAAGACCCTCCTCCAATAAGGAATATTGTGCTCGCCTGTGTGTGTAAAGGACACACCACCTCTGTAGCGCCATACGAGGGGATCATCTGGCATCATCAGAACTATAACAATCTACAGCCGAAGGAAAACAATGTGCTCCCATGCCCATACGTGGAGAAGTTTCACCCCTGCTCCGAGTGCTCTGTCATCGAGGTAGACATACTCATGGAGATCTTTGTATAAAGATGCAAGAAGCACCAGCCCCTAAGCAAAATGAACTGATCTATCGTGAACCATGTGCTCCCAATAGAGTCCCCAACTAGGATTGAAGTACTGGCCTCATCTATCTAGGGCAATGAGACCCGAAATAACCGCTACAACAACCAAGTGGAAGGGAGGTGCTAGGGTCCTATGTCGCTCGATCTCGACCTGTCCCTCACAAATAATGATGTCCTTTGTGGCAAGGACTCTGTGGTAGGCGTCATGTCCCTCATCCATATCAAAAATGACCCGCCAACCATGAATTGAAAATATTAGAATTTTCCAAATGTCCTCCAAGGTGACGGTGGCCTTGCCAGTGGGAAGGTGAAATGAAGAGGTCTCGATGTGCCATCTCTCAGCTAATGCTGACAACATCCCTAGGTGAGTGTGAACGGGCACTACATAAGCAATGTACCATAACCCCATGTCCCAAATTCGATCCTGATCTCTATTGCTTAGGTCCTACAAATAGCCGATAAGATCTTGCGACCTGTACTCTTGGGAATAGACCTCCCTCGCCGCATCCTACATCAGGAGGGGTCATCATGTTAAAAAATTTGAAAAATTCTTCATCGGGCGTCCAAGAAACCACTCCAGCGTCGCAATCCATGAATGTGTCACAATTTGATTTTTAATCAAACTCCAATGCTAGGGCACAAAAGGCCAAAAGCACACCTCCGCGGTGCACTTTCCTTCCCAACGGTGCAATTTGTAAAAATAAAGGACTGCCACGTTGTAGTTTGGAAATCACCCCACCAGCCATGAGCTCAGCATCAAAGTTTGGAGTTTATTTTCAAACTCCAAACTCCCCCGCCATAGTGCTATTTGACATAGAGCGGCGCAGTTTTATTTTTAGAGGCGCTATATAGCACCACTGCAGAATGACTGACTTTGAAAGCATTAAATGAAGGCTAAAAATAAAAAATGAAGCTCAAGAAAGGATCACTTACCAGTGCCCCAATGCCAGGTGGCCGCTAGTACGTCCAAACTCAATCAGAAATGTGCATCGAAAGCTATCATTGTGCCATATTGTCAGGAGGTGAGAGCTCAAATCTCAGGATGTTAGATGGTTGTGTGTGAAAATGAATTGAAAGTGACCCCTTGGAGCCTTTTTAAGCTTGAAAATTAGGGTTTTTTCACCCTAATTAGCTATCCTGCTAGGGTTTTGGACCCTTGAACCTGTTTTTGTCTAGATGAGGCTTATTTTACATCGTTTTATTGCATTTAGACATGTTTTTGGTCTCTTGGAGCCCTTTTGGACCTGTCGGGCACCTTGTCCTCTTTTTTCGCGAAATCACCCAAAAATTGAAATTTTTGTCCAATCTCTCAAGGGGGCAATATATTGGCATATTTTCTCTCGCCAGGTAGCAGTGGGGCAAGATTTTAAATAACAATTTTTTTGGATTTGATTGATATTTTTTATTCTTTGAACCAACGCAACAAGTGCATTGCTTCAAAGAGGGGCAAAATGTAGACACGTAAAATGTACCAATTGACATTATGCATCTAATCCCGACTACTAACATCGTTTCATCCTGAATCATCCTTCGGTCTAACCATTTAATCAAATCTCCTTATCTGATTAAATTCATCAATATTCCTCTCTTAATTAAATAAACCAGTTATCTAATTAAGTCGCTTCTTCTCGATAATTAAATTAATCATTTTTTATCTAATTATCCCTATTTAATTAAATAGTCAATTTTATTTAATTAAATCTCTAAAGTCTATCTTTTAAATTAAATAAATTAAAAACCTTATTTAATTTAATCTAACATCATCTCTTTTAATTAAATAAATCAAAATCTTTATTTAATTAATCTCTTATCATATTCATCTCATATTTGATTTAAATAAATCCACAAGTCTAAGTCAAATTTGTCACATCATCTAATATCTCTCATTAAATTAATTAACCTTGATTAATTTAATCTCTTATCATGTCCCATCCTCTAGCATTTACCACTTGCACATGAAAATAGATTTAATTGATTTATTAAATCCCTATTTTCCTCAACAAGACATCTTTTTGGAATATTCTCCAAGTTTGAATTCAAAAATCCAAATTGACATGTACATCCAACAAGGCATTTACTCCATCTTACATGTCCTTTTCCTTGAGCCAAGTGGCATTTAATGCATTTTCCCTTCCCTCTTGCATGTCATTTCAACAAAATTCAAATTCAAAAATAGGCATTTATTGGCACAATCCTCAAAACTTGCACATCCTCCATCCACTCATAGGTTGACAAGTGGCATCTTTCCATTGGATGAATGTTAGTCCCACATTGATCTATTTTGGACATTCATCCTTTAATCTCATCTATAAGAAAAGAGGCTTCATTCCTCATTTCATCATCCACAAATTATGCAAAGTTACCATGCTCAAATATCTATCAAATTCCATCCATCATCATTGAATCTTAGCTAGGTTATGTAGGTTTTTAGCTTGGAGCATTCACCATCCTTCATCAAACTGGATCAATTATCATCAACGCATCAAGCTTGCATCATAGGAATTGGGAAAGGGCCAATTTTCACATCAAATTAGCACCAATTCCCCCATGGGATCATGAATTTGCTAGCTTAATTAGGATTCAATCTTTATTTTGTTGTTTTTATTGTGTTCTTCATTGTTTTCTAATTTGCGCTATGTTAATGGATTTCATGGGGAATCCTTGTTCTTGCTTTCAATTTCTAATCTAATGTGTTTGTTTTTATTATTTTGTAGGTATTAGGATTGGGGTTCACACATTTAGCCTAGAAGGAGGGCTTGATCTCATTTTTAATCACTTTCTTTTAAAAAATTTGCATTTTTGTTTGTGCATAGAAAAATTCCAACGCTAGAAGCTCGGTGTCACCATATAGCACCGCTAAAAACTCAAACTGTGACGCTGAAATCTTCCCGCCTAAGAATTTGAATTTCAAACTACGTCACTTGACCATTTTGACCCACGGGATTTTTCAAAAAATTCAAACATCGGCGCTAAGAAAAAGGGTGACGCAGTTGAGCTCACTAGTTCGAACACAGAGCACTGCTGACTGGTAAGTGGCGTTGTACAACACCGCTGAGAGATCAAACTCTGACGCAGTCAAGGGTTGCGCCACTGGCAGGGAGTAAAAAGTTGAAATTTTATTTTAGCACATGTTTTTGTCAAATGTTGAGTTTACCTTCTATTTTTTTCTTTTTAATCTCTGTATTTGGCAGAATTTGACTAGTTTTCTTTCTTGTAGGTTGGATCTATTGAAAACAAAAGAGGAAGAAGCATGATGATGATATCTTACAAAATCAAAGTGTTTTTAAACACTTTAGTGTTTGTTTAACACTTTTAAGAAACCATTATTCCTTTTTGCTTAGGACACTAATTTCGTTTGGGCTTTAAAAAGAATCTTTTCAATTTTTTGCAAAGGTTTAAAACGAACATTAGGACTACAACTTACTAGATTTTTTTTTGGGTTAACAATTGAATAAAACAACTCTCATTTGTCCTTTGGTGCGTTAAAAAGAACTCACATTTTGCTTTGTGGATTTAAAATGAACATGTGCAACTTTGTTTTCATGAGGGCTTACTTAAACTAACTTCATTGAAAAAGGATGTATGCGCTTCTCTCACGCTTTATAGCGATCTTGAGAATCAAAAGGCCTTTTTTTGTGATTTTAGGTTGAGATAAAGCAATTGCCTCCACACTTCATTTTGGGTTTAAAATTGAACAAAACATTGTGTGAGTGTGAGTAGGGAATTATTGTGTACATTCTCTTTCTTTGTGTTACAAACAAAGATTGATCGAGTTACGGATATTGTCTTTATTCATTTTTGTTATCTTAGAGGGCCTACCTTGGGGAAAAAGTACTCACCCAAGGGAATGACTCAATCGATAGCACTCTAAAGCCAAGAGTATTTCCAACCGGGATATAAATGTGGGTATTGGAATAAACACCAATATCATGCAGTTGGCTCCGACGAGATGGATCCGAAAGGGGACTCTTGCCGTATGGGTCAATCTCCACGAACGGAAAGTCCTAATTAAAACCCATGTTCTAGAATTTCCAAAATCCTTGATCTATTTGTTGGTGCAAGAACGGTCGTTCTGAAGCCACCCCACACTTTTATGATCTTTTAGTAGAAATGGAAAGCATGCCATGGGAGTTTCATGGGTGTTGATGCTTGGCTACCCCAATTGACGTTAATGAGTCATGGAGGGGAGCCTGTGGAGTCAAGCATCTAACCATTCGCTAAAGATAAGTGTAGCTGGACTTATCCAAGTGGGAATCCAACAAATATTGTCTTCCACATCCATAGGGTTGTACTTATGCTTGGTTGTAAAATGCTTTGCTTGTTTGAAAACATCTTAGAAACAAACACTTAAAACATCATCATCAAAATTTCAAACCCTTTGGGAGACAAATATAATTGACCCAATCCATATGTTATTGCTTGCCCTTGGGATTCGTATCCTTAGAGGTTTCTAAACATTTGGATTACATCTCAATTTGTCTACTAAAGTTAAACAATAGGTAACCCTTACCTTGAATTCATCGAATTTCCACATAACATATTTTGTGGGATTTGAGGAAATTAAGACATTGGACATATAGTTTGGAAACTTAATCAAAGAAGTGTTTTTGGTAAAATAAAATCACTAAGCAAAGCTAAAAAAAATGAACTCTCACATGTGTTGAAACCTCACGATTTCCAAGAAGTCCAAAATCTAAAACAAAAGTCCTTGGTTCAAAATCTAGAAATGTATGTTCAAGTTGAATCACTTCTTGGTTATAAAGGTCTATAAAAGCATTGCATGTTCTTCAACACTGAGGTTCTAGGTAAACAAAGTGTCTTTTTTTAGGTTCATCTTAGGATCAAAAGAAATCAAAATATCTTTTCACCCATCCTTCAAACATCAAAACAAAAATCATCTCATCATCACCTTTTGAGAAATCTTGAAACTATCTGTCATGCTAGGCTTTTTGGAAAATATCAAAATCATCAAATCCTTGAAATCTTTATCAAAACATCTTTGGCTAGGTATGTGTAGATGCATCCTTTTTCATATTCTTAGTCAAAGTTATCAAACCATCTTGTTTAGCTAGGTATATGTAGATATATCCTTCTTCATATGCTTGGTTAAATTATCTTGTTTGAATAGGTGTGGGTAGATGCATCCTTCTCCCTACACATATTCAAATTATCATCCTTTGAGAAAATCTACCCCTTAGATAATCATCCAACATCTTAGGGTCTATTTATTCAATCAAAGCAAACCAAAATCAATCAATCAAGGGCAATCCCAAGAGAAAATCAAAATCCAAAATGTATCCAAAAATCCCAAAATTCTAGCATCCCCCTCAAGATTTATCAAAAGACCAAAACATCCACATCATCCATCTCTTGCATCATCATCATATCACCATTTGATCCTCGAGATATCCTAAAAATCTCTCTTTTTGGTGCATAAAGTAAAGATCAAATCCAAGGAATTAAGAGATTCATCTCCCATATTCTTGAAAATTGATCCTTGTTTTATGGTTCAAACTAGATCTCAATACAAGAAGAGCATGGAAGCCAACAAAGAAACACCCGCTTCAAGTGATCTAAGCCAAACGAACACAAAAATGAATCTTGTCGAATCAAGTAATCCTTTGACTATATCATCATCACAAAACCCACAAGAAGAAGACCTTACCTTTGGGATGTCGCACGATGAAATAACCGAAATGCTCCAAAATCTAGAAAATCATAAGATCGTCAACATCATGATGAGGCTTAACCCTTCACTATACATGCTTGAACTAGAAAAAAAGGGGCCAAATTACCTTATGATTTTGACACAAGCTCTATAGTAGAACCATCTTTGGAGGGCATGCCTCTAATTTCATCCACACTTCCGATCTCATTCACACCCCCATCCCAAAGCATCACCCAAAAAATTCTGCAAATCACATCTTTTGCTCCAACCCAACCCAATGTTAATAAGGGAAATGCATTTCTTAATGCTATTCAAACACACCCCCTTGTTAACAATCAAGACTTGGATGCAAATACCATTTTGGAACAAAACATACCCAAAAATCCATTACATAAGTATGTTCCTCTCACTTTCCATCATGATCCATCATCATCATCCTTCCGTGCAACACCGTGAACACCTCTCCTCACAAATTCGCAAGAGGAAGGAGACATGTTCAAACCTAGGGGAATTTTCAACACCACATCATTTTCTCAAAAACTCACACCCCTCACATTTTCACCTCTTCCACCATTACCACCATTATCCACACCTCTACTTAGTTTAGGGATTCCCCCTTTACCAAGTATCAATCAAACCAACATTCCAAACACCAATCAAAGCATTATGTCAAACTCTCAAAACTTGTCATCAACATCGCAACAACAGATGACAACTACACAAGAAATCGTGACATAATCCACCACCCCCCTAACATCTCAAAGCATGGTCTCTCAAGGCCAATCACATCAACAACACCATTCACCACTCAAACCACCAACACGACATCACCACTCACTGCCCCCACAAACACCATTCCAAATCCACCACCACCCTGACCACCACCAAATTCCAGCACATCAAGCCAATACAACATGGCATTGAAAGCTACTTTTCAAAGGGGATTCCTACAAGTGAAAAAACAAAAAGCCGCGCAATTAGCTGCTCAGTTGCACAAGCAGCCCAAGCTGCATTGCAAGCGCAACAGGCTGCACAAGCCCAAGCCTTATTGCAATAACAAAAAAAACAAGCCACTCAAGTTGCGCAAGCCGCATTGCAAGCACAAAAATTTGCCTAAGCACAAATTCTATTGCAACAACAAGCGACACAAGCACAAGCACAAGCAGCATAAGCACAAGCTCAAGCTCAGGTGCATGCCCAATATCAAGCACAACAAGCGCAAACACAAGCACAACTTCTTGCACAACAACAAGTAGCATAGTTACAAGCATATCAACAAGTAATAAAACAATATCAAGAGTAGCAAGAAGCAGCTGAATTACCAGCCCAACAACAAGTGTTGTTGGAACAACAAGTGTTGTTGGAACAACAAGTGTTGTTGGAACAACAAGTGTTGTTGGAACAACAACAAGCACAATAGCAAGCAATACTAGCATCCCAACAACAAGCGTTGTTGGAACAACAACAAGCACAACAACATGCACAATAGTAAGCTCAATAGAAGGCAATCCTAACACAGCAACAACAAGAACAACAACAAGCGTTGTTTATACAATAAGTGCAAGCATACCTAGCGCGGTACAATGTGAAAATCCCATCAAACAACACACCAACCAACCAACCCATCCAACCCACAATTGAAACACCTCAGAACACCTTCATCCCACCCCCTGATCCACAAAATGGCGTAATGACACAAATCAGGTTGCTCTCGCAACAAGTGCTCGATCTTCAATCAAGGTGAACCACAAAGACACCAAGAAACTTGTGTCCCTATCCATTTGATAGGAGCCTTGTAATGAACCATTCCCCAAGGGATTTGAGATCCCCAAGTTTGACAAATATCGTGGGACGGGAAACAATGAAGATCACATCAGGGAATTCCAATTTCATTGCATGGAAGTTGCATACGACGATACTTATCTGATGCGGCTATTCCCTAGGAGTCTAGTTGGCCACGCTATGGAATGGTTCTCTGGCCTACCTACAAGTATCAAAACATTCCAAGAAATTATAGACGCATTCATTAAAAATTATGCATGCAACATTGCAATGGATGTCAGTCTAGAAGAACTCTCAGCTTTGAAACAAGGAAAGGGTGAATCATTCACTTCATTCCTACAACGATGGCAATCCAAGGCCAATTAGAGCAAGTGGACCATGCCTAAGGAACAACAAGTTTGCACCATTATATCCAACCTTGAAGGCCTCTTGGAATTTCATCTCAAGGTACAATTGATCACCACATATGACTAGTTGATCTCCAAGGCGCTCAACATCGAACGAGCCCTTATGACTCAACCCGCAGGATCAAGTTCATACCCTGAACAACAAAACAACTGCCCACCCTCCAATTACAATGATAAACCTTGCACATGGGCAAGCAATTAAAATGTTACTAATGATAGTGTTGTTGATGCCAAGGTGGTCATTAGTGCCCCTCACCAAAATACACTCGCACCACAAATCCAAATCCAACACCAAAACCATCATCAAGAAATACAACAACCAAACAACAATCCGACAATCAATAATCTCAATGATCAAAGGGGACCACCCCAACGGAATAAGAGCTACCCCAAGCAAAAGTACACCACTCTTGGGGAACCACTAGAAGTCGTCATGAAGAAGTTGATAAATGAAAAACTCATCAAAGCGCCCACATACTAGAATTACCAAGAATCGGATGTGAAACCTCCTTGGTATAATGAGAATCAACATTGTGACTTCCATAAAATCAAAGGGAATACCACAAATAGTTGTATGAGGCTAAAAAACATAATTCAAGATCTTATCAATAAAAGAATTATAAACGTGGAAGAACCTATAAGAAACCAAAATCTTAAGATATACACGAATCTAATGCCTAACCATGGCAATAAAGGGAATAATAATAACACCGATAAGGGGAAAGGCACCCACACAAATGTAAATCATGTATATGAAACTGCCGTCACCTCCCTAGATGAATATTGCACGGTCATCACCAACAAAGGCACCCATGCCGATTGTGGAGTCACCACAAGAGGTGGCAAAGTTACCATCACAAGAACATCCCAGCCAAGTAGAGCCCCTGCATCTAAATTATCCACAATGGCTATAATGTGCTTTATCAGCTCAAAAGAATGCCAGCGCAAATCTCCATCATGGAGTTACTAAAAATCTCATCTGCCCATAGGAAAATCCTTGAGGAAGCGCTGGCTTCATCCACTGTCCTCGTAAATCTTGATGCAGAACAATTCCAAGCTATGGTCAGAAATATCATTACGCCAAATCTCCTCACATTCTCCAACCAGGATTTCCCCACTCAACCATCTCACAACCGTACGCTCCACTTAGAAGCAATAGTACATAAGAGCAAAGTCAAAAGGGTATTGGTGGATGGAGGTGCGGGCTTGAATATTTGTTCTCTCAACCTCATCAAACAATTGAAAATCTCAGAGGATTCTATCAACAAAGGAAAGGGTATCACAATAAGAGCATATGATGACCAAGAAAGAGTTTCTCAAGGCACAATCAAACTCCCTATTCAAGTAGGGCCTACCATCATGGAAACCACTTGTCAGGTCTTGGACCTCGACTTTCCATATAACATCCTCCTAGGACGCCCATGGATTCATACAATGAAGGCAGTAGCATAAACTTTCCATCAATGTGTGAAATTCACACATGAGGGACAAGAAGTTACCATCCATGGAGATCTCGAACCCTTCTCCTATTGCAAAATCCTTGAAGCAAAGTACTATAAAATCCCCCAAGTACCAAAAAATGATGAGGGCCCATCTACACCACACATCGATCCCACCACTCACGCATCCACTTCTGCAACAAAGACACCCGTCACTCCCACCATTCCCACCATCTCTGACATTAAAGTCATCATCCAAGATAACAGTTGTGGAAACTACAAGCTCCCTAATAATGCTTTTGTGGTAGGAGAGTTACCACAATCTCCTAGATCATGGGGACGTTCGCAAATAAATGAAGCCTCCACATCCCAAACGTCTCCTGAGGACTATCCTAACTTTACAAGTTGGGGGGATCTTGGCTGGGAGGTTATTGAGGCAGATCCATCTCATATGCTATATCAAGATGAAAGACCAGTAGCTGATTTACCAATGGATGATAGAAGCAAGGGTTTGCAAATGATGCTCGCAATGGGCTATGACAGAAATCAAAGACTTGGGAGAAATGATAATGGGCTTATAATACCTATCATGCCGGAGACATGAGCGATAACAAATCTTGGCCTTGGATGTACCCCTCCGAGTATAACCATACATGGCTGAAGTCCTCTAGTTATAAGAGTTAATAATCCTCCTCAGCCAACAGTAGCAGAACTACGCCTACCAGTATCTACAGGTCATGTCATAGATAGCTTTACATTTGATATAACTGATGTTTGTAGTAGTAGTGATGACGAGGATACCATGACCAACTTACCTAGGCTATTTGAGGGTACCACTCTTTGCATGATTAGCACCCTGTCCTTTGAACGAGACTACCAAAATCATGAAATCCACCTAGTATATCCCCAACTCATCGACTACGACCAACGAGGAGTACCAATTCTCGATACATTTGAAAATGATGAGGCACTCTCAGAATTCATGGGACTACGGGATAACATTTTGTGTGGGAACAACAAAGCAGGGTTCCTAATTGAGCTAGATACACATGCCTATTATGGGGAAATGATTGAATCCCTTAGTCGCAAAAGTGGAAAATTAAGAATAATATCTAAGTCCTTGTGTGAAAACCACAATGTGACACTCTCCAACCAAAAAAAAGTAAAAAGAAAGGATGCATCCAACGGTCAAAACCTCTCTGAGGCGCCCGAGGATGGGGGATTCAATCTTCCTTTTAGAGCTCTTCACCAAGAAAAATCAGCAGTCCTGGCCAAAAAATGCAATCCGGTCAACCTAGGAACATAGGAAGCCCCGCACATCACATTCTATGCAGAATCATTACTATTAGAAGAGCAAGAGCTCCTAGCAGCTTTCCTAAGAGAAAGATAGATAAACTTCGCATGGATCTATACTGACATGCTTGTGCTTGATCCAAAGGTCGTGGTACACTGCTTAGCAGTATATCCAGAAGCAAAGCCTATTAAACAAAAACTTTGAAAAATGCACCCTCAGATCGCCTTATTAGTCAAAATGGAGCAAAAAAATATATTAGATGCAAGATTCATCAAACCAATAGATTATCCAGAATGGGTGTCAAACTTGGTACCTATTTCAAAATCTGATGGGAACATTAGAATCTGCACAAACTTCAGAGACTTGAATAAGGCATGTCCAAAAGATGACTTCCCACTTCCAAACATTGACATGATCATAGACATGACAGCTGGACATGAGATGTTGTCACTAATGGACAGATTCTCAGGGTACAATCAGATCATGATAGCTAAAGAGGACCAACATAAAATGGCTTTCACTTGTCCATGGGGGACTTATTGCTGGAATATGATGTCATTCATTTTAAAGAACACAGGAGCAACATACCAAAGGGCCATGTAATTGATATTCCATGAAATGATTGATAGGACAGTCAAAGATTATGTTGATGACATTCTAGCCAAGTCCAGAAAGAGAAAAGATCACATAGCAACCCTAAGTGCCATCTTTGACAAGCTAGAAGAGTACAAGGTCAGATTAAACCCAAAGAAGTGCATCTTCGGTGTACAATCAAGAAAATTGCTAGGATATATAGTGTCAATGAGAGGTATCGAGGTGGATCCAGCAAAGGTAAAAGCAATCCTCGAAATGGAAGCACAAAAAACATTAAAGCAATTGAGATGTCTCCAAGGTAGGCTCCAATCCATTCGAAGATTCATAGCACAACTGGCGGACAAACATAACCCATACTCTCACCTACTCCACAAGGGAGTATCATACAAATGGGATACCAAGTGTGAAGAGGAATTCATTAAAATCAAAGAATATTTTCTTACACCACTAGTCCTAATGCCACCAATCCTGAGAAAACCATTTATTCTCTACGTATCAGCAACAACAGCAGCTCTTGGAGCTCTCCTAGCCCAGCATGATGAAAATGGAACAGAAAGGGGTATCTATTACATCAGCAAAACAATGGTTGGGCATGAGCTAAACTATTCATTCATCGAGAAATCATGCCTAGCGGTAGTGTTTGCATCACAAAAATTTAGACATTACATGTTGGCACACAAAATAAAACTCATTGCCAAAATTGACCCTCTCAAGTACTTACTGTCAAAGGCAATGCTCACGGGAAGAATGGACAAATGGGTGATGATAATATCAGAATATGACATTGAATATGTGGAGCGAAAAGTAATCAAAGGCCAAGTCATCGCAAATCAACTTGCAGAAGCACCAATCTATTCAGAGAATCCTCTCATCTCAAAGTTTCTAGATGAATCTATTTTCAATCTCAACATAGCTGACCACTAGAAACTGTACTTTGATGGCTCATACATGCAGCATGGATCAAGAGTCGGTGTCTTCTTTATCACCCCACAAGGGGATTGCATACCAAGGTACTACAAACTGGAATTTCCCTGCACCAATAACATTGCAGAATACGAGGCTTTAACCATAGGTCTCAGAATAGCAATGCAATGAAATATTATATCTCTCAAAGTATACATAGACTCTCAATTGATAATAAATCAAGTGAATGATGAATACCAGACCAAGGAGGACAAGCTCACTTCATACAAGAAATTGGTGGAGACCCTCAAAGAATCCTTCATCGAAATTACATTTGAGCAGATTCCTAGGACCAACAAGAGCAGCAAATGCCATGGCAACAATCGGATCCTTACTCGACATCCCTTACAACGTTCCAAAATATGAATTCCTAATAAAGCAGCTTCTCGTACCTGCATTCAAGGTACCAGAATCAGAATTTGTGTGCGAAATCATTAGTCCCGGTGATCCTTGGTATCACGACATCTACACATACCTTCGAATAGGAGTCATATCCGGTGACTTACCCTCAAACCTAAAACGAACCTTTGTAAAAAAAGGCATCTAGATTCGTCATCCTAGGAGATACCTTATATTGTAGGAGCATAGAAGGAACCTTACTGCGTTGCTTAAATGTTGAGGAGGCATTAAATTCTCTAACTGAAGTACATAATGGTATATGTGGATCACACTTGAGTGGAATGACCATAACAAAGAAATTGTTGAGGATGGGGTATTATTGGCCCACAATGGAACAAGAAGCACATGACCATGCCAGAAGATGTCTACAATGTCAGCAGCATAGGGACCTCATCCATGCTCCAGCTCAAGAGCTTCATCCTATCATCACACCATGGCCCTTTTCACAGTGGGGACTTGATCTCATTGGAAAAATCATGCCCACTTCATCTAACGGCCACAAATTCATCATAACCGCAATAGAGTACTTTACTAAGTGGGTGGAAGCCATACCCATGATGTATATAACTAGGAAGCATATTTCAAAGTTCATCCTAAACTATCTCATTTGTTGCTATGGTGTTCCACAAGCCATTATCTCAGACAATGGGACACCATTCAAGAATCAGGAGGTTCGTGACTTATGCAAAAAATTCAAAATCCAACATCGCTTCTCCACCCCATACTATCCCCAGGGCAATGGCCAAGCAGAAGCTACAAACAAAACCATTCTGAAAATCCTCAAGAAAATAGTCAATGATGCAAGTTGTGACTGGCATTTGTAGCTTAATCCCACCCTTTGGGTCTATCGAACCAACATCTACACACCCACCGGTGCCACACCTTTCTCCTTGATCTACGGACCAGAAGCAGTACTCCCCATTGAGATTGAGCTCCCATCACTCAAGAAATCACTGTAAAACCTCATCACAGATGAAGAGTATCGAGTATCAAGATTAAATGAGTTGGAACTACTGGATGAGTGACGTATAGATGCTTTGAATCATTTGCAAGTCTATCAGAATAGACTCAAAAGGAGCTACAATAAGAAAATCAAAAGTAGGACCTTCCAAGTCAGAGAACTGGTATTAAAAGAGAATCAAAAGAATGTCCCAAACCTAAGTAGCAAAGGAAAATTTGAACCTAATTGGTTGGGACCATTCGTTATCACAGCAAGTTACAAGTCAGGGGCATATCAGTTATCAACACCCGAAGGGGAACCTCTATAAGAGCCCATGAATAGTTCTCACCTCAAAAAGTTTTATGCCTAAATCTTTCAAGGTATAGAACCAAAAAATCCAAAAAAATTAGAAAATGTCCTGAAAAAATGGTTACTTTGGCGAAAACCTGGCAAATAGGCATCTTGGTGACAACCAAAAAAAAAAATTAGAAAAAGGATCAAAAATAGTAAAGAGAAAAATCATCCTCTAGTGAAAACCACTTTGATGGCACTTTGGACAAGTACCTTGGTGAAAACCTGGAAAACAGGCACCTTATGTAAATAATCACTTTCCATCCACTAGGATCTTCACAGCTTGTTCAGCATCATGCATCCATTACGTTTCCATCATCCATCGCATTTGGATCTCCATCCACCCACATCTGCACCATAGCTTGGCCATGTTTACATATCATGATCCCTCCTAGTACTAATCGACCCATCCTCAAGGTCAGCTTGTCATGCCTTTATCGGAGTAGTCTATTGCATCACGCTGGGGGCATGTTCTCATCAGATTGGATTCATGTATGTTCTTAAAGTCCTCAAACTCAAAAAATCCAAAAACATGAAAAAATCAAAAAATCAAAAAACATCAAAAAATCCAAAAATCCAAAAACATCAAAACATCAAAAATCCAAAAATATTCAAAACATATAAAAATCAAAAAAATAGGTCGAAAAGTAAAAAAAAAAGTCATCTTATCGAACTACGTTGTCTCTGAGCTTTGAATGTAGGCAAGGTTGATCCTTGATCATCCCCCGAGACACTTAGGTCAGTCCTTTAGGCGTCCGTCATAATAAACTGACATTTCATCATGTATATCATCATCTGTAAATCAGTCAAGTCGTCAATTGAACTACATCATCTCTGAGCTTTGAACATAGGCAAGGTTGATCCTTGATCATCCCCCAAGACACTTAGGTCAATCCTTTAGGCGTCCATCTTAATAAACTGACATTTCATCATGTATATCATCATCTGTAAATCGGTCAAGTCGTCAGTTAAACTATGTGGTCTCTGCGTATATAACATAGGCAAGGCTAATCTATCGATTAGCCCCCAAGGCCCCTAGGATAGGTCCTTAGGTTAGTCTTTTGGTCAAAATCTTGGAAAACCCCAAAACATTCAAAATTTGAAAAATCCAAACATTTGCAAAATCTCAAAAAATACCAAAAATAGCCTCAAAACATCTCAAAAAATGTCAAAAACATCCAAAATATTTGAAAAAATCCATCTATCTCATCTCGCTTGCACCCGCAATAACATCATTCATAATAAACGATCGTCATCCCCAATCTTTGGTAAGACAATCAAAAACAAGTCTAGCAAGTGAAAAACTCAAAACTCAAAACGTCAAGTCTTAGGTCTAAATCGGTACGTAAACAAGTTGGTCAACTCTTTGCATTGATAACTTATCATCCAATTGGTCCCATATCAATTATTTGAAAGAACGCTTTGGATAAACGAAATGACGTGCCACCATCCACTAACATGTCCTAGGATGAATCCTTCCAACAATGGACATTATCTTTTGGTAATAGTTTTGGTTCTTATCCTTAAAAACACATCCTCTTTTGGTTAGCGGTATTGAAGAACATCAGCTTGTTTGTTTACTTTGTCTTTATCTTTTGACTTATCTTATTGTGCTCATTCCAAGGACTTCTCGATGATATCCGAATAGAGGATTTAGAGAAATAGGAATGGGGAAATGATCATTATCTTTTGTCTGATGTGTTTGTGGGACATTCTTGTAATATAATCTTGGCAAATACTTGCTTTGTTAGGTATGTATGGAGAATATTTTGGGAAACTTGTTGACTATTGCATTGATAGGTTATACCTTTCCATGTTTTGGTCTGAGGTGTTTGAAACTTCTAAAGTGCATCCTAGCAAGGTTTCTGTATGTCAGGTGTGAACAAGGATACTCCTATCTGCTTGTCAAGTCAAAGTTCATCACACTAGGTACAACGCCATCCTAGTTTTCTATACCTTGATGCATCGTACCATGTGTGTTATCAAACATAAGGAAATTGGCCCTTTGAAAATCCTAATTCCTCAGCAAGAAATTATCATCATTTGCATATTCATCATCTTGTGTCTTGTTGAAATGACTTCTTCTCTTTCATCCCTTCTTTCTCATCATGCTAACAAGGTACTATGACAGTTAGTCATCATCATCATTGATCCTGCATCCACAAAACATTCGCATATTGCATCAACATATCATATAGGAAACACGTGCATTGCATTTCCATCATTATATAAACATGTTATTATAAGCATTCTTCATAGATAAGCACATCCATTTTATTACATTGCATCACATTGCATTCATCACGTAAATCATTGCATAACATTCATGAGCATAAACATTTCAGTCACTTCATATTTTCACCTACTACATAATTATACATTAATAGCTACATAAGCATTATAGATAATCCATTGCATACATACTTGCATAACATCATAAAGTCATCTCACACATTACATTCATAAAACATCATCATATTATTGCATATAGTACATCACATCAAATGCATACATCACATTATCATTTAATATGTTTAGGATAATAATATTTGTTATTCTAAGCATCTTAGAAAACCATCTTATTTTGCATTATCATATAAAGCACGACCATTACATCTACATTGCATTGTATCATCCAATAATTATCCATATCATCTCATAAATAACATCGCAATCATTTTTTTCCATTCATTGCATAAATCATTACACATCATTATAAGCATAAATAGGAACATAAAACTCCATTACACGCAAAATGTACATCCATCCATAAGCATTTCATTTATAAGAAAAGTTCGCATAACATTCCACATATACACCATATCATTTGGAATTTTGTATATAACATATCATATCACTTTGCATCATTACACATCACATAAATACATCTACATATCATAAGTCGACATAATATAGGTCTGTTAGTCATAATCATAATGCATACATCATCGGAAATAAATATACCATAACATCATTGCACAACATATAGAAATAAAATCATCCATTCATGCATAAATAAAAGGTACACATCACATCACATCAAAATCATCAGCTCATATATATATCATCAATAATATAACTGTCATAGTACAGAATAATCGAATCATTGTACATGTATGTCAATCAGTACAAAAAGACACATCAGGCTATCAAAAAGAATCCCATAAGGCACATAAAGTATCATCTCGATCAAGGTCTACCCCCTATATACTGCCCTCGCCCCTATCACCGTGACCCTCTGCTGGTCTGTGGCTAGTCCACTGTGACTACTCTAGAACCCATGTTGCTTTGGGTATGGCCTCGTGATAATGCATCTAATAGTACTTGGCCTCTCAGATGGCATCCCTATAGGATCGAACGGACACTATACTCTAAGAGGAGGAGGCTGCCATGCTCTCCAACTGTTATCTTCAACCTAGCTCTATAGCTTCATGTAGCTCTACGGCCTATCTCTGTTGTAGGGCCTAATCCCTCTCAGCCCTGAGCTGATCTCTCTCAGTCCTAGCCTGATCCCTCTCGGTTTTAACGGTCTCCACTTGGGCCTACAACTACGCAATCAACGCATCTCGGGGATCCACCTGCCCTGTTGGATGCACTGTTGGTTGTGCTCATGGAGGCTATACCTGAGGCTGGTCCTCAGCCCATGGTGGTACACCTAGTGGCACCTACTATTGGTCCTTCATCTACACATCTACCTGATCTGGATAAACTAGAGGCCCCGTCGGCTGCTCCTGTCATGCACCATCCCTCCCTCCTTGTCCTCCCCTCTGCCTCTCACCCTCCATCGATCTGGGACTGCTCCTGGAATAGTCAAACGTAGTGGAGGCCAAAACCAATCCCTGTATGCCTGTGTCACACCTGGATCTACAGACCTCTGATCGTAGGCCCATGGCCGAGCCACCAACTATTTGAAACTGTCGACAGCCTCTGAGGTAGGAATATACCACCCCCATGAAACATGTGACATGGTGCTAGTGAATATGGCCACATAATCATCATTTGGCCGATCTTGGGGCTTACCAAACTAGCATTGCACACACCCAAGCAGATATCTCTCGATCATCGTATGATCGTGCCCCTGCATGTAGCGGTCCTGGCGGGTGTAGAACATCTGATTTGCATCGTCGGCCCATCTAGGCCGACCAAGGTATGGATGCCATATAAATACCTCCATCTCGTCTAGGACCCTCCTCCAATAAGGAATATCATGCTCACCTCTATGTGTAAAGGACACACCACCTCTGTAGCGCCATACAAGGGGATCATCTGGCATCATTGGAACTGTAACAATCTGTGGCCAAAGGACAGCAATGTGCTCCCACGCCCATACATGGAGAAGTGTCACCCCTGCTTCGAGTGCTCTGCCATCGAGGGTAGACGTACTCGTGGAGATCTTTGTATAAAGATGCAAGAAGCACTGGCCCCCAAGCAAAATGAACTGGTCTATCGCGAACCATGCACTCCCAGTAGAGTCCCCAACTAGGACTGAAGTACCAGCCTCGTCTATCTGGGACAATGAGACCCGAAATAACCACTGCAACAACCAAGTGGAAGGGAGGTGCCAGGGTCCTATGTCGCTCAAGCTCGATCTGCCCCTCACAAATAACGATGTCCTCTGTGGCGAGGATTTTATGGCAGGTGTCTCGTCCCTCATCCAACTCAAGAAAGGATAACTTACCGGTGCTCCAATCTCAGGTGGGTGCTGGTACATCTAGACTCGATCAATAATGTGCATCAAAAGTTTTCATTACGCCATATCGTCAAGAGGTCAAAGCTCAAATCTCAGGATGCTAGATGGATGTGTGTGAAAATGAATTGAAAGTGACCCCTTGGAGCCTTTTTGAGCTTGAAAATTAGGGTTTTTTCACCCTAATTGGCTATCCTGCTAGGGTTTTGGACCCTTGAACCTTTTTTTGTCTAGTTGAGGCCTGTTTTACATCATTTTATTACGTTTAGACACGTTTTTGGCCTCCTGGAGCCCTTTTGGACCTGTCGGGCACCTTGTCCCCTTTTTTCGCGAGTTCACCCAAAAATTGAAATTTTCATCCAATCTTTCGAGGGGGCAATATATTGGCATATTTTCTCTCACCAGGCAGTAGTGGGGCAATATTTTAAATAAAAAATTGTTTTGGCTTTGATCGAGATCATTTATTCTTTGAACCAAGCAACAAGTGCATTGCTTGAAAGAGGGGCAAAATGTAGACACGTAAAATGTACCGATTGACATTATGCATCCAATCCCGACTACTAACATCGTTTCATCCTGAATCATCCTTCGGTCTAGCCATTTAATCAAATCCCCTTATCTGAATAAATTTATCAATATTCCTCTCTTAATTAAATAAACTAGTTATCTAATTAAGTCACCTCTTCTCGATAATTAAATTAATCATTTTTTATCTAATTATCCCTATTTAATTAAATAGTCAATTTTATTTAATTAAATCTCTAAAGTCTATCTATTAAATTAAATAAATTAAAAACCTTATTTAATTTAATCTAACATCATCTCTTTTAATTAAATAAATCAAAATCTTTATTTAATTAATCTCTTATCATATTCATCTCATATTTGATTTAAATAAATCCACAACTCTAAGTCAAATTTGTCACATCATCTAATATCTCTCATTAAATTAATTAACCTTGATTAATTTAATCTCTTATCATGTCCCATCCTCTAGCACTTACCACTTGCACATGAAAATAGATTTAATTGATTTATTAAATCCCTATTTTCCTCAACAAGACATCATTTTGGAATATTCTCCAAGTTTGAATTCAAAAATCCAAGTTGACATGTACATCCAACGAGGCATTTACTCCATCTTACATGTCCTTTTCCTTGAGCCAAGTGGCATTTAATGCATTTTCCCTTCCCTCTTGCATGTCATTTCAACAAAATTCAAATTCAAAAATAGACATTTATTGGCACAATCCTCAAAACTTGCACATCCTCCATCCACTCATAGGTTGACAAGTGGAATCTTGCCATTGGATGAATGTTAGTCCCACATTGCTCTATTTTAGACATTCATCCTTCAATCTCATCTATAAATAAGAGGCTTCATTCCTCATTTCATCATCCAATGCAAAGTTACCATGCTCAAATATCTATCAAATTCCATCCATCATCATTGAATCTTAGCTAGGTTATGCTGGTTTTTATCTTGGAGCATTCACCATCCTTCATCAAAGTGGATCAATTATCATCAACACATCAAGCTTGCATCATAGGAATTGGGAAAGAGCCAATTTTCACATCAAATTGGCACCAATTCCCCCATGGGATCATGAGTTTGCTAGCTTAATTAGGATTCAATCTTTATTTAGTTTTTTTTATTGTGTTCTTCATTGTTTTCCTAATTTGAGCTATGTTAATGGATTTCATGGGGAATCCTTGTTCTTGATTTCAATTTCTAATCTAATGTGTTTGTTCTTATTGTTTTGCAGGTATTAGGATTTGGGTTCACACAAGTACTAACACAGAAGGGCAAGAACAAAGAAGAAAAGTTGATTGCTTTTATGAGAGCTCCATTTAAAGAAGCAGAGCTAAGATAAATAGATGCGAGAAACAAACCTTTGCTTTGGTCAAAGCAGTATGAAAATTCAAGCATTACATTCTAAGGAGTACACTCAAAGCTATTGTTTCAGATGCTACAATTAAAATGTTTTTAACAAAGAGTGAACTCGGAGAAGAGCCAAATGGATTATGATTTTGCAAGAATTTGATTTAGAAATTATACCCATGAAACTAGTTCGAGGGAAAACTTTAGTCAAATCTATTGTAGAAATAGATTGACAAATCTCTAGCCAACAGTATACTTTTGATGTAAAAGATCAAGAAGATCGGTATTCAGATATATGGCATTATTTAGTCAGTCATACTTGCCCCGATCAGATGCAAAGAAATCAAAGAATATCTCTTAAGATAAAATCACAAAGTTACATGATCAAAGGAGGAGCTCTATTCAAAAGAAATCATGAAGGAATTTATTTAAGATGTTTGAATAGAATGGAAGCAAATGAAGTGTTGCATGAATTGCATGATAAGTTTGGAACAACTCATAGAGCACCTTTATCCACTACACACCTCATCTTGAGAGCTAGTTATTACTGGCCAATGATTTTAAGGATACATATGAAAATGTGAAACATTGCTATACATGTCAAACTGAGGCAGATAAAGGAAGATTCAATGCTTAGCCATTACAACCGGTGATGGAGATGTGCCCTTTTTCACAATGGGGACTAGATTTCATTGGTACTATCAATCCTCCATCATCTGCATGTCATAGGTTTATATTAACTACTATAGATTATTGCACCAAATGGACTAAAGTGTGTCCTAGCAAACAATGTACCATAGAGGTGGTAATCAAATTTTTGGAGGAAAATCTTATTACTAGGTTTGGAGTACCGTATGTGCTGGTATGTGATAATGGCCCTACTTTTTCTTCATTAAATTTTTCCAATTGGGCATTTGAATACGGTATAACATTAAAATTCTCATCTAACTATTATCCACAGGGAAATGGATTAACAGAATCATCAAATAAAAATCTATTGGATATAATTAAAAAATTAGTTGAAAAGATTCCTAGAGAATGACATTCTTTATTGAAATTCACCATTTGGGTAGATTATACTAGGATGAAATATGCACTGGGAAATTGTCCTTACCACCTAGTTTATGGAGTAGATCCTATATTGTTGATAAACTTGAAAATACCTAGTTGGCAATTTGCTCAAGAATACATTGCATTAGATGATCAGATTGAAGCCCAATTGTTGCAATTAATGCACCTAGATGAAAAGCATACCCGAGCTATAGATCATTGTGTTAGGCATCAATCTGTTGTAAAACGATGGTTTGAAAAAAGGGCCAAATTAAAAACTTTTAGAATATTCGATTTAGTCTTGTACTAGAACAAAGCTCATGAACGTAAAGGCGAGCATGGTAATTTTGACAAGTTATGGAAAAGTCCTTATCAAGTTTCTAAAATTTTAGGTGATAGCACCTATAGGCTCAAAACTTTGATTGGTGAAGATGTCCCATTGCCTATCAATGGGCAGTTTCTAAAGCATTATTTCCAACCATAGTTCTTGTAAATAGTTTTTGTAAATAGTTTCTTTAGGTTTTTTAGATGGTTTTTCTATTGCTTTGTAAATAGTCGTTTGTTGCTTTGTTTTGTTTGCCTTTTTTGGGTGTTGCATCGTTAGGCTATACAACGGTTGACAAATTTTGAAGGTGAACAGGGTAATAGAACATCAATTCTAGAAATTTGATCTTTGTTTTGACTAGAAGTAGTCCTTTGATTATAAATAATTAGGGAATTGTTCTGTTCTTTTTACTCTAGTTAGCATAAATCATTAAGTTGATGTTGAGCTACAAACACCCATATCATAAATCATTTTACTGAAATTTAGGGTAGTAGTTATTTGCATTGAGTGAAAAATCAGAAGGTTACCTTTGCTACCACTGCAATTCCCAACCTAATAGCGGGCTTTATTGCTTGCAAGTTGAAATGAGCTATAAAATAAATATCAAAAGAAACAAGTTGAAATGAGCTATAAAAGAAATATTAAAAATAAATAAAAAATCAACTATTTAGGCTATCCAAATATCTCTACCAGGGTTATGGATGCTTGACTGGTAGTAGAGCTATGTTTGGGGGAATTACAGAGATAACCTTGTCGGGTCTATAGACACCTGACTAGCAACAAGGCTCTATCCATGGTTGTCTAAAAAGGTAATTGCCAAATTATGTAGGTTAATGCAAACAATTGCTATGCTCTAAGTTTGTTGTAGTGGAAATAATCAATTTCACACACGTGAGCTCAATAATACATAATTTTGTATGCTATCTAAGGTGGAATTGGAATTCCGGAATGAAGATCTAACTGTTTATAATTAGAAGACTAAAAAAATTTAAAGCATGGTTTTTTAGATCCAAAATTGACTTTCTATTGTTTTTCTTAGTTTTGTTGGTTGCTAGTTGTTGTGTGGTCTCACATAACACCCCATTTTTCCCCTTGGAAAAATGTGGACCCCCTTTATTTTCCCTTTCCTCTTGCTTTTGATTGCTTTGGAATTTTTCTAGGGGTTGGTAAAATTGCAAGTTTCATTTTCAATTTGCTTGGTCTTTGCGTAAGTCCTTGTTCTTTCCCGTATTTGGTGTCCCGGTCTTTTCACAAAGTTTTATCGAATTACCAAAAACTGGAAACCCATAGTTGTTGCGGTTTCATCAAGGATGTTGTATCTTTGATTGGTCTTAGTCCCGCCCGGTAAGTCATCACCTGGAGATTGACAATCCTGGTGGTCGCATTTTCCAACATCGGTTAGTCTGATGGTTACTTTTTGTTTTCTTTATCCGGATGTCAAAAATCATAGGTTCTATTATGAAACATTTGAATTAATTTTGATCTCTCTTGAACCTGGTTCTTGATTCCTCTCTTTTGCTCCCAGTTGTCTTTAAAGCTTAGAGGTAAGCGTCTTGATTCCTAGTAATCTTTCCAAGGTTCGGTACCAGAGGTTTTCAATCTCAATGATTAGAAATGATCATGTATCTGAAAGGATTTTTCCTTAAAAAAATAAAAGTGACACAAGAGTGCCACGTAAGCTTTTTGCACTGTCTTTTCCTCTAGTAGTGAGCCTGTGCAAAAACCTAGGTGTTCATAATTTGAACCCTAATTCACCATGATTACACCTTTATTCAAGAATTTAATGCATTGTAACAAGCAATTAATGAAGGTGATGAATTACACACACGTACTTGGCATCATCTCCAACATGCAATTACTTTTACAACACTCTACATTGCATCATGCTGCAAACTTGCAAAGGACATTGAACAAATCAAACTAATATTGTGGCATGCAAGGAAAGGTAAATTTTGAGAAACTAAGAACACAGCTATTAAGGGTTTCAAGGTTGAATTCTAAAAATATTGTCCTCACCAGCAAAACCAGGTAAATCTCGAATAATATAATTTTTGTTAATTATTTTCACACATGAAAATCTCGAGAAAATGGTATTTCCCTTTGAAAACTGAAATGTTGATTATTTTGATTTGAATTTAATCGAAAGGTGAATTGAAAGTTTTATGAATTGTTAAAAAACTGGTTAAATTTAACCCTAACTCACACACAAGGCACATATTTGAAAATGTAGAATACACTGACAAAAATGAGTACTTCTGAAGCAAAACTAGAAGATGAATTCATATACTACACTTCACAAGTTGTACCAATTGGTGGGATAGATAATGATACTCATATGGGATGGTCTTCTGATGTCAAATTCCTCACACAGGCATGAAAAGAAAATGCTTCTCAGTGTACAAAGAATGTTATTGCAAGTGGGTTACTTTTAGCAGGAGGGTTTCCACCAGTAATGGAGGCCCTTAAATTGGTTATGGAATGTTTAAACCACTACGACCCAGAAAAAAGAGTCATTGAGAAGGAGAGAAGAATTTATGCATATCTCTTCGAGAAAGGAATTATATATACATTTGGGCTTCCTACATTTACTTAGATGTACCATATTGATATGAAGGCGAAAGCCAAAACCTACCTGAGTGTTGAAGAACACAACAAAGAAATTATGAACACACAGTGGTGCCAGGGAAGATTACAAAGAAGACAAAGCCAATTCTAAGGTCTATGTTCAACCCATATGTTCAAGATATCATAACTATGTTAAGCAGGATAGCTGGATTGTGAGATGCCAGTAAATTCAAGTCATGGATATTTGTAATTATATCCAAATTGATGGAAGGCCCTTTGCCAATGCATTGGGTAAAATTTATTAGTGACAAATTGCATGATAAGATAAAAGCATTTCCGAAGTCACAATGTTTTTATATGTCATCATATGTAATTTATTCCTACGCCTTAAGGGAAAATAAGCAAGGGTTGAAAAGGATTGGTACTTTGGGTAGAGAAGAAGAAAATAGTTTAATATATGCTCATTTGCCCCAAATTACTATCCATGGATACAAAGAGCATTAACAGAAAGTTAATGATGTGTTTTCCATGAAGCTGGTCAGAACAATAGAAGGTGACAAAGCCAAAAGATTGTCTTTGGAAGCATAGAGTGATATTAAACCAATTGGAGGTTGGTACATTCAGTTTCCAACTTTCACCTACATTAGGGTGGAAGGGTTTGATGGACATCCTTTCATGTTGCCTAGGTACCCTACAGATAAAATGGTGTTACTAGAATTGGTAAGACAGTTAAAGTCATCCCAAGCTCTTTATAGCAAAACTCATGAAAAGGCTTCTTTCAAATTTGCTATTGTAAAAGGGAACTATAAATGTAGTGCAATTAGAACAACTTGTGTGAAGAGGAGTTGAAAATGTATAACTTGGAGTGCTTTCCACTCCAAAGAAATTATTATGACCCAAAAGGGAATATTTTCAAGAATATAGCTGGTTATCATGCTCATGTTCAACATCTAGAAGATTATTGGCTAAATTGTGAAGACAAGTACAGAGTAAGAAAAAGAAAATATGAATGATTGTCATTAGAATCTGTGTGAATTCTCAAGATTCATGATATTCCAGATTAGATGGAGAAGATGATGGTGAAGTGTTGAAAAAGACTTACAATGAAGATAGAGTCTATGATGAACCTATTCTAGACCTGGATTATGAAACTGAAGAAATAACATCAGTTGAAGAATTCTCTACACCGGTTCTACTACATACTCAACATGGATAAATGATTTTTGTAAAGTTTTAAGAAAGGAATAAAACCCACATACTCACAAGATGCAAGAAATAAATAAAGACAAGAAAATGAGCTCGAGTATGGGGAACCTGCTAAGAAAAAGAGGAAATTTGGTAAAGCAGCTATAGGTATACATATTGAAGAAAGAACCCTGGAGGCTCCAAGCCAAGGCGTTTCATTAAAACTAGTCAAGTTAAGCGTATAGATACAAAATCGGGCAAGGTTCAATCAAAAGTAAAACCAAAAGTGGCATATTCTTCCATAGCAAAACTAAGGACCAAACCTACTACTGATGAAGAGGCGGGGATAACAGAAAATACTGGTACACAAACAAGGTCTACATCTCAGAGAGCTACAATATTATTCACTTATCCCCCTTAAGTTAATATGGCTATTGTAAAACAGGCACTATGAAAAACTCCTGTGGTTTTAGATGAAGATTCTGAGGTGGATGAAGCTAATATTAATGAATAAATGGATAAGTGGGGCGCCATGTGGGAACAAGTAAAATAAAATAAGTTTAAAGATAAACCCATGGTACAGCCAGTGGTGGAAGAAATTCCAGATACAGGGTCAATTCCTATAAATGTTAACGAAGAAGAATTCATAAAAGGAACACTCGCTTCAGAAGTGGAGAAACTTGATGTTATTGAAATCGAAATAGGGGAGACTGCAAGAAAGGATCCTAATGATGATACTGTTATTGAAGATACCTCTGATTCCTAGACTTCTCTAGGGAATTATCAAAATGATAATGAACAACCACAAGTCTCTTAGAAATTAAAGGAGGACCAAGTTGAAATGGAAAATGAAGAACCTTCACAAGTTTCAGGTGATAATGTTAGAGACGAAGAAAATCATGATGTGACAGGATATGAAGAACGTGATGTCCTTGGAATGGATGTGAACATCTTGTTGGATAGGAAACTATAAGTCTTGGAACCAAAGAGATAGTTTTAAGTCTTGGTAATCTAGAATCTATGCCAAAGAATACTGAAGATGTTCCTATTTCAGAGGACGTAACAGATAAAGTTGAAGATGTAAGAGAAGAATTTCTTGAACATACTGAGAACTAGGAACGAAGAAAAAATATAGAGGTAGAACATAATGAATATGCACCTGATTGGTTAATCAAAGAATTAACTTCCCCATTGGAAGTGGAATTGGTTAATGAATATGCAGGAAGTAGAGACTCCTAATCCTAGGTAAAGAACTAAAACAAAACATGTCATATAGAAGAATGCAAATGGAGGCAACACAATCTATTGGAATGTTTTCCTCAATCCATACTGACATGTAACTCCGGAAAGGAAAAGTTGTTGTGACATTATTCATGTCTGGGCAACTAATTGTTCTAAATCCATTTTAAATGTCCATGTCGCCAAGACAGAGGTGATGTCTTGCCAAATGAAGTTCATTGCTGTGACAAAGAGCATTCACTGTGACCTTTTGTCAATTGGAGACCTCTGGCCGACAGTATGTTCCTATCGGGTGTTAATGCGGATGTCAGAGTAGCTCAAGGGCTCGGGGAGAAGTCCCAGCAATTGGAGAATGTCTCACCAATAGCATATGGCTATCGGGGTAACTTAAGGGCATCAGGAAGATCTCTTAGCGACAATGAAAGGTCACGCTGATGGGAGTTTTCACTTGGTGCCTTTGCGGTGACAAAAGACTTCGGTGTGAAGTCTTGGTGAAGGGTGCCTAGTCTCGCCGATGGGGATGCAACTAAAGTCATTGGTGTAGCTCTCGGTGCCCAGTGAAATGTCTTGGTGAAGTCAAATGTCTTACCGACTTGGCAAGACATGGGCGCTCGGTATGTGGTCTCGACAAAAGACATAAGTCTTTCCGATTGGTGAATGCAACACTCAAGGTGACTTAAGACCTCGGTATAAGGTCTTGGCAAAGATGATAAGTCTTGCCGACTCTTCGATGCTTCGGTATGACATGTTCGGCCAGTGTAAGGTCTTAGTGAAAGACTTAAGTCTTGCCGACTCGGTAAGACTTGGATGAACTCGGTGTAAAGTCCCAATGAAAGACGAATGTCTTGCCGACTGTCAGGTGCTTCAGTGAAACTTGAGGAGAATCAATGAGAACTCTTGGCAAACGGTAAAGTCTTGCCGATGGCAAAGTTGAAATGGATATGACTTGTGAGCATCAGTAAAATGTCTTGCCGATGGAGGAATCTCTTGCCGATAGAAATGAAATGGATGTTGATGGACTCAATATGACTCATGGTGTTCATTATAACATCTTGCCGACTATTAGTACTTATGCCGATATCGATATGAAGACTTTGTGGCATCGGGGAGACACTGTTAGTGTCTCACCGATATGCCAACAAAATTGAACACCTTTGACCAGTTTGACCATCCTATGTGGAGCCTCATGGACCAATCAAAGGAAGCAATTTTTGAATGGATGGCAATTAGATTTTTGCAACTGTTGTGACACTAGAGCTTAATAGCATGGAGGGAAAAATCAATGCTCAAAAAGAAACTTTCTATGATGGGGAAATGGCGGATAAGGATGAACAGAAGGTAAAAATCAGAATGTGATAAGATTTAAAGGATCGATTCTGATTTGAAAATAATGTGAGTGAGATCAAATTGTTGAGAGAATTTTTTGTAATTGGATGAACAGTGAATGAAGCTACTGTGAACTAATACCAAAGAGTTGTATCTCTGATTGTATGTAATTGTTGTTAGTGTAATACAAAGAGATTCAGCTTGGTGTGGTGGGTTTTTTTCCTGAAAGGGTTTCCCATGTAAATTTGTTGTTCATTGTCTTTGAGTATCTTCTATGTTTCTATAAATCTTTCATGTGTGTCTTAATTGGATTGTAATTAGAAAAATTAAAAGTACTATATGCATTCTCCCCTGTGGTTTTGATGTTAGGAAAGTTTCTTATGCACCGTTGCTTTCCTTACAAGTGGTATCAAAGCTTGGCCAGTTGTGTTATCCTTGTGAGTGGGTTGGGTTTTTTGTGTCAATTCTTTTTCAGTGGGAGTCTGGTAGAGGTTTGATAATTTTAATTACAGATTAAGATGGCAAGCACATCTGGAAGGATGGAAATAGAGAAATTCAATGGTAGCAATTTTGAGTTGTGGAAACTCAAAATGGAAGATATGTTAGTAGATCGTGATATGTGGCTTGTTGTGTCTGGAACAATGCCTCAAGGAATGAAGCAAGAGGATTGGGATCTTGCAGATAGAAAGTCTAAGGGGCTGATAAGGCTCTGTTTAGCAGACTCTATTCTTCTGAACGTGCATGAAGAAAAGACTGCATCTTGTGGAAAAGACTGGCATCTATTTATCAAGGCAAGTCCTTGGTAAACAAGTTGTTCTTGAGGAAGAAGTTGTACTCTTTAAGAATGCAAGAGGGAGGATCAGTTGTTGATCACTTGAATACTTTCAACATGTTGATTGCTCAGTTCACATCTGTTGGTGTGAATATTGAAGATGAAGATTGTTGCATGCTACTACTATGTTCTTTGCCAGATTCTTGGGATCATCTAGTGATGGCTATTGGGAGTACGACATCCACTTTCAAGATAGAAGATGTTGTTGCTTCTTTGTTATCAGAAGAGATGAGAAGAAAATCTTCTGAGATGGAAAAGGAGGCTTTGTCTATCATAGCTAGATCGAAGGAGAAAGGTAAGAAGAAGGACAAGAAATCCAGATCGAAATCAGAAGGGAGATCAAAGTCTCCTGGCAAGAAGTCCAAGGTGAAATGTTGGAATTATGGGAAACCTGGTCATGTCCGAAAGGATTGCAAGGAGGAGAAAAAGAAGAAGAAGAACTCTTCTGGAAATGATTCTTCTCAGAGTGATGCAGACGCCTTCATTGCAACTTTGGCTACATGGGCATCAGATGATGTCTGGCTGATTGATTCTAGAGCATCTTTCCACATGACATCTCATAGAGATTGGTTCATAAAGTATGAAGAATACAATGGTGGAAAGGTGTACTTGGCAAGTGATTCATCTTTGGAAATTGTTGGTCGTGGAAGAGTCAAAATTCAATTCCCTGATGGAAGAGTGAAGGGAATCAATGATGTAATGCATATACTAGGTCTAGCTCGTAATTTACTTTATGTAAGTAAGCTGAATGATATTGGAGTGTAGGTCACGTTCTCTGGAAATGGCTGCAAGATGACTAGAGGCTCTATGGTGCTTGCTAGGGATGCTTGAATTGGTACCTTGTACAAGCTGGATGCACAAGCTATTCAATGCAATAGTGTTTCTACAAAGTCACTTAAGGCTACTCATGGAGATAAGAAGGAAAACATTCCTGATGGAGTAAACGCCATGGAGGTTAAACTTCTAGCAAAAAAGACTATGCTCTAGCATCATAGGCTTGCACACATTGGTGAAAAAGGTTTGAAAACCTTGAAAAATAAAAACCCGGTAGAAGGGCTTGAAGATTGTAACCTTGAGTTCGAATTTTGTGAACATTGCATATATGGTAAATAGCATCGTGTTTCATTTTATTCCAATCCTCACAAATCTTTTGGTTTTCTTGGTTATATACATTATGATGTGTTTGGTCTAGTGAATGTTCCTTCTCTGTCTAAATCAAGATACTATGTGTCATTTATTGATGATCATTCAAGAAGAACATTTGTATATTTCCTTAAAAGTAAATCAAAAGTGTTCAGTTGGTTTAAGGAATTTAAAAACCTTGTTGAAAATTAGACTAGTAAGAAAATAAAATGCTTAAGGACTGACAATGGCGGTGAGTTTTGTTTAGATGAATTTGAAAGGTACTATACAGATCATGGGATTAAAAGACATAAGACTACACCTTACACTCCATAGCAAAATGGAGTTGTTGAAAGGTTCAATAGGACAGTAATGGAAAGAGCATGAAGTATGTTGAGTAGTGTTGGCTTGGAGGAAAAGTTCTGGGCTGAAGCAGTCTCTATAGCAAGTTACTTAGTAAATCATTCTCCTAACTCTACTCTTGTTGAGAAGAAACCTTTGGAAGCATGGTCTGGAAAGAAGCCTTCTCTGAGACATATTCGTGTCTTTGGCTGTGAGGCATATGCATATGTGCCATTTGAAAAAAGATCCAAGTTGGAAAACAAAGCTATAAAGTGTATTTTTATTGGCTATAGTGCTGGCATAAAAGGATACAAGCTTTGGAACCCTGAGACTGAGAAGGTTTTGTACAGCAGAAGCGTTATCTTTTGTGAGCTGAAAACTTCTACATTGGATCTACAGTCAGAGAAGAAATCATAAAATGAAAAGGATGTAGCAGGAATTCCTCTGACACCAAATAAAGAGGAATTGAAAAATCAAAATGTACCTAATACTGAGGAAAGCTCAAGTAGCTCTGCAAGTTTTGAAGATGATGAAGAACCACCTTAGCCTCAGCTTGTGAGGAGGTCAACTCGTGAAAGAAAGCAACCTAATAGGTATGGGTTTTCTTTAATAGAGTCTACTTGTGCCTATGCTTTAAATTCTAGCACTGATGAACATAGGACTGTGAAAGAGGCATTTAAAATGTCTGATTCAAACTCTTGGTTGGAAGCCATGAATAAAGAGATGGCATCATTAGAAAATAATGATACCTGGAGTTTGGTGCCATTTCCTAAAGGTAGAAAAGCTGTGGGCTGCAAATGGGTATTCAAAAAGAAAATTGGTCTAGATGGTAGTGTAGAAAAGTATAAAGCAAGGTTGGTTGCAAAAGGTTATTCCTAGGTAGAGGGAATTGACTATGGAGAAATCTTTTCTCCTGTAGCTAAGCTAACATCTATTAGATTTCTTTTGTCACTTGCATCAGCGTATGACTTAGAGATTGAACAGATGGATGTGAAGATAGCATTTTTTCATGGTGATCTTCAAGAAAAAATTTATATGTCCCAGCCGAAGCACTTTGTGGAAAAAGGCAAGGAAAGACTGGTTTGCAAGTTGAAGAAATCTCTATATGGTTTAAAACAGTCTCTTAGAATGTGGTACCAAAAATTTTACACCTTTGTTTTGTCTTTGGGATTTGTAAGATCAAAATGTGATCATTGTGTATATTACAAAGCTGAAAGTGATCAAGTCCTTATTATTGCTCTTTATGTTGATGATATGATGTTCATAGGCAATAGTAAGGTAATGATTTTTGATCTTAAGTCTCAGTTGTCTACAAAGTTTGAAATGAAAGATCTTGGTGCAGCAGGGTACATTTTGGGAATGGAAATAACTAGGGACAGGAAAAATAGAAAACTTTGGCTCAGTCAGAGTAAGTATATCATGACTGTTCTAGAGAGATTTTGTATGACTGAGTGCAAGCAGCTAGTTGTTCCAATTACACAAGGAACGAAGCTATCTATTGAGGATTGTCCAAAATCTCCTACTGAGATGGAGGACATGACCAGTGTACCTTATGCTAGTGTGATTGGCAGCCTTATGTATGCAATGGTCTGTACAAGGCCAGACATTGCCCAAGCAGTGGGAGTTCTTAGTCATTTTATGGCTAATCCTGGAAGGACACATTGGGATGATGTGAAGAGAGTGTTTAGATATCTGAAGGGCACTTCAAACTATGCTTTGTGTTACCATGGTAACGTGGTTGAATCATAGAAGACTTTCAGCATTCGAGGTTATGTGGATTCTGATTAGGCAGGGGACATTGACAGCAGAAGATCCACCAATGGATATGTTTTCATGATGAACGGTGGTGCAGTGAGTTGGATGAGCAAGCGGCAGGCTGTAGTCGCTTTGTCCACTACAGAGGTAGAATACATGGTAGCTACACATGCCTGTAAAGAAGCAATCTGGTTAAAACGTTTGTGTTCTAACATTGGTTTCGATGCAGGAAAAATTACTATTTACTGTGATAGTCAAAGTGCTTATGTTTGGCAAAGAATCCTACTTTTCATGCCAGGATGAAACATATAGATGTACAGTATCACTTTGTATGAGATATGGTGGAGGATGGGAAGGTCTCTTTGGGGAAAGTGGATACTCTGGAGAATGTTGCAGATGCATTGACGAAGCCTGTGCGCACAAAAAAATACAGTTGGTGTGTCAGTTCGATGGGCCTCTTGGCCCATGAATTTTAGTAGTTTTATTATGCTATGGAGTTGTCAGTAAGGTCTTAGTCAAGTGGGAGATTGTTGGAATATTTGCCTCAATCCATACTGACATGTAACTCCTGAAAGGCAAAGTCATTGTGACATTATTCAAGTCTGGGTGACTAACTGTTCTAAATTCGTTTTAAATGTCCATGTCACAAGGACAGAGGTGATGTCTTGTCGAATGAAGTTCATCGCTGTGACAAAGAGCATTCATTGTGACCTTTTGTCGATTAGAGACCTCTGGCTGACAGTATGTTCCTATCGGGTGTTAATACAGATGTTGGAGTAGCTCAAGGGCTCAGGGAGAAGTCCCAGCAATTGGAGAATGTCTCACCAATAGCATATGGCTATCGGGGTAACTCAAGGGCATCGGGAAGATCTCTCAACAACAATGAAAGGTCACACCAATGGGAGTTTTCACTTGGTGCCTTTGTGGTGACAAAAGACTTCGGTGTGAAGTCTTGGTGAAGGGTTCCTGGTCTCACCAATGGGAATGCAACTGAAGTCATCGGTGTAGCTCTCGGTGCCCAGTGAAATGTCTTGGTGAAGTCAAATGTCTTGCCAACTTGACAAGACATGGGCACTCGGTATGTGGTCTCGACGAAAGACATAAGTCTTTCCGACTAGTGAATGCAGCGCTCAGGGTGACTTAAGAACTCGGTATAAGGTCTTGGCGAAGATGATAAGTCTCGCCGACTCTTTGATGCTTTGGTATGACATGTTCAGCCGTTGTAAGGTCTTAGTGAAAGACTTAAGTCTTGCCGACTCTATAAGACTTGGATGAACTCAGTGTAAAGTCTCACCGAAAGACGAATGTCTTACCGACTGTAAGGTGCTTTGGTGAAACTTGAGGAGACTCGATGAGAACTCTTGGCGAACGATAAAGTCTTGCCAATGGCAAAGTTGAAATCGATATGACTTGTGAGCATCAGTAAAATGTCTTGCCAATGGAGGAATCTCTTGTCGATAGAAACGAAATGGATGTTGATGGATTCGATATGACTCATGGCATTCGTTACAACATCTTTCCGACTATTGGGAATTATGTTGATATCGATATGAAGACTTTGTGGCATCGGGGAGACACTGTTAGTGTCTCACCGATATGCCAACAAAGTTGAATGCCTTTGACTAGTTTGACCATCCTATGTGGAGCCTTGTGGACCAATCAAAGGAAGCGATTTTCAAATGGATGGCAGTTAGATTTTTGCAACTGTTGCAACACTAGAGTTGAACAACATGCAGGGGAAAATCAATGCTCAAGAGGAAACTTTCTATGATGGGGCAATGGCAGGTAAGGATGAACAGAAGGTAAAAATCAGAATGTGATAAGATTTAAAGGATCGATTCTAATTTGAAAATAATGTGAGTGAGATCGGATTGTTGAGAGCATTTTTTGTAACTGGATGAACAGTGAATGAAGCTATTGTGAACTAATACCAGAGATTTGTATCTCTGATTGTATTTAATTTTTGTTACTGTAATACAAAGAGATTCAACTTGGTGTGGTGGGTTTTTTTCTCGAAAGGGTTTCCCACGTAAATCTATTGTTCATTGTCTTTGAGTATCTTCTCTATTTCTGTAAATCTTTCATGTGTGTCTTAATTGGATTGTAATTAGAAAAATTAAAATTACTATATACATTCCCCCCTATGGTTTTGATGTTAGGAAAGTTGCTTTCACACCGTTGCTTTCCTTACACAATCCATATAGCTACCCTGGTAGCCAATAAAGATATACATGAGATAATGCCTAAGGAGTATAAGATAACAAGTATCAATGTTGGACACTCATCCTAGACGTAAGAATTAAAAGATGAAGATGAATTTAGAAAGAACTATTGCCAAGGTACAAAAAAATAAACAGAAGAAAAGAGTGTTGAAAGAATGGGTTGCTAGCCTAGATAATTTTGTAAAATCATTAACCCAATCTGGTCAAGCACAGACAGAATTGCCTCAAAATCTAGTACTTATGTCACAAGAAAAGTGGATGCAATTGCAGAAATTTGTCATAGGATGAATGTATTTGATGAATGGATTGAGTATTGGGTAAGGCAAGGAGAAGAACTCATTACAAATGCAATTTGGAAATACAAGGAAGCACACCGTTTGTTTGAAAAAACCATAAAATTGGAAGGAGAATGTATATTTCGCTAGGAACTGGTTGATGCTAAAAGGAAAAATGTGGAATCTCTCATGAAAATAGATGTCCAAGAATTGATAAGAGAAAATATAATTTCATAACAAGAAGTTCCATTATGTGAAAAATGGAAGAAATAGTTAAGTTGGGAAGGTGACACTTTAGTACAATGTATAGAAGGATTTGAATAGGTCACCAAGAAATGCAATAAGTTGATTGATAAAGATCAATATTTTATTGAAGTGTTAGCACATCAAGCTTGTGATTCCAAGACACTAGGACAGGAGGGTAAAGAAGCAAAAGCTTTCAAGGAATGGATTGAGAGAATAAACAAAGACCCTATTCAGTTGTTAACCCAAGAGGTCATTAATGAGATCATACATTGCAAAAACACTATAGTCAGTTGTGAAACAAAGAAAGTGCAAAGGAATTCCAATATACTCCAAATATCAAAAGATTAGACCAGGCTCAAGTTTAGTTGGAAGGAAATAGAGGGAATTTCAAAAGATTGAATGCATCAGATATTAAGTGCTTTTCGAGAGTATCAGCTGAAGAAAAATGAAGAAAGGTTCCCAGAAACCAATCTCTAAGTGATATGAAGAAGTATCGGATATCGGATACTGGAAGTATCACAAAAACATTTTTTTGAAGTTGATTTTGTAGGTTGTCCCAATCCTGCTAAAATTTTCCCATCCATTATTCTAAGGAAGTTTGATAGATTTTTTTTAAGTGGAATGTTATGCACCGAAGTTTGAAGTTGAAGATTGTTGCTGCTAAAGAAGTCAAAGCTTTGACTTTGTCTAGAAGATTATGATGACAACTGGCATATGCCACATGCTACATTTTGATTTGCTATTTTTTATTCTCTTGATAGACTTTAAGTATGAACTCTTGGGGCCTTGTTCCTATAAAAGGTTGTTTATTGCTTTACTTTTATTTTTAAGTTCAGAATTTGTGGATGTCAAAAGAGCCAAAACTTCTCTAAGTTTTGTTCTTTTTCCCTATTTTTTGAATTATTCTAGACTAAAAAATTGTATGCACATAGAAATTAATCAATATTGAATCCAATTTGATAGCTAACTATCTCATGCATCTTTTATAGCTAGTTTTGTTAGTTCAGCCAAACAAGACTGTGTGTTGCACCGTTTAAGGGTGCATACATAACCTACTCAGTGTCCAAAATAAAACCCCTCTCTTTAAAAGCTTGCATCATTTTATTCCTAGCTATGAAATAATCTAGTGAAGTATAAAGCAGTTTGCTTTGATTTGATTAAATCTTGGGGCATGCGTGGAGAATAACTAGGAGAAATTTCATTTTTCAGTATTTTTTTAATGCTTTGTTTTAGATTAGATGTTTAACTTTTAGAAAATGTTCAGAAAAAGAAAATAGATGAATGAATGGAAATTTATTGAAAATATTTCATTTCTATGAAATTATTCAATGATTAAAGCTAAATCTACTTAAGTGATAGAAAAATTGTTGATGTTCATGAAATATTATTGCAAATCTTTTGATTTCATGAGATTATTTTATGATCGAAATTGAAATCTTGTATCTATGCATATGATTCTTAAGGAAACTAGAGATGACCATATACGCCTTGAGATTAATAACAATATCACATCATACCCTGAAGCGAACCTAGAATGGTCAAGACATGGCTACCAGAGCCTTGGGATTAAGCTAATTCAACCTTTTCCTATTACACGGACACCTTAGGTTGACCTAGTTCAGTCTTTCAAGTAAAGATATGTTATTTGTGGTTTTCCTATGAGGATTTTATCTACACTATTACTGCAAGTGACATTGTCGTCAATAATACCTTACCTATAGCTATACCCTCATGCATGAGTGTTGCAATACACTCTTGTTTTATCTGATCCCTATCCACCTAAAGTCTAGTAACCTTCACCTACAACCTGTTGAGTTTTGAACACATGAAATCTTGTGCCTCACTCTTGGAAGGAACCTAGGCGACCTGAAGCTCCTTATATGTAGTCTTGAGCCCCTTGTAAGTAGATCTAAGCTCCTCATGTGTGGCTCTCGACACCTCCCTAGCTCTAAACTTCTTGATTGTCCTCATAACATCCTCATAAGTTGTCCTCCATCTTGTTAAGGGCTCAAATAGGTCAACGTGGCGCCCCATGCTAAGTGGTGGCCTATGTTCCACTAGTATAGGGCATAGGTGGTGTCAAATCTATAGTGAATCGACTGAAGAATTCTAGCCACTCTCATGTCCCCACTACAAGAAATAAAACATAACATAAGTCAAAACATTATTAATGCATATCTAAAAACTTAAAAGATATAAATCACATATCATCATCTAGATCACCAGTCCGCTAGTCAGGATCTCAATAAGATATAATAGGTTCCTTAGCAGGACTCCTTGCATGAGTAGGAAGGGTGGTAGGTGTAACATGGCGACACTCTCCACATTCATGAGATGAGGTACCTGCTATAGACATTGTCTATGCTTGGGTAACACAAGGACAATATGTTAGTATCTCCTTGGAGGCACCCATGACCTCTATTGTCTCCTCTCTCATTAGCTATTGATCCTCCTCTATATCCTATGTCATGGCATCATCATCTGTAGTATCACCATCCATGATCACATCCTCTCTCTCATCTTTGTGACCTAGAAGAGGTCCAATACCATCTGCAAGATGAGCATCAGGGAAGACTTGTGGAGTTCATGCTCTCATCCATCATCTCTCATAGCATATAGTGGTTCCCACATCATCCAAATTAGATGCCAAATGTGCATCCTAGTCCTCATCATTTGAGTCACTAAAATTGGCATTTTCAATGGTAGGATGATGAATGTCTCCTAGCTTGGAACCACTTCGTGCAACTTTCAAATATGTAGGTGATGGAATAGGTGCTACTTGATCCTACCCAAACTGATGCATGATGCAATCATAATAAAATGGCATAATAATATAGTCATGTTATCCAACCAATAATCTATCCTGCTACATCGTGATCAGTTGTCGTGTATGATCCGACCACTGTGGTATATATCATATATGATATCCATGCTATATCATCCTCCTCTAAGTGATCAAATTGGGCTCTCTATTGTAATATATCTCCACACTTCTAGGATCATCTAAATGTATAACTATAGGCTCTCGAATAACTAAGGGCAGCTATGGTAGGAAAACCTGTCAGTACTATACATATGATATGCTTGAAGGACCACACTTGAAGAAGTGTACAATGCACTATATTGTGAAGATCTTGATAAAAAAGTGACCAAGATCATAATAGAGATGAGAGATCATACAAAAAACCCACACATATACAGTTTGATGTCGCTCCATCTCACGAATGGTGTCAACGAGGCATCCCTTGAGGTGTGTGCCTTGTCCATTAGGTATAAGTGCTAGCACAAAGGTAAAACACATAATCTATCGAAGCAATGGAGAGAAATCATATGGAAGCCATTAGAGCTCGATGTGAGCCCTAATATCCATAGGAGCAATAGGGTGGTTGGTACAATACTACATATCACGCCTCATTTGTTGATGTGTGTGGTCCTCTAAATGGATGATCTCGCCTTAGATGGGTATCCTAAGAATTTGATCTATATCCTCTAATGCCACTGTCATCTCCCCTATTGGGAGATGAAAGGTGCAAGTATCTAGGTCCCATCTCTCTACCAGCACCATCGACATCACATCATGATACCTCATGGGTGGCATGAGGTATATCCAAAATAGTCCAGTAGCATGAAGTATCTCCTCCTCCTCAGTCAGTAGAGTAACCTTCTCACAAAGGAAAGAGAAAATGTTTTCTCCCAATCATTTCCAAGAAAATGGTGGAATTTGAAATTTAAAACAAAAGAAATCATTAATGACATCACAAAAATAGTCAACCAAATAGATAATAGCAAAGCAAAATTTCCCTTGGACATTCTGCCCAAAATGGGATAGGGTTGTCATTTCTAGATGAAGAGTCTAGGATAGGGTCACTATTTTGGGATGGGGTCCTCATGATGTTTGAAAAAAGGCATAAACAATCCAAAATTTAAAGTAAAATCACAGGGAGAAGGTAAAACAAACTCACCTATAGCAGGATGTCATTGTCTACAATTTTAGATCATAGAACCTCTAATCTCAAGGGCTCATAGGGTTTTCGGCTCAACATCTTCACTCATCTACAACAAGGTAATTTTCAAATGGAAAATGTCAAAGTGATAGTCAAAATGTGATTTTTCACTAACATATAGTAAAGTTTCTTAATAGTACATTTTACTCAAATCACTATAATGGGGGCTAGAGAACTTTGTTTTCAATGTCGTTTGTTATGTTGGATTCATAGTTACATTCCTAATCTCACCCAATGTTTATTGATAAATGGTGTTGTGATCTCATTTAATTAGTAGCAGTAAGAAGAGGTGAGAACAGAGGAGGCAACAAGCAGAGCCATTTGCATTGAGAAAGGAGTTGCAAGATATTCGTTGGGAGCTAATTTATACTAGACATGATGATATAACTACTTCTCTTTATCTTTCTAAATCTGAAACTATGTATTATTACTATCTGAAAGTGTTTGTACAATCACTGTTTGCATACTATAGCAATTGGATAGTTTATGAGTGCTTATGCATTTACCTAGATTATTTATAAATTGTATTAGGGAGTCTAAATAGTGTGATAAGTAGCTATTTGATTATATTGATTGATTAACATAGTGAAGAGAAGCTAATATAAGGTATTTATGATAATATCTAAAAATATAGTATGGTATTTGTAAAGCTTGAATAAGTTATGTTGTTTAAAATGGAAAGGATTGAAATCATGATAGAAGTATTATGTCATTATCATCTAGAGAATGATGTTATTTTATGAACACCTATGTTGGTATTTTAACCATGAGTGGAGAACTTATGTTCTCGGATGCTCATAATCCTTGAAAATAGGAGGATCATTTATTCCCTTGAGTCAAGATAATACAGAGATTGGGTCAAACCTAATTGGTCAGTTAGATCAATATAAGTGTGTTATCACTTTTGAAGGGAATCTTGTTTATGTGATTTAAATATTGAGGTCAAACCAAGACAAGGATTTTCAAAGGTCAATAGAGTTTCCAAGTTGAGTAAGGGGTTGGTGAACTTATGAAACCACTTATTTAGAAAGTGGAATTGATATATGTATCAAAACTTTGGCCAAAGTGTAGAAGTCACTACATACACTTTGTCGGTCCATTGTGCGTTAGTATTGTATAGCTAGTCAAGAGTGTGATGCAGATTTGGTGGGTATCCATAGTGTATGACTGTACTAGTTATGTAGGACACAACACCATACCCGAGTAGGAATTTCTAGAGGGTTTCCATACCAAGCTCTTTGTTGAAGGGTAGGGCCATCTACCATTTAGGAGATGTGTGGGGGACCGCTTAAGTTCGTGGTTGGAGGAAAAGCACTTGGATGATTCTCTCCCTCTTATAGTTAGCAAGCGAGGCTTGTGGAATAGAAGAAGAAGAAGATGAGCGATCCAGATGTAGACATCTTGACCATTATACTCTTGCACCATTAAAATCTTGTAAGCTATGAAATTGTAAATGTGATCTTGAATCTATTGTAATTGTATTTGAAAGATGAGTTAATTTAGTTGGAAATTATGTAATGTTGTTTTATTTATTTTTTTAAAAACGAGGGGAATCGGGTGCAGCACGGCCCCCCATATAACCCCCCACCGCCGGTAAACTTTTTACCGTGACCGGTAGTGCTGGCGGGACACACCAACCGGTACCACGGGAGCGCTGGAGAGTCGAACCCATGGTGGGCGCCCTGCGACTTAATGTTGTTTTATTTATGCAATGTAATGAGAAATAGTTTATTTTAATGTGCAAATGTGTTATTGAAAGGAAAAAATTTATTTTTATTTTTTTGAGAACTTGAGTTATTCACATTCTGAGTTAAAACCCAGGTAAAAACACTAGGGTAAACTTTGGGCATGTTACATTCTAGAAGGTAAACTAATTTTGTTCCTTACAAGAAGATGTTTAAATTCTTCAAGATCCTTCTTATAACAATAATGTTCTTCATGTGCATCCTTCTTGTAATATGCACAAGTGGGCTTCTCCTTAGATGAGTCCCCCTTAGAAGAGAATTTTTTATGTTATTTTGTGGAATTAGATGTGGATTGTGTGTTCTTCTTAGGCTTGTTCTTTTTCTTTTCTTTGTCACTTGAAGAATTTTCATCCTTTACAATCAAGACATGGGATTTTGAAGACTTCGAAGCATCAATTTGAATAAGCTTATATTTCTCCCTAATGAGTTGCATAGAAAAGTCCTCAAAAGAAGGCATTTTAAACTCACTCCCAAAGGAATACTTTGTAGCATAGAAAGTAGACACAAACACTAAATATTCAGGTCCTAACTTTGAAAAAACACTTAACACCAATTATGTATCTGATTTTTTAATTTTATAATCCTTAAATTGTGTTCTCAGTGACATGAATTTTGTGATGAAGTCATGTATGTTGTCAAAATTACATGGATTGAGACTTAGTTAGATTCATTCTCTAAAATATGTCCTTGAATTTCATCTATTTTCCCAAATAGTTTTGACAATATACTCTACATATCCATGGGTGTATCCAAGTGCTCAATGTGAAACAACAAATCAAGAGAGACACACAAGCACAAATAGCCAATGGCTTCTTCACAACTATTCAACCACTTATTATTTTTAGCTTCATCATCTTTTGGTTCATTATCAAGCCCATGAATTATCCTATATAACCTCTTAACTCTTACCAACTACACGATTTCATGAAACATGGGTCAATGAGTTTGACTCAAAAACTACATGGTTGAATCTTGATAGCAATATCACAATTTGACACACTATGGAAAATACCTCCTACTTATCAACTTGTTCATTTTAGATTTTTGTTTATGATAGTTGAAAGGTGTTAGAAGTGGAACTAAAAATTGCTTCATGATGAAACAAGAAGGAAAGAACATAAATCAAAAGGAATGCATCTGCAACCACAAGAAGAATCCCCCCAAATTCACTCAATCAAAGATACCCCCAGAAATATGAAAGCTTGGCACTTTATGATTTATGTGATTACATGTGCCACTTGCCAAAAAAAATGAAGTGGTCTTAATCTTGGTATATAGAAATTCCAAATTTGGTCATGGAATCAAAGTACATTTTTTTGACAAAATGAAATCAATTTGATCACACCACTAAAAATTACACAAAAAATTATGCACTTTAAAAAAAATTGCACCCAAAAATGTTAACGTAGGAGCAAGAGAAGCCTTCAAAGTTCCCAAAATAAGAACCTCTCAACAACACTTGTGTGAATCTACAATTTTTGGAAAATTCATACACCAAAATGAAAAACCATCTACACCACTATGTAAAGTATGAAATTCTTCCCCACATAAAAAATATTGCAAAAAGGAGGTCCTAAGCCTGAGTTATGAGCATTTGAAGATCAAGTGCAAAAATAAAAATTTCGTTGGAGAGGGGGGGGGAATTAAAAAGGCCATACTGATGTCACAAAAGGAATATTCTTGGAATATTTTGAAAGCCCCTGATTAAAATTGATGGATTTTTGGCCATCACAAGTCGCCTCAAGTCTACCAAAATATTAGGTTTGTTTAGTGAATATAATTTTTACTAATAGAATATCCTAAGAATATTTTTGTAGCATGTACAGTGTGTTGGGTTTCTCTTTTAGGGAAAATGTATGATAATGTTTTCCTATCAAATTTTAAAAAGGTTAGTGGTTTGTATTTAGTGGTGAGGCATGTTGGCCTCACCATGTAGCATGCTAGGCACTGCCACTTACCCTCTAGGAGTATTGATTGGTCTACGAACTTGGTACGGTCCATAGACTATGTTTTAAAAAAAAAAAAAATTAAATAAATATTTTTTAAAAAAACTTTATAATAATTTTAAAAGATCATTTAAAAAAAAAAAATTGATCTTTTTACAAATGATCGTACAATATGCAATTATGGTGACTTGTAGTGACCATACGATCGTACAAATGACCTGGGGGTAAATTTTTCTAAGGGCTCCAAGTGATGCTTTAATTTTTGAGTAATTGAATAAAAGAAATATTTTAAAGCACATAATCAAAATTGACATTTTTTTGGTCATCACAAGTTGCCCCTAATCCACCTAAACATTTGGTTTGTTTGGAAAATATACTTTTTATTGACGAAATAATCTATAAATATTTGGTGGCATGTATAGTGTGTTGGGTTTCTTAATTTTTCAAGTGGAATGTATGAGAATATTCACCTTTCAAATTTTAAAAAGGTCATTGGTTTATAGCTGGTGGTGAGGCTTGTTGCCCTTACCACACAATACAGTAAGCATCACAACATACCCTCTATGAATACTAATAGGTCGATGGACTTAGTTAGGTCTGCAAACTATTTTTTATTTTTTTTATAAAAATATTTTTTTCTGAAAAACTATATAATAATTTTTTCTTTTTAAATAGAATTTTTAAAACAATTTTTTTTACAAACAACTATATGTATGCAATTATGGTGACTTGAAACAACCGTACGGTCCTGTGGATGACCTTGGGAGTAAACTTTTTTTAGGCCTCCAAGTGAAGTGCTCCGATTTTGATGAATTGATAGTCAATATTGGTAAGGTCATATTTGACCCAAAATGCTCTAAAGTTGCAGTTAAATCCTAGATTTGGCAACCATTTTTTAGCTTCAAAACCTCATATATTTGACCTCATATGTTTGATTTGGATGAAAAAAAAGGAAAAACTAACTTTCTTGAACACCTTGAACTCAATGGTGAGCATAGGTTTGCACCAACAAACTCCAAAAAGAACTTACAATACAAAGCCACAAAGAGGAACTCCCAAAAATATGGTATTTTTCTCAAGTTTTTTTTTATTCTCTTGGTCATCATTTGATGCAAGAGAAGAGTATACTCAACTTTTCAAGATCTACCAAGATCTCTCAAAAAAGACTAACCAAAGACACCCAACTTTCTCTGATACCATGTAAGGTTTGGCTACTAGAGGCCAAATGAAAAATAAAAATGGAGAAGATCAATATGACAAGAATAAACTATATTCCTATCAATAATGCAAATAGAATTGATGTACAATCTATGAGGGTAAAAGAATAAATTTGTGTCACACTTTTGCCCAACTAAATAGTTATGAGCGAAACAATTTTGACCTAAACAGTTTCGGTTGAACTAGTTTCACCTGAAACCATCTGGCTTATACGTGGCACATAGAGTTTTGGGCGAAACCCTTTGGCCCGAAATCATAAAAATTGAATATTTTGCTTTGTTGCATCGAAATGTAGCTTATTTTATGTGTGGGGTTTCAAAAGAAAGGGTTTCAATTCAAACCCTTTGTACTGAAACTATCTATGTGGCATCCTAGTTGGCAGCCAACTCAACATTCTTTAGAATTTTCTAAAACTTTCAACTTCAACTAAGTATTTACTCGATCAAAATGATTTAAAAAGAAAAAGGAAAATATCCTTTTGTAGATCTCGGAGTGGTAAATCCAAATATGTATTTTTTTGTAAATTTTGATTAGCTTTAGTATATTTTATTTTTACAATAATGCAAGTAGGTTGTTAAAGATAAAAAAGAGATTGATTAATTTTTTCAAAAAAAATAGAACATTGTGACCAAAATGTGACCATAGTCATAGTATAGGTTAAATACCCTAGATTCTAATGAATTTAAGCATATATAACCCTCTAAGCTACAATCCTAATGAGATATTTGAAAGCATCGAAAAGCTAAGAATCCATTAAAGTAAACATGAAATGAACATGAAAGCTTAAAAGAAACCTATTCTAATACTCCAAACCTTATCCCATTGGGGGAGTGGTTTCGCATTGATATGGAATGGCAACCCTTTCCCAATCCCTTGGATAATATGAGTCATTCCAATCAATTTTATTGGTGAAAATTGATGAAACTGATGAAATATGAATGAAACATGGATGCAAAACTAGTTTAACATGATGAAAATGAGTGTTAAATGCTAAAATGCTTGATGGAGATGGATGCAAGCTACACTAAATGGAAACGAAGTTCAAATATGCAAGCCATGGGTGCAAACTAAGCTAAAATGGAAGCCATTAATGGATGCTTAAGCTAATATGGATGAATATTAAGCTATTTACTAACAAATTCTAAATGTGGATGTGAGTGAGTATGAATTTCAACAACATAAATTTCCTCTAAAATGGTGGATCCATTTCTCTCAAAATGGTGAAGTATTTATAGGAGAGAAAATGAAAAATTAAGGGCTCAGATTGATTTGATCAATGAATGTTCAATATTGAATGAAGGGTTGAAACATGGATCAAGGATTCTCATCAATGGATGAGAATAAAAGATCACACGGATCAAATAAAGCATCAATGGATGAGAATGATTCAAACAAACCACTTTGTAACAACTTTGAAAGTTTGTTACAAAGTTTGCTAGGAAAGAATATTCCATTTTTTGAGCTGAATAGAAGAATATTTCGTTGGAATATTCCCTATTCAAGTGGATGGATGAGGAAAATTACTAATTAGTAGTTAAAACTAAGTTTTAATTGTGCAAGATGAAGAATGTGAGGATGTCCATTAAATAATTAGTTTATTTAATGAAAAAGGGGTTCCAAATGACATTTAATTAAATAATTTAGGATTATTTAATTAAATGAGAGGACTTAGGGGGTTTAAATTAAATAATTTGATTTATTCAATTAAATAGGGGGTGAATTAACCTAATTAAATCAATTAGATTAATAGATGAAAATAATGCATTTAATTAAATAAGTAGGCTTAAATGTAATCAAATAGGTGAAAAGAGGATGAATTTCAGGATGAAACGATGTTAGTGATCAAATTCAACTGTGTAATATCATTCAAGACATTTTTAAGTGTCTATATTTTTCCCCTCTTTGAATCGAGGTACATGTTACTGATGCAATGCTAGAGGAAGAAAAACATTCCCACAATCTCACTTGACAAAACTGAAAAGCACTCCCACAATCTCACTTGATAAAACTCAAAACATCTTGTCAGATTACTCATCTCAAATTCACTTTTCCCTTTATTGAACACTTGACTCAAACCATTAAAACTGAAATCAGGGTCCAAACAAAG